>BGPR01000055.1:211817-255055 GCA_013235015.1 Araneus ventricosus | reverse complement strand
CTTTTATTTGTGTTAAGATCACTAATTTTCAAAGTAATATAGACCATTTTATTGAACTAGAGAACTATAGTTACATCAGTTGTTCGTAGTTGTCGTGTTAACTCCTCCAGCTTAAACAGAAAAGTTTGCTAGTTTCGCTTGAAAATCTTCAAGAAAAACGATCTATCCTCTATACTGGAACTAAGTCAGACTTCTACCTGAGACTATACCTATGTACAGGGTGTCCAACAAAGGACTCCCTCATTTTAAAATTAAATAACTCGGCAACGGAGATCGATAGAAGAACGAAACCAGTGATATGCTTAGTCTGAAAGCCGTAAAAATCTGATACAAAAGTTTCAAAATTAGTTATAAATGTTGCCGACAGGTGGCGCTGTACGTTGTAATCACAGTTCAGATTTCGAGAATAAAGCTATAAACTGTCATTTGCAAGTTATCATTGCAATCACATCACAATCGATTCAAATTAGGCATTTTTCGTGCTTGCCAAGGACAGTTTATAGATTTCTTATCGGATTCTGAATAGCTATTACAACCTGCAGCGCCACCTGTCGGCAACATTTATAACTAATTTTGAAACTTTTGTATCAGATTTTTACGGCTTTCAGACTAAGCATATCACTGGTTTCGTTCTTCTATCGATCTCCGTTGCCGAGTTATTTAATTTTAAAATGAGGGAGTCCTTTGTTGGACACCCTGTATATGCATGGTCGCTTTGACCAATAGATAAAGGGAAGAAACGCCCTTCCCCTTTATCTTTAGTTTTTGACTCAAGGGCTTGTTAAGCATGCTAAAACCAAGTTGGATTCGAACCACCGACCCTATTGTTCTATCATTAGTATAAAATACTGGAGCAGTTTTAAAATTAAATCACCAATCATTTCTTTATTGTTTAATAAATATATGTTCCTCGACTTAAATTCTCGTTCCTGTCTGAAGTCCAGTTTCCAAATTGCTTGTGTAAACATATCTGAACATACACATCTCGTCGATACAAATGCAAACTATTGAATATATATATATTTAGATAAAAGATTCGATAGTTAACATCCTAAATACTGATGAACTAACAGAAAATCACGCAAAAAGATTTTATTTCGGAATATCAAAACAATAAAAAATATTTCTTAATAAATATACGTTCCTCGGCTTAAATACTTGTTACTGTTGTTGTTTGAAAACCAAATTCTAAATTTCATAATCACACCTGTATACACACATACCACGATACAAATGCAAGCTATCGGATGTGCCACAGAATTAGATACAGGATTCTACAGTTTGCTTTTCTATCGACTATACAAATATTCACTTCTTAAATACTGATGAACTAACACAAAATCATACAAAAAATTAATTTCTGAATATCAATACAATAAAAAAAAATACTGCTACTGCCCAATCGCATTTGATATCTTTCAATAAGAATTTTTTGAGGAATTCTTGTCTATCAAATATACAATAAAAAAGAAAGGACTTTTCGAATAGCCATTTATGAAGGTTGCTTGAGAGTATCCAATTAAAATAATTTCACTTTACAGGGAGAAAAGCAAAAAAATGGCAGAGAAAGATGAAACGTATCCAATCTACTCACGTGCGTTCTAGAAGACAGGGAAACGGTATCACAGTAACCCAAGGAAGGAGAGGGATGCAGATGGTAGAGAGGATCAAGACACCCTTCATTTTATACCCGACCATCTGGCGAAATGGGTCGGTTGACCAATCAGAGCGTGGACAAGAACTGACCACAAGTGTGTCATAGGTACTCTTCCTCATCCGATCAGCTTCGAGAAAGTAAAAATTTAATTCTATTATCTCCATAGTATGATTAAAATAATTAAACATTTAAATACAACTCAAACTAACCATGTTGTAAAATATTTAGATACTAGAGATCAATGTCTATGAATGATTGAATAAAATTAATTATATCATTCTTTCAGTAGGATTTAAATTTAACTGACAGAGAGTTAACTTAACGAGCGGTAAAGGTTTCAAAATTTGTAATGCAAGATATAAATCAAAAGTTATTTGGAAAACTGACCCAATAAAATTAGGAAATAATTTTCATCTTGCTAAAAAATTATCTGATTGAAAAAAGTTTCGCAGAAAACGAGTGAATAGCTAATGAGTATTGAATGGCTTTCAAAGATATAGATAAAGCATTCCCCGGATATATAGAAAAATTATTTTTTAAGATAAGCGATGCACCAAAGGATGGCAATCTCTTAAAATTTATCTGGGGTTTCAATAATACTAATCAGGATTATAAAATTATACAAATAACCAGACTGCCTTTAGGATGTAAAGTTTCGCTTTTTATTTCCACACTTACGGCTCATATAAAAAACTTCCAGAGTAAAACCAAGGCAGTTAGATGCTATATTCTTCAATGCGTGTGTAAGGTATTTTTAGATTATCATAATTTTAAGAGGATCTTTCAATTGTCATCAGATATGGTTTGGATTATTATAAGCAGAAGGTGGACTCTATTAGGTATTTTTTTACGGTTTAATGATTTAGAGTTATGAAATTTCGTATGCATATATATTAATATATAAAAGCGTCAAATATCTTTAAAAAACTCTTTTAAGCTAAAGTTTTTAATCAAGTTCAAACAGTTTTTTTTTAATGTTTTAAAAATCAAATTTTTAAGATTCACATGTTACTGAATTTTCATTAGAATTTTGTGTGTTTTCTGAGCTGAAATTGCCGTTTAACTATCTAAAAGAAGTCGAAACCTAAAATGCAAACACAAACCTGTTATATATTTTAATATATAACAGGTATCCTTATTTCATATTTTATACAATTTTTTCAAAAATTAAAATGCATGAAGCATTTCAAACCCATTGAATTCAGGAAAAAAATCATCGTTTCAAGAAAAACTCATCAAAAATATACTTAAGCCTTTCAATCCATAACTTAATTTAGTTATATTAACCTTCCGCTTAGAAGCAACACTAGGGGTACGTTGAGTACGTAATTTTGAACCCTGGTCCGATGACGAGAACGACATCCTTCCTCTGCAAACTTCAAAGCAACACCAGTAGGAGGGCGTATTACCCTTGACGTCAGATTTAGCGTGATGCAACCCCACATATATAGCAGAAGAGTAAATTTAGATCTCATTCCAAAGAACTAGAATCAATGTCGAAAGATTACTCTGAAAGTAAAAGTTTTAGTTGAAGGTGCTTGACTTTAAGCTGGGTTCCAGAAAAAAATATTTTTTGTCGTTAAACATGTTGCCAATAAAATAGACTAAAACATAAAATGATATTTGCAATTCGTCACTGAAAATGATAAAAGTCACATATCAAAAATTCCATTTGATTGAAATCCACTAGCCTGTACTCCTTCTTATTAACGGATGCCAAGTAACCAATGCCAAAAAGCAAGAGGGCTATTAAGGTAAACAACGCAATGAAGCGATCCTCTCGAAAGATTAACTGTTTAAAGTTAGAACGAATTTTTATTTTTTTCAGAGAATCCATCGATTTTTTTCAAACCTTTACAAGATGTGTTTGTTCTATTTACCATATTATATGCACTTTAACAACGTTAGAATACGCTTTAGAATCGTCAATTTTGCGTCTGTTGGCGATTTGTAGGAGTACTTACTTGTGGATTTCAACCCATTAGAATTCATGATAAATCCATGATGAAGAAACCCACATCCACAGCGAATATGCGGGTAATTTACAACAACAGAGCGAAAGCCCGCTAAGAAAAGACAAATCTGAGTAATAAGGCAGAAACTTCCAAATCCGTCGGCTTTTATAGTTTCCAACAGCACCAAGAAAATATATAGCAATTTAAATAGAATTATTAAGAATTTCGAAATTATAAAATCGAAGAATATAACAGAATTTTAAAAATATATAACAAGTCTTAGAATATAAAGTACTTGAAAAATAAAATGGAATTCTCGGTGAAAGGTCAGGCGGGGTAATTGGGAACAAGTAGTAGATGGGAACGGTGACTACAGAGCCTTAGCGAACTAAAAAGCATGTTCTTTGTTTGGTTAAAAGACTCTAGAGTAAAAAGAAAAACACTTTCCCACCTTATGCAGATAGCGTTATATGATAGCGTTTGTTAGCTTTGTTGCAACTGTGTTCCGAAAAGTGAAATCAAATGTTTCTTAATTTTTTTCTATACGGCGACTATTTGCAAGCTTAGTTTCTAAGTTATATGTTTTTTAGATCTGTAGGATGCAATGACTACGAGGAAACTTCAATTTTTGTTTTTGGATTTCATCTTAAAGAACAGGTTTGTGTCCTCAGTTACTCCTGACAATTTTCATCGCGGGGGAGGTGCAACAAAAAAAAACATATTTTTTATGTATTTGGAAGAATTTATAGTATGATAGGAAGTAATTTTAAATCTAGGGACGAGGTAGGGTTTTTCGCGCCAGTAGAGTTTATCTTTTATGTCAAATTAGCAAATGATATTTGAAAAAGTTTAGCATGTGATTTACATACGTATTCTTTTTCACGCATGAAAGTTGTTTGTTAATAATGATATGAAGCCGTTTGGAGTCAATTACGGAAGATAACAAGGAAACTGGTGACAAGAGAGAAAATAACGTGATACTGATGGAGGAATCTGAAGATGTTAATTTTGGCTCTTTTCAACAAGAAACGGGGGCTGTGGATACAGAGGAAGTAATTTATCTTGAGTCATCCATGGCTGATTTTTCAACAAATATGTATATTTTTATCGATAACGTTGGAGAGACTAGAATGAAGGCCTATTATTCGTACTTCTACAGGATTGATGGTGTTGACGGTTGATAACTGGATGTGACAGGTTTGAGGAGCAGCTAATTAAGCTAAATCAAAATTTCTTTTGGTGATTAAAGACTAGTTTGAGATTTACGAGAGTCAATTAATAGCTATACTCCCAGATGCTATCTTTGAAGTAGATCATAGGAATGAAGTATTTGTTTTTCAGGTATTGTAAATGTCAAAGAAAATTGGCGGAATAATGGATTGCATGTTCTACTGGAAGTGGAAAATCTTCTCTTTGCCACTCCTAGTGTTTTCTAATTTTTATGTGTGGATTTAAAATCGTAATTATTTCCTTCTTGTGTGCCATAATATTCGTTCATTTCAGTTTCTATAAAGATTCATTTTCCCACTTTTCTAAAACGTTTTTTTGGAATGATTATAAATTACTCAAACTGAATGTAGTAAATAGTTATAATATATTATAGTATGCGATATTCTATGAAATAAAATATATTTTTGCTGAAAGCATTCAAAAAACAGTTTTTTTGTGGTAATTGGGAACAGGCAGCTAAATGTATTATGAAGCAATATAGAGCAATTTCAGATCATTTCAAATATGTTCTCTTCAAATCAATTCGTTACTGGGATAAGAAGCCGTAACATGCGTTCCCAATTACCCCATAGTATCTGGGGAATTGGGAACACTTCGGGATAAATTAATAACGGTCGGTAGCTGAGGTGTGTTTATTTAAACAATTATTTTGGAAAAGAGGCATTGTTTAATGAACCCTGTAGAAAGTTGATAATGCACTCACAAAAAATATAGACCTCTGCTCTATTGCATGTCATCCTTTTAAAGAGAAAAAAATTATAGTCTACAAAATTCGTCCCCAATTACCACAGCCGACCCTACCATCTTCTGCACTTTCAGTGATGATTTATTACACATCCTATAATTGAGCCACTATGATGGTGTTCCCTACATTTATAATTCTACAATTTATTAACGTTTATGAAGAAGACCAGCGGAAAACTACAGACTAATGATTGATGATTTTTTATGAAATTTTAATTTTTCAGGCAAATTTAATATTGTAGGATTCAGGGCACTTTTAGTAAATCTTAACAGTGAATTACCGGCTTAGTTGTTTTTAAAATCACTGTAGAGAATTTTGCTCAACAGATATCATCCAGAGTACAAGGAAGTATATTCACGACCATATAGTTAAAAAAATAAGCAACCAACAAGAAGTAACACGTTAAGTCTAACAAATAAAAATATTTCAGCTGATGAATAATAATTTGGTCGAAGCATCTATTGGTAAAATGTAAGAAAATATTAGAAGGATTTCCAGTTGACATGCGCGTGACGATGTTTATTTATAACTTATGAATCTGGCTGAGAAAAATCAGTTCAGTATCGTTCTGACATTTCTGCTCGAAATAAAGAACTCTCTATCATTGTAATTTATATGCTTTTTAAATAAAACTGTTTGCAGGAAGAGAATATGGCCTCCCTTCTAGGATTACGCCATTTATTTTGTCTTGACCGAATTGTATCGGCAATTTTTCTAGTCCATCTACTGACGGAAATTTTACTTAATTTTTAAGCAGATTGAAACGAATTTTGGAATAAATATTTTTTGAATTAGAGGATAATAGTCTTTGTTGCTAAAAATCCCTAAACCTCGTATCTCTTAGATATACAATTCAAGAAAAGAAATAAATTTGAATCTCTAGTCAGAAACATCTGTGTATAATGTTTTTGCTTGATTCGTCTGACTTGATTCTTTCAATTGTTGCATTCTGTCCGTGACGATTTTTAAATCATGCAGTGTACAGAAAGAACGTCAGTCTAAAACTCTTATCATGTTAAAAAGCATTAGTTATTTTATTGTTTCCGTTTTCATAATACTGTTTCGCAATCGTCCCTAAGTCAAGTTTGCAAATACAAAATTCTATCAAAATAATACAAAATGCAAGGTACTCCCAAGGTACTAGACCAGAAACAACTTCGTAAACCACTAATCTAAAGAATCTCATATAAAAGTTTGGTTAAAAAATAATAAATATGAATAAAAAGAATTTTTTATATTATCTCCCTCAAAAAACAGTCTTTGGAATTATTCCGTTCAAACTGCTTATTCAATTGATATTATGGTCAAGATTTGCTTGAAGACGTGTTCAGTGAAGTCAATAAATAGTGTCAGATCAAACATTTGAAAAAGATCACTGGGTTCAGGTCAGCAGGAGCAATTGGCGCAATTGGCAAGTCCAGCATGTCTGTTCACTGCTGTATAAATGTTGTATTTTAAAGATATGTGATTGCGATGGAAGTATATACCATTGCCGCAGTATGCATAACACACATATGACGTTGTGTGGTGAGCAAAATTACTTGTAAGAGACCGGAAATAATTTGTCTCAGAAACACATAATTATCTTCGAAACAATAAGTGCCAAGACATTTTCAGCAAATTATCTGCTTTTCACGATACGCTTATGACTCTATGAAGAATTTCAACTAGAGAAGAAGAATTTTCAGAAATTATGTAACGAAGTCGACTAGCTGATAAGAAAAATTGCATTAAATATGTTTGCTTTTTACGAGTATTAAATCAACTTTTGGTGATTTTTCGAAAACTGAATGTTAATATTGAGGTGTCTGAAGACATATGTTTTGAAATCATCAAAAGTCTAGTAATTTTTAGTTTAAGGTATCCGACTGGTTTCAAATCGTCGTTTATGATGAAATTATCAAAAACAATTTTATGACTTAATTTTGTAGCCTGTTTAATCAGCTTTCTAAAACTGTCTCACTTTTCACTCTACGTGAATTACAAATGGAGTTACAGCTGTTTTATTACCGAACTGTAAGCATTATTTTAAGTTGCATGAAAACCTTAAATGCGTTTTCTGAGAAATGTTATTTTTGAGGAAAACTGTCGATCGCAACAATGATTTCTCAAAAAGTTATTCAAGTATTGATATGAAATTTTCTGAGATTGTTTTCTGTAATATGCTTGATGTTTTCCTCTAAAAACTAAGGTCAATTTTAAAATCACGAATTATTTTTAAGTGCTTAAATATAAACGAAAAGCATTTTTTATGAAAAATTACCAGTTTATTAACTATATTCAGCTATATCTCAAAACTATTTTGAAGTACAAGAAATATTTTAGAGCATAACACAGATAACTGTCATAAAAATTTACTCCTACAAGGATTTATGTATATTTAGAATTTGATTTTGTCTAGGGCTGTTAGCGTAAAGCACATATTTTAGTCATTTTCCTTAAAATTTCTCGGTTTTTTTAAAAAAAATATTATTTTGAAAGGCTAATTTTACAATATTTTCACAGTTTTAAAACATATGCAGTTGAAAAATAACATTAAAAAATATATATTAGTTCTCAATATATATTAGTTTTTCAAAAAAATGTCTCCGAACACAGTCGGATACCTTAACTGATTGATTGCTTTTATCTTCATTTCAAATTAATTTAAATTTTCTTGCAGCAATATAAGCTCTCGAATTTTTTCCTTTTCAACTATTTGTGAAATTATTGAAAAGTTGATTGTCTTCTTCTTAATATCAATTATTTCCTCACAAAAACCATGACAGAAACCGAAAAATCTAAATAATTGCTTTTTATAAAATTTTGCATCGAAACGTTCACTTTTACTCAAAGATGCTGATTTTATATCAATCCTACTGTAGTGTATTCATGCGCGACATGATACATAAAGGCTGTACGTACAGAACAAGCTCGCTCTCTTCCCTTTTAGTTGTGATCAATAAACCTCGTTGTTGTTCTAACTACGATGTAGTCTCTGCTTTAAGACCCAGGCACATAACACAATACCTACTGCCTTTTGAAATATGCAATTTTTAATTTCAGAATTAAACATTTCTAAGCTAAAAAGAATCTGAAGAAATGTCAGAAACTAAGAAATTAAGAATTATTTGTGGAAATTCTGTTCTCTATTTTTAAAATAAATTTTCGATACATTTTTTCTCGTGAATGCAAAATGTTGGAACATTTTTAATAATTATTGACACTGAAATTAACTGCAGCTGATGAACTGTGCTTAGTTTTTAACTTCTAGTTTAAGGAAGCCAGACTGAGAGAAACCGGTAACACAGAGTTAAAGAACAGGTAAGAAAAAAGGAAAGAGGAAAAAGACAAAGATCATTGACTAGACATTTAAAAGCATGATTTATTTAATTTTGGAAAAATATCATAATTCTTTTTGAAATATTGGAAGTGTTTCGTTTTAGAATAAAAATTTTAGTTGCATTTGGAAGATTGGGGTAATGAAAGTTTGAATCACGAAGAAATGCTTGTAAAGAATTTTGTATAGAATTAGTCGATTTTGCAGAACTAAGTTCATGATTCCTTTTGCAAAAGCAAATTCGGTACAATACTTACTTTAGAGTCTATTCTGATTATTAACAAAATTTTATTCATAATTTCTTCTTTTTCCTTCTATCAGAGGTATTACTATAAATAGATCTGACCAAATTAACATTCAATATAAATAAAAATAATACAAAATTTATGATTTCAAATACTCACTTTATTAACAGCAAATCACAATCTTTATAAAACTCGTAATATACAAACTCTTATTTACATATTATTGTGTTTATTAAGTGTTTTTACAGTGCCATGTTTAAATCCTCCGCCGTCCCCAAGCAACCTCCACAGAAGCACTGGAAACGCCTCTTACAAAAGCAGATTTATAGCAAGCAGTTGCCTTTGAAAGATTAAAATACTGATCGTGTTCTTTCGGAAGATCATATGATAGTCGATGACCGATTTCAGCCGGCTGGATGTCTTCCTGCAACCAGGTCTTTGGTGAATCTAGAAGAGAAAAAACCCTTTAATTATTAATGATATGTATGCCGAAAAGAAATCATGGAAGGCACTCAGTTTGTTGACCATACTACATCATGCTTGTGTTTATTATTTCTACTAGTGAAATTAATTAACGAAGAATTATAATTATAATATAAGAAATTAATGAAGTGATATAAATATTCGCTCAAAAACTAATTTTATTGAATGAAACAGTGCATGGAGATATGAATAAGGCATGAAAAAGGAAAAAATAATGAATTTCTAAAGTTCTAAAATTCGCATACCGAGAACACAGACGAAGGAACCGTGTTGGAAATTTCATTTAACCTCTGAATGGTGGTCTTCCTCCTCCGGGGGGACGCACCACAGGTGGCTGACCTTGTGCTGGCCTTCCAGGAGTAACAGCAGCTGCCCTAGCAACGTCCTGTTCGTTGTGGAAGAACACGTTGGGTCCAGCATGCAGATTGGCATTCAAGTAGAAGAAATCTCCTGAGCTACCACAGGGAACAGCATCTTCGTAGCTGGAGCAAGTGAATGAGAACTGGTTGAAGACGGTCTGGTTGCCACACATGAAAGACCACTGCTGCATTTCGGAAGTGCCATCGGCGTGGACGGCGGTGTGGCAGACGTGGAAAATCTGGCAATTGTTATCGATATCAGCGTAGTATCCCTCGTTACTGCAGATAAAAGTGGTTCTCACAGCTCCGACAATGAGTTCTGCGCCGTCTGGAAGCTCGTAGGCTGCACGCTTAGACTGTGAGGGAAAACGCCATAGAGTTTAACATTTAATACATAAAGCAATACTTCTCCATTATTTTATAAACTGTTTTAACCCGTGAGAACTGTTTAGTACATTTTAATAGACATTTTTTTTTACTTTATTTTAAATAATTCATTAAATAACTAATAATGACAATAATCAGTTTAAAATGAACAGCTGCATTATATATGAATTTGTTTTCTTCATATTTTTTAACAAAATTAACAAGTAATTTTCTCTTTGTGCAAAATTTTCAGGTCTGTTTTTTACTTTTGCTGAAATATTTCTTGAATATTAAGCCTCTTTGAGCTTTTTAGACCATTAATCATATTCGCAAAGTTCTTATGTTGTAACGTTATTGGATGTTCATAAAACTTTTAAATATAAACAATTACCATTTTAAATCTGAAATATTTCCTCTTCGTAGATATAATTTGACTTAGAGCTTCGGAACAAAAATGGTATACATTTAAATCAAATTTTGTCTTATTTAAATGCCAGTATTAAGGTGAATAAATCATCTCTCGAAGATGGGAACAATAAAAAAGATGGAACCGAACACCAAATTATTGCAGAAAATATTGTGAACTTTCTTTCTAGCATAAAAAAAGTAAAATGAGCTTTAAGTAAATAAGAGAGAGAGAGAGAGAGATTAGCACTCCCCAAATTTCAAAAGTAAACGGCATTTCTTACACATATTTTGATAATAGAAAGATTTCTGATTTATTTCTTATTATTTTCATTGTATTTTTTTATGAAAATTCAGTTCAAGTTATATACTCACTCTAGATGCAGCCAGTGAAAGGGCCAATGTGGACAAAACTAAAAAAAATACAATTATAACATCAATCATGTATCATAATTGAAAGTATCATGATTAAAAATGCATTTCAGTTCATCAATTTACTAATTTCCTTAGAATTTTTGTTATACACATTACTTTTCGGTAATTATAATGGAATCGGTGTGAAAGAATTATTTTATTGCCTACTGAATATTTTAAATGTTACTGTTTTTCTATTAAGCACATATGCTAAACGAACACCATATAAAAAAATGCCTTCAAAATTGATTAGAAATCTATGTAAATAAAAATAATAATAGAGAGTATTTTCATCAAGCTGTAGTAACGGCATACACGACGAAATATTAAGTGAAATTATGGTCTTCCATTCGACTTGAAAAAATTAATTTTGATAAAATATTAAAATGCTTCTTCACAAAATTCTAGCATGCCATACTGAAAAATTATGAAATAGAAATCAAACTTACTTAATTTTCATATTTAATTAGAATTTAGTTAAGAAGTTATGTATGAAGAGAATATCATTATAACGAGAATAATTAAAAGCAGCTTCTGATTTTAACATTGGCTTTTTTAAACGAAATTGATATTCATTATTTATATATTATTAAATTCTGTATACAGAATATAACGGTACACTAAAAGACATTCACTTACTGACTCCGTACAATTCTGTATCTTAAATATTATCAATTGCACCACAAAATCATTCAGTAAATAAAAATCTATTAATTGAATCATAAAAATGCATCTTTGAAAGTTGTAAAAATTTTAGTAACTTGTCATCTTGTAACAGATGCAGATTTCCTATGCCGAGATTTCTTCTGTAATTATAATGATTTGTAATTAAACTGAATTATTAGGAATTTCTTACCGAATAGGATGATGGACAGCTTCATCTTGAAAGTTGAGATTCTTGGTTCTGTAAAAAATGGAAACAATTCTTTTAATTAAAAATGAAGCAGTTTCTCAAACTGATGCATTTCGTGTTTAATATTAGAGGAAACTGTATAACATATTGTACATTATACTAAAATCTTCAACGAACTATCCCAGATAGCAATTTTAGTTTGCAGCAAATTTGCAGCAGACTTGCACTGCAAATCTGCAAGCTTTCTGCAAATTTGTCACGACAAGTGTGCAAGTGTGAAACAAGCTTGCAGCAAGTTAACGCAAGCCTCGAGGTCACCATAGGACGAACTTGCAGCAAACTTGCATTGCAAAAACAGAGTACGAACACAACCCAGGATAGAACTCGCGACCTAGAGCTCGGGAAGCGGGAGCTGTAACCACTGGGCCAGCTAAACTCTGAGAGGAGAAGATAGATTTCGCTAATACATCGTTCGATTCGATTTATTTTAAACTATTTTCTTGATTTCGTTAATTTTTTGAGTTGAGAATATGATTCGAAGTAAAAGAGAGAGCGATTTTCGCTAATAACTACATTCTGTTAGTAGAATAAATTATGAAATTAGAGTTCAAAAGTAATTACTTTAAAATGGGACAAAATGTATAAGTTTATTTTTCAACAAACATTGACTGTTTTTTCGGTTTAATTTTGTTTATAAACGCTAAAATTTCAACATTCAGAAAATAGCGATATAGTTTTCTTTAAAGTGAGAATGTTTAGTAAAAAGATGGAAAATTTTTCAAAATTTTTTTTTATAAAAAAGTTAGTTTTTTTACAAATTATTATTGATTTATTGAATTAATAAAAAGAAGGACGGTCTAGGAGATGCTATTAAAAATCGGATGTTTTTTAAAACAGAGACAAAGGTAATTATCTCTTTGTGTTATCTTTGCATCACGCTTGTTTTGAAAATTTGCTGCAAGCTTGCAATGCAAGCGAGGGTGGCGCTAGTTGTCACTGTGAACTTGCCACAAGTTCGCTTCAAGTTTGACGCGTCAAACTTGTTATGACAAGGCAATATCAAGTTAAAATCAAACTTGCTACAAACTTACGTGCTATCTGGGATTACATTCTAGCAGTATCTTCACGGCGTCGCCCGTGACATGATTTTTGTTATATCATTTCTTGGAACCAGAAAATATTACGATTTTAAGATAGAGTCCGACCATTCATCCAGAATTTGGTAGTGTATTTTAAAATAATGCTTTCTATTGCGATTCGCGAAATTGGAAAGACACGTGACTAGCCAAGCCAATAATAGTCCAGGGTAGAAGAAAAAATGTCCACCATTTTCTAATCAACAGAAAAACAAATAAATTAAAATGAATAAAAAGAGGTATTTCGACCGATCTTTTTCAAAACTAGCCGACTTCGGCGTTCAGCGTGTTCACCGGGAATATGATTTCAATTGAATCTTGCATCATTTTATATTAATGGCTCCTTTAACAAAGTAATTTTAAACTTCAGATTGTGGTAGATACTTATTCCTTGTTTTTTTATTGGCTTGCTCCTTTTCTGTTCACTGTCTACATAAATGTCCCTAACTGAGTTAAATAACCTACCATGTCATGTAACATATAATTGCACATTGTCAGCGTTATCTTTACTTTCCTCTTGCAAAATTTGCAATTGATTTCAACATTAATATGATGCTTAACATTTTATGGCCAGCGACATGTTCGCTGGATGATTAAAACATGCCGAAAAAAGAATGAAAACATAGGAACCGTAATCATTCAGCTTACTGGATCTATTTCTTAATATTCGTAATATCTCAGAGATCTTGGTTTACAGATTCCACAAAAATTTTCATGAAATAAAATAGGAAAGCAAAATGTATTAGGATATTTCCTGATCTTTTAACATTGAAAGAGAAACACGCAATTGAATATTTGTTTATACAATGAAAACAGTTTGAATTGCGTTGTAACAATGAAAAGTATAGTTGTAAATTATGCCAAAAATATATTTAAAATATTTAATAAAATTAGAGAAACCTTATAATGCAACAATTGATATCATTGGAAAGTTAATTTTTTGCACTTTTGGTTGGCGTAAAAATAATTTCACTGATGTAGTATTTCGGGAAGTTATTAAAGAAAAACGCCAAAATTTCGTTTTATTTTTAATTAATTTAAATTCTAATTAAAATTTCAAGAAAGTCTCCGAGGTATGTTTGTGTCAAATTTCGTAGCTCCAGGTCCACACAGACACACTCAGATTCTCCTTTATTATTAGTAGAGATTAGGCAGACATTTTTCAATTATTACCTCCAAAAATTTTGCAAATGATAAAGAAATCATAATGTAAATTTTTTCGCAAAACTGGCTGTATTTTAAATAATTCTCAGAATTCTGTAAATTACTTTAGACGTTAAAAACAAATTTAATTATAAAGACAATTGTTTTTTACATCCAAAACTATATCGATTTGTTTTCTACCATCATGAGAAATGATAATACGGACAAATGCGGGAAAAGAAAGAAACGACACAAAACACTCAATAAAAATGGCTTAAAATATCTTAAATTTTAAAATGAAGAAAAAGAGTGCAGTAAATCACTATTAGAAGAAGAAGTTAGAAGTGCAGTAAATCACTATTACGACTATCTCTGTACCGAATGTCATGGCTATAATGGCGATAAATTCTTCTGAAAACCTAACGCACGTACACAAACACTTTCCAAGTATGGATATATTGCCTTAAACTTGAAGCACTGAAACTCCTCACAATGCTCTAAATATAGATCCTTATAATTAAATAGTCCGATGCAATTATAAGAATTTCTGAGATATTATTGAATAAAATACACAAACGTGTTTAAACAAGAATCTTAATTTCGAATACAGAAGTATTTTTGAAACGCTCTAAATACAAATAAAATAATTTTACAATTATTCCGTTATAAGATTCATTTTCATTCAAACTTCATAAAACCGAAGGAAATATTTACAGAATTTTAAATTTAAAATATATATATAGCGAGAAAAAAATCTTCAGTTATTCCTTTATGAGATTTATTTTCACTGAAGCTTCATATTACCTCGAAATACTTAGAAACAGTTACATCTAAACGCGACTAGAAGGAGAGGAATATGCAGAGAACATCCGATACTCACACGTGTTTCCTAGAAGAGAGAGGGAAACTGTATCTCACCAGTCCAGGGAAGAAGAGTGATGCAGATGATGAGAGAGATCCCATCAAACCTTCATTTTATACCCGAAACCATCCGCAAGTTACCTGGCAAAACGGGTTGAGCGACCGATCAGAACAGGGATGTGAGCTGACCATAAGTATGTCAGGAACCCTCCCTCATTCCTACAAGTTTGATTCATATTTAAAACTGCAGTGGACTCTCTACTAAGCGGGGAATACGTTCCGTGTAATAGGAAATCATGTTATACGGGGGTCGAACGTATTTGTGCAAGTTCAAACATGTCCCTAATTTGTAACTGCGTATATTTCTGGGAAGATGTTACTTTCTTTAAAACTGTCAGGTTCACTATTCAAATATAAACAGCAGATAAGTGCATACTTTTTTTTTCTGAACTCAAAGATAAGAAACTATGGAAATGTTAAATTTATCTTATGCGTAATGCGGAGCTGTTTCTTGCGTTTTATGAGAACCTATCAAATTTTTTCATCGTTTTATACGAATTTTCGTTATACGGGATACCGTTATATGAGAATCCACTGTATTAGTCCAATGATACATAGCAAATCTTCCTCCACACGCACTATGACAATTGAATTGCGATTGACTGAGATGGGAGCGAAAATCGAATTTTGGAAAGTGCGATTTTCTCAAATTTTAATTTACATAATGAATTTCTAATTAAGACTGGATTCCTATGTAATTAGATACCCCCATGCGAGGAACCCATTTCCACCCAGTTGCGCTGGTTAGTTTTGGCAGAAATTGCGACCATGTCTGGCTGCGTTGAGATGGGAGCGAAAATCGAATTTTGGGAAAGTGTGATTTTCTCAAATTTTATCGAATTTCAATTACTTTTTTAATTCTTTCTATAAATCTCTTGATGCTTTACTCACAGAATGCAACGTAGACGTCATTATTTATTCATGCTACAAAATAATTTCCAATTACTTCCTCTCTCTCTCTCTCTCTCACACACACACACACACATACATACGCATTCAGTTCTGTTTTTACTTTCTCGTATTCAAAGTATACGGAGAGAAAATAATATAATAGTAGAAAGATTAGGCCTCAAGATTTTGATGAATCTCCACGTTTTAGACCTCCCTGAATCCGAAGAACACAGATTTGGAATTACATATGTCTGTGAACACGATTACTCTAAAATAGTTTGATCTGGTGTTTACACCAAATTTGTAGATTTCTATCAAGTTTTGGACGAAATCAGTCCACGGGAAGTCTGTACGTGTACATGTGAACACGACAAAAAAATTAAATTATCCGAATTGTAGTTCTATATCAAATTATGGACCAAATATTTCTAATGTTTGACTGTCTGTCCGTTTCTGTTTTGCGTGTATGTGAACTCGATAATTTCTAAACACAGTGACTTAGATAAATGAAATATGGTACGTGGTCTTCAAATCATAACTGTAGATCTGTAGCAAATTGGTTTCAATCGGTTGAAGATAAGACGCCCAAATTATGGATGAGTCGGTTTTTCGATTTTTTCATCATAATAAGAACTACAAAACGAGCCATATTGTGGCATGATATGTGAAGATCGGAAGAAAGGGGACTCTGGCTTATACTGTTTCTCTTTCGATTTGCCACGGTCTTCGATTCTGCTAGAAGTAAAAATTTGATTACTCATGGCGGTTTTGCCATTGCCCAAGAACTGCAATTTTTATACAGGGAGATTACACATTTATTAGAGAGTATACTATAAGATCTAGGGGAGACGACTCTCTCCGGCTTTTATTGAGATAGGAAATATATTTCCTATCTCACTGACAAAACTCACCCAAATTTCGCTGCTAAAACTCATTCAGTTTCTGTAAATCTATGAAGTGAACTCTAATGAAATCAAGAAAGGTGTATCATCAAAACAAACTCAAGTCAGCAGATACATCACTCATGATTAATATAGTTGGATCGCGATATGATATTAAACTTTAATATTTTATGCAATATTTACTACGCTTACCGTTTGAATGAAATTAAATTATTTGCCTGTTGAATGTAACCATATTAAGGTTACAAATAAGCTTAAATGGGGGTGGGCAATGACCTGTTCTCTATTTTACCTCATTGTATTTGAATAAACTTACATAGTCCGTCTCTAAAGCCTGAAGGCAAGACTTGCAAGTGTTGTTTGGCGCAAGACTCATTAAACATTATGTTACGGAGATTTGCATTAGAAAAATTACTCGGCGACCCATTTTTTGATCATATCTGTTTTTTCATGGTTTAATTGGATACTTAAGTAACGATATAATAAAAAATGATATTTAATGTCAAATGAAAGAAATTATTATTCTGATCACCCATTGGGGTTCTTTGTAAACTCTTTTTTAATGTAGTTCATTTCTTTTGTTTTAGGTTTCGCCTCCGGCCTGTGGAAGGCCTTACACCCTCCTGGGTAGGCTGGGCCGGAGCGGGTTGTAAATAAAAAGTTTCTTTCAGCTGTCTCTTATAATTATAACTACAGCTTATTACGATTTATTTTGAAGGTGAGATGAAAACTGTAGATTAATAAGTGACTATTTTTTTTATAAAATTAAAGTCTTGTGTTAAGCGTGATATTGCAGCATATTTTCGATAAATTTTGGGATGAATTATCTGCTAAGATGATTTTTAAATTCGACGAAGAAAATTTGGCTCTGTGTAACTCATCTAGTGTACATGTAAAAATACTTAAAACATTTTATTACATAAATAAATAGACGAGAAATCGTAACTATTTAAGTCAAAAATAAAAATTTGTTAGCGTAATCTGATTGAAGCATGCATTGATAAAATGCTAGAAAAATACTCAAGTCTGGCATAGAAAAATTAGTTCAGTATCGTTCTGAAATTTCTGTTGGATAAACAACTTCTCTTCAATGATATTTATGTTCTTTTTAACTAAAATTGTTTGTGAAAACATCTCAATATTCGAACAGTTTGATCTTTTTGTAATACAAATTATGACAATGACCTTTATTTTGGATAATAAATGGATTCCCTACAATATTTCAAACCTATTTCAATCAAAAATTCCCTGATGTTTTGTTCATCAATATCATTGATGTTTTATTTAATCATTTCAATACCTCACGTTTTGATTCCCCATAGTTCTTAATGTGCCTGTGAATTGAACTTTTTCTAAAAAATAATTGACGAAAACATTTCATCACTATAGTGTATTATGAGTTAGCTATCTTGTTTTTTATTAGTGTTTTATATATAAATTCTTTCCTCTTAAAACATACTTTTACTTATTATGAGGTGAAATTACGACAGGTATGGGGAAATTGTGTCAACACAGTTTCATGCAAACCTTTTCTTCTTTTATTAGCTGACTGTAGAAGCCGGAAGATCATAAACTTGACGCTAATTCATGGTAACCCGGGAAATTGCTGGTTTTCGTTAATAGCCCGTAGCGTGGACCTACGCGGAAAAAAAACTGACACATCCGTTCCCAACCTGGTACTATCAGACCTCATTATATGGTATTCATAGTGTAATACATTAGAAATATACAAGGTATCCTCGAGTCAATAGGTATCCTCGATTCAATAGGTATCCGGTACCGAGATGCTTCATGTGTCTCCAGTGACGGCTCTTGTTATGTATTCTTGGGAGTGCTGTCTTTTCTGTGCATCTTTAATCCTTCATAGTGCAGTAATGCATATTTGAACCACTTACACTTATTGGCTTTTTTCATTAACTTTAAGTAGTTTTATATTTTATAACTAATAATAACTTTTCGTCAAAAAGGTAAGTATTTTAACAAATTAATTTTAATAAAAAATTTAAGCTCGAAATTTGTTTTTCAGTTCCGTTTTCTGTATTCCTTACTACATTTAAAAGAATTAACATTAAAGTGACGGTATAGTACAGAAACAAAATAATTTTCTTATTAAATAACGAGAAAAAAATGTTATAGTATAACTAATATAAACAGAAGCGTAAGCGAATACTATTTATTAGTATCATTAAAAATTACTTAAAAATAAAATACATTCTTGTTTTGTTTTCAGCGAAAGAACAAAAACATTAACCTTGATGCTTTTACAAGGATTAAAAAATTTTGTATCCATTGAAATCAAAACAGCTATATGTAATCGTATCCCGATTCATATTGTGAGCGTCAGAAAATATTTTATTCTTTGTTTAATGTTAATTTAGAAAGCCTAGTGAAGCTCTGATGAATTATGTAGTAACGGGAATTGCCAAGAGGAAAAAAATGATTAATTTATTCTATTACATCTATCCAAAGGTGGACTGAGATAATTTAAACTGGGAATATACTTATCAATATTCCGTAAGAAATTTTATTCCTTTAAGCGAACAGTGTTAATCGAGGCTTCTTAAACTATGAATCATGATCCCAAATAGAAAGGTACAGAATATTAGGGTTCTCGAAAATTTTGAAAACATATTTGTATCACGAAAAATTTCTATTATGTATTTCATCAGCATTTGTAACTAAAAATCACCCCAAAAAATCTTTTAGATTGCAAGACATTCCATAACTATAAAAAGACTTTTTTATTTAAATTTTTATTTATCATAAATTATCTTTCATTTCTTTATTTCTTTTCAAAGTTTTAGCACGCGAAAACATTTTCCGCACGAGAAAACGTATAAAACTCCGTTTCTAACGCGATGGGAACTGTCGATTTCGACAGTACCCTTTCAGCTAAAAACATCACAGGGAAAGGGAATTCGCAGCTGGAAGGATCCACAGTTCTCGTTTGAATTGTTACTTTCTCCTTTGCTTCTTCTTCGGGTAGTGAAAAAACAAGACAGATAACTTCGTTCTCTGCGTGGGTTTTTCTTCGCGTTTCATTTAAAGATCGAAATCGTCTAATGTAAATTTGCGTTAGATTGTTGATAAATTTAAATATTAAATGCGAAATAAAATAAATTTATTAAATTTTACCCAATGGAAAAAGTTGAGGGTGCTGCACTACCGCAGTCCCTACACACGAGCCACCGCTATGTGTCTCCTAAAAAAGTTCACTTTGTTAAGGTTCGCAGAGAGTGGAAGCTAATTCGTTTGTGTTTAAAAAGTATATGGCTGCGATGAAAATCTATGCCGTGACCCCATCATGCATAAACAGTATGCCATGTTGTGCGGTGATAAAGCTCCCTATAAAAGCATAGTAACATTCGTACCAGAAGCACACAATTCATAATTTTCTATTTAAAAGTGTTTTGGACTCATCTTTTGAAGTACAGTGGTACCTCCCTTAACGGACACTCCCGAATAGCGGACACTCCCGAATAGCGGACACCTCTAATTAACGGACATTTTTACGAGTCCCAGCCCTTCTATATAGGACAATCCATGTTATTCCCTCTGGATAGCGGACAGGTATTTTTGAAAAACTTTCAATTATTTTGGCAAACATTTCAAAATTATTCTAACAAGCAAGATAAAAATATATGTTTCATATATCAAACAGAAGTGAAAAAACTTTTTATAAAAAGTTTGTCCTCCCCAATAGCGGACACCTCCTAAAAACGGACAAAACTTTTGGTCCCGTGACTGTCCGCTTTTCGGAGGTACCACTGTATTTTAGATGTGCACCTAAGATCTTCCTGGTTCCTTTCTGAACAATGATGGTCAGCGTTGTTTTTTCCAACGTGTTATGACAGTATGTCTGAATTTCAGCCAGAACATCTCTAGAAAACAGGACCAAATAATCAGGCTTGATTATCACGATTATTAATTCAACTTTTGATAAAGTTGAGATGAATGAAAAATTAATAATAATTTTTCTGAAGAACATGTTTTAGAATTACCAACTGTCTAGAAAAGTCTTATTTGATCTGTTTGAATTGCCTTCATTTTTATATTAAGTTAATTTAGAATTTTATGCAGCCATACAGAAGAATTTTTCGAAGTTTTTAAATGAATTGATTACTGAAATGATTGAATTCTTTTCTTTTAAACTCAATTATTTTCTTTCATTAACTATGGAAGGAACTCAAAGCACTAGATCATTTGTTTCAAACAGAGCTCCTAAACTCAGACTATAACTCAAAAATAGAGATTATAGATATCTTCCCCTATCTTTTGGAACATCCAAATATTTATTTGGGATATATCATTTGTAAGCAACGGGAATTTGGAGAGATGTTAAAAAGGATTAAAATTAATAAATGACTTTTGGATATTCTGTAATGTATTATTAAACAAACCTCTCGAATTTCTACTAGCATGAATTCATAACTGAAGAACTTTTATTGCAAAACTGGAAGCACTAAAAATTTACGGCATTTGAAGAACTGTGTCTAGTTTTGAAAGTGTAGCATAAGAAATAAATTTAAAGCCTGTTCTCAGAACGTAAGAAAAAGACTTCCACAAAACGGAGAAAAAAACGGACCCCCTAAGAGTTAATAGGCAGGCAAAAAAGAAGAAAAGACAACGATCATTCGGTAGACTTTGAACCAGGATTTATTTAATTGCGTATTAAAATTACAAGGGTTTTTGGAATATTCGATATATTTAAAAAATATTTATAAAAAGAGTTTTGGATATATTTGGAAGATCATTTGTGGTAATGAGTATTTTTAAATATGAAAATTATATATGTTTTGTAGGAATTACATATTATGCGTACCGTTATTCGTATCTGCGTATGTAAAAGCAAATTCAGTATATGAAATATTTAATATAATATCTCTTCTGTTTACTCACAAAGTTGATTTTTTTTTAGTTTGTAAACTTTATTCTATTAAAATTAGTGTTAAAAATGGAGGTTAACATTTTACTCATGAAAATAATTGAAAAAAACAAAAAAATAATGCATTTCAAATGATAATTTTATTAACAACAAATAAGTTTTTATAAAATACGTAATATACAAGATTTTATTTACAAATTATTGCAAATGAATGGTTAGAAGTTCTACAGTGTCCATGTTTAAATCCTCTGTTGTCTCCAAGCAACCTCCACAGAATCATTCGAAACGTCTCTTGCAAAAGAAGATCTATTCTAAGCAGCTGCCTAAGGAAGATCGAAATGACGGTAGATGACCAATTTCAGCCGGATAGAAGTCTACTTGCAATCTAGCTTTCATGAATCTATAGGAGAATATTTATTTATGAAATATATACTAAAAAGAATTCGTGGAATAAACATAGTTGATGAGCCACATATTTTTCCTTTGCTACTTATTTCTGGCAATTATTATGTCTGCTTAGGAAATCAGTTAATGAATTTTCCTTGATAAAAAGTTAAATTTGTAATTGAGAAAATAGAGAGAAATATTTGCTCAAAATCCTTAGTTTTAAGTGATTTTATTGAATGAAACAGTACATGTAGATTTTAATTAACAAAGCAAAACACGAAAAAAAAGGAATTAATGTCCCTAAAAGTCATGGTTATTTTTAAAAATGTAAGCTTCTAGCTTTTAAAGATAAAAAATTTTATTCTATCAGTAAAAGAAAGGAAAATTTGGAAGAACAAAAAAATATATGCATTTATAACGTCCTTCATCCGATTTTTGAAGTTCTTTTCAACACGTTTTGTTCATACGAATATGAACAATCTCTATGAAGTGAAGAAAAGGAAGTAGCATGAAAGCAGATCTTGCAGTTTAAAATGAAAAATTTCATGGTATTTAGAGAAAAACACTAAAAAAGCTAAAACAAATTCAAATTCTGAAGTTCACATACCGAGCAAACAAGTGAAGGAACCGTGTTGTAAATTTCGTTTAACCTCTGAATGGTGGTCTTCCTCCTGCAGGGGGACGTGGAGGCAGTACAGGTGGCTGACCTTGGGCTGGTCTTCCTGGAGTAACAGCAGCTGCCCTGGCAACGTCCTGTTCGTTGTGAAAGAACACGTTGGGTCCAGCATGCAGATTGGCATTCAAATAGAAGAAATCTCCTGAGCTACCACAGGGAACAGCATCTTCGTAGCTGGAGCAAGTGAAGGAGAACTGGTTGAAGACGGTTTGGTTGCCGCACAAGAAGGACCACTGCTGCATCTCGGATGTGCCATCTGCGTGGACGGCAGTGTGGCAGACGTGGAAAATCTGGCAGTTGTTCTCGATGTCGGCGTAGTATCCCTCGTTGCTGCAGACAAAAGATGTTCTCACAGCTCCGACAATGAGTTCTGCGCCGTCTGGAAGCTCGTAGGCAGCACGCTTAGACTGTGAGGAAAAATATGCCATGATTAAAATTATATAATATTTTGTATTAAATATATACCAATACTTTCCAACGTTTTATAAATATCTTTAACCCGAAAGAACTGATTACTTTATTTTAATCAAATAAATCATTTGTTGTGTTATTACATAATGTTTTATGAATTATTAATAACTAATAACAGTAATAACTAGTTTAAAATAGACAGCTGAATTATAGAAGTAACAAAACTAAGCAAGTCATTTTTTCTTTGTGAATTCCTTTTTACGTCTTCTTTGATTTTTAATGCAACCCTTCGAGAATATTAAGCATTTTTTAGCTTTTTTAGACCACTAATCGTACTTTACGAAGTTCCATTGTTGCAAAGTTAGGAAGCGTTCATAAAAATTTCAAACTTATTATAAAACACATATTTTATCTCTGAAAATTGTACCTCTTTATTTCGATCTTTAAAATCTAGTTTTGTACCGAAAAGGGTATACATTCAATTTTACATTCTAATCATCATAAATCTGCTCTTGAAAATGTCGCAGTAAAAAAAAATAGAATTATATACCAGATTATCACGGAAAATTTAATAGATTTTCTTTCAAGTATAAGTAGAATGATGTTTGTGACCTCTAAATTTAAAAATATTTCATTTCCTTACATATTTTCATGATTGAAAGGTTTTGTAATTTATTTCTTATTAAGTTAGCTCTATTTCTTTTTTATGAAAATTCGTTTTAAGTTATACTCACTCTAGATGCAGCCACTGAAAGTGCCATTGTGGACAAAACTAAAACAAAAATAAATTTAACATCAATTCAGTATTGAAAAGGAATGAAATATTATTATTAATAGGTTTTATTTTTTTCCCTTTAAGATATATGCTATAAATGAACACCATATATAAAAAAAATTCGTAAAAAAGGCTTAAAAATTTCTGCAAATAAAAATATAAAGGTTTCACCATTTTACTAAAAGCAAGCATGATGAATATTTAAATGAAATTGTAGTTTCATATTCGATTTGAAGGCTTGATTTTGATAAAATACCGAAATGATTCTTATCAAAATTCTAACATATCACACATAAGAATAATAATATAAAGATTCGAAGAATTACTTAATTGTGTCTAATCAATTCGAATTTAGTTAATAATTTTATTATTTATTATATTATATTATATTATATTATATTATATTATATTATATTATATTATATTATATTATATTATATTATATTATATTATATTATATTATATAGTATATTATTTACTAGAAAGATATCATCTTAACGAGAATAATGAAAGCAACTTTTGATTTTAAGACTGTTTTCTTTCAACGTTGCTTTCAAATTTATATTCATTGTTTATTGCTAAATTTTGTATTCAGTCATTCTGTACAATTATGCAATTTAAATATTATTATATACATCACACAAACATGTAGTATATAATAATATTTGAATTGGTCTTTTAACAAACTTGTTTAAAGACCTAAAGATGCATTTTTGAAAGTCATAAAAACTCTAAGCATTTTCTTGTTTAACTGTTAATCATAAGAACACATTTATTGGTTATTATTATTTTCAACAAGATGAAATGTGCTTTAAATAAAATTCATTTTGCTGTTTAAAGAATTTTGAAATGTAACTGTATAGTTACAGATGATGATTTCGGATAGCGAGATTTTATCAGCAATTATAATAATTTGTAATTAAACTCATTTTTAAAAGTAACTCACCGACTAATGCCATGGATAACTTCATCTTGAAAATAAAGGTTCTTGGATCTGTGAAAAATAGAAGTCAATTTTTAAATTAAAACTGAAACGTTTTCTGAAACTGAAGCATTCCATGTTTGATATTGGAAAGGAAACTGTATAATAACAAGAATGCATTATACTGTAGCATTCCGTTGCAGGTATGAGCAACAAAACTGTTAATTATCTTTAATTGAAGAATATACCCATGTCACTATCCATGAATGAAGTTGACCATAATTTTATTATATAGCAATCATAGAAAATAAATCCAATTTGTTGTACAAGCGTATCTACGAAAATTAATCCTGAAAGCTGCTGTAATCTACCGAGATATATTAAAGAAGATTAAAATGAAAATTAATGCAGAGCTGCTGGAGACCCTATCATTTCCTAGTTACGAAATACAGTTTGATATATCTTGATATCAAACTGGAGGCTGCTCATTACTACTTCATGCAAAATACAATAAAATCATTGTTTAATTTCCTTTTTAACGAATGCTAGTAGTTTTATTGTTTTAATTAATACGCAATAATTAACCGTTCTGTTTTTATAACTATGTAATGGAAGAAAAAGGCAAAGTTGCTTCCAGGTTTGCATTTTTATCTGTTCAAATATTTTTTATTGTACTTCTTACTTTTTTTTATCTCTTCTTTATTTTAAACAGTATTTTTTACGAAACTATAAATGTATCCGAAAGAAATTGTAAGAAATTCTTTATGAAAACCACAAATAGAAATATTGAAATTTTCCAGCGGTTAACAGTCGGTTAGAGTACAGTTTTAAGGAAACGAAATTGTTTGAGTCGAATGTTACTTTGTCAACATGAAATCATTAACTCGCTTAGACCTGTATGCATAGCGAGGATGACGAGTATATGAAAATAGGGACAATGAGTAATACAAAAATGATAGAGTGATTCATCGTTGCCACAATAGGCGAGAATATTGTTCAAGAGCACTCTTCACAGTAATTAACCCATATTTGTGTTACACAAGAAGAGAAAACTCGAAATATTTAGCCCAACCTTGATGTAACAAGCCTTTGGAATTCATAAAGTTTTCGTAATTGACGACGGATAATTTTATGATACGTCAGGAACAATCTAAATATCAATTCAGAATGGTCAGTCAACATAGAAACAACTAAAATTACATTTTTAATTAGTCATTCTTACAAAATTCATCTCTTAGAATTGCTTGAGGAAACCTGAAAAATAAACTTAAATGGAAACTTCGTAACATTATGCTTCATTACAACATGTAGCTAAGAAAAAAGTTTGTAAAATTCTTCTAAAATATTTAATAAACGAATAAGAATACTGGTAACGACGCTGTGCTAAATACCGAATCTCTAATTTTTCGATTGACAGAAATTGGAAATACCTTATCACAAAATTTGTCTCTTTTATTTCAAAACTTGTCAGTCAAATCACTAGCATTTTAATTCTGAATAAATGAAACAATTACCCAAACATTTCTTAACCAAACACTTATTTAAAAAAATAATCAATATAAAAACTTAGCAAATAAACTTCATTTACTCAGGCTATCTTTATGAATGTTATTTTTTACGGATTTAACTTCTTAAAAACACGCAATTATGGGATAATAATTTATGGATTATATATTAAAGATATATATGTTTTCTCTCTCTTCATTGTTCAGTGATAAAGTAAATACTCTTCAGATTGCTTCTTTTTATATGATATCTATACTAATTCAGTTGCTTATGGTGGAGGTTCAATTCAGTGGCTTGTTCAGTATCCCGAGACTTTTCAAAACGCTGAAAAATTAAACTCTTATCAATATTAATTCCGTTGAACTGGAAATTTTGCTGTTCTGATTGTTGTAAGCGGGTACTAACGATCTCCGATCTCTTCCTTAGTTTTGATTTACAAAAAATGCACGCTATTTTTCTTGCTCCCATTCTAATAATGGTTAAGGGGTGGATATTGCAGTTTACATCTTCTAACTCAAATCATAAATCAATTTACTCTTAAAATCCTGATCTATGGAGATTGTTTCGCTAATAACCTATTATGGATATGTTCTGCGGATAAGTTGGATTCCTTCCCTATACTAAAATGTGCAAACACAAGAAATATTACATACTAGCAATAAACGCACGACGTTGCTCGTGACATGACTTTTGTTATGTCACATCACGGACCCTCAAAACATTTAATGAGAAAAAATTAATTTTGCGAATGAGTTCCATCATTCATTCAGTCTTTGCTAGTGTATTATAAAAGAAAGCTTTCTGTTGCAGTACACGAGATTGGAAAGGTGTGACATGCTCAGCCAATAATAGTGAGTCTAGTGAGGAAAGAGAATTTTCCGCCGTTTTCTTCTGATCAGAAAAACAATTAATCAAAAATCGATTTTAAAAAGATATTCGACAGCTCTACTTTTAAATTAGGGAGAAGGATTTCAGTTATTACCTCCAAAAAGTTCAAAAAAAATGGTAAAATTAAATTCTAGGGATCAGGAATTTTATTTTTAATTCTTAAAGTCTTTCTGGAAAACAGACTATATTTAAAAAATTTCTCGAAATTCAGTAAATTGTATTAGACTTTCAAAACAAATCAAAATCTTATTATAACGACAATTACTGTGCTGTCCGATTTTGCATTGCATTTTTTTTATCTACGATGAAATGAAACTAAGGACAAAACAAGCGAAAAATCATCCATCTTTTAAAATTGAGTGATCATTACGACTACCTATATGCCTAATTCCATGGCTGTAAGTGCATAGATTCATCTTGACACCGCATACTACCACACAAGCCCTTCCTAAGTATGCATATAATGCCTTATACATGAACTGCAAACATAGAACCATATAACTAAATATTTCGATGTAATTATAAGGTTTCTTTAGTACTATTGTGTAAAACACACAAACAAGAATAGAAATTAAAAATTGCAAAAGATTTTTGAAACTCGGCAAGTATAGCGAAAAGTCTTTTATGAGATTTATTTTCACCGAAGCTTCAAGTGAAATAAGAGATACTTGTAGAATTTTCATTTTAAAAGTAGGCACACAATGAGAAATATTTTATAATTATTCCTTTATGACATTTATTTCCATTGAAGCTTCATATTACCTATAAATACTTAGAAAAGGTTTAGTCTAAACGTGTAGAGAAAGAGAGGAATGCAGAGATATCATCCAATGCTTAAGTGCATCCTTAAAGAGAGAGAGAAAAACTGTATCTTACCAGTCCAGGGAAGGAGAGGGATGCAGATGATGAGAGAGGATCCCAACAACCCTTCATTTTATACTCGAAACCATCGGCAAGTTACCTGACAAAACGGGTTGATCGACCAATCAGAACAGGATGCAAGTTGACCATAATTATGTCAGGAACTCTCTCTCGTTCCTACATGTTCAAATCATTATTAGGTATACAGTAGACTTTCGTACTTGGCGAGGGATACGTTCTGTGTAACAGGAAATTGAGTTGTACGAAACATGCAATATCCAACTAATTTATGTAAGTTCAAACATGTCTCTAAGATGTAGCCGCATATACTGCTAGTTGGATGTTACTTTTCTTTTCTAAAAATTATCAGTTTTACTGGTCAAATGTACACAATATGTAAGTATATGCTTTCTTTCCTGAAAAAACACCAAAAACTATGAAAATGTTAAATTTATCGTTCGCGTAATACGGAACTGTTTATTGCTTTGTATGAGAAATAATTAAACATTTTTCGTCGCGTTATACCAATCTACGTTATACGAAAGTCCACGTATTTATCTGAGTGCAATGATGTGCAGTATATATCCAACTAATTTATGCAAATGTGGAGCTAAATTTTAACTTTGCTTATTGCTAGGTGGATGTTACTTTAAAAATAAACTGTCAGTTTCACTGTTCACACACGCACAACAGGTAAGTGTTTACTTTTCTTTAAAAATATCAAAAACTATGAAAGGGTTAAATTTATCTTTCGCGTAACTGTGGGACTGTTTATCGCGTCTTATGATAACTAGATATAATTTTTTCGTCGCCTTACGAACTTGTGTTATACAAGAATCCACTGTTTTTAGCCTAGTGCTATGATGCGCCCTAAATCTCAGACCACCACTTAGTCAATCCGAGTTGTGATCGATTATGATAGAATTTCAAACACTTACCTAATTCTTTCTGTAAATCTCGTGATGCGTTACCCACAGAATGTAACGACTGATGTAATCAAGACAGACGTCACCCAGCAATCATAAAACGAAAAAATTATGAAATTCTCTCTCTGTCTCTCTCACACACACATACGAATATCCAGCTCTCTTATTTTATTGGGACTAGAAATATGCATTATTTCGTTCACTACTTTCTGCTCGCCAAATTTTCCTGCCAAAACTCATTCTATTTCAGTAATGTTGTGAAGTATTCGCAAATAAAAGCAAGAAAAGGGTATGAGCAAGAGAAATTCAGGCAACGCATGCATCTTTCTTCATGAATATAATCGGGTCGTGATATGAATCTTTAATATTTTATCCGAAATTTACCATGCGTGCAGTTTAAATGCGATTGAATTGATATGGAAAGAAGCTTGAGCAGTGGGTGGCAGATGAAATTTTATCCTCATCACTTTATCATTTTTTAATAAAGTTGCATAATCCATCTATAAAAATTGAAGGCAAGACTTGCAACCATGTTCCGACACAAGGCACATGAAACAATATATATCTGTGGTGGTTTTGTATCAGAAACACTTCTCGGCGAATGATGTTTTTAACTCACAACATTTTTTTTCATTTCAGATGAAAATATCAGTAACCTATAAAAGCTAGATACGAGACTTGCAAGTGTCGTCCAGCACAAGTGTCACGAAACGATATGTATTTGTAAATAATTTGCACTCGAAAAATTTATCATGATCTATTTTTAGCTCATAACTTTTTTTAAATGAAAATAAAAGCAACAAAATAATATAGAAGAAAATTTAACACTTAATGATAAATCAAAGAAATTTTCCTTCAGGCTGTCTCTTACATTTATAATTCTACAGTTTATTGAGGTTTACTATGAAGACAAGGTGAAAACTTAAGAATAATAAGTAACGAATCGGTACATTTTAATACAATTTAACCTTTGTACGAATTTGGATATTGCAGGATAATTTAAATAAATTTTGGGGTGAATCGTCTGCTTAGAAGAATTTTAAATTCGTCGAGGAATATCTGACCTCATCTAGTGTGCATGTAAAAATGCTCAAGTATATTATCACATAATAAATGTAGCCAAAAAGTAATAACCATTTAAATCAGACAAATAAAAATTGCTCAGCTGATGAAGTGCAATCTGCTAAAAGCATGTATTGGTAAAATTCAAGGAAATACATACAATACTCTGTATCTGACAAAACAAAATCAGTTTAGTATCGCTTTGACATTTTTTGGGAATGCATAAATCTGATATCATTTATGTTCTTTTTAATATTGTTTGTAGTAAACACTTCAGCATTCTAACAATTTTATTTTCTTGTGTGACAAAATATGACGATGATGTTTTCTTTTATTTTCGGCAATAAATTGAGTCTCTATGTATTTTCTAACATTTCAAAGCTATTTTTATTCAACAATTCACTGATGTTTCGTTTATCCATTTTAATACCCCGCGTTTTAATTTTCCATAGTGCCTCAATTCACTTGCGAATTAAGGTTTTCCTAATAAAACATTTGGAAAAACATCTCATCAATAAATTGTCAACGAACGAGTTATTTAGCTTATTATTAACATTTGGTGAATCTATGCTTTCAAAATTTAGAGCGTTCCTGTTAAAATGAACCTTTACGTATGTCATAAGGGGAAATTGCAACTGGTGGCATGAAATGTCAAAACAGTTTCTTGCAAACATTTTCCCTCTATTGGCTGTATGTGAAAGCCAGACTTGTAAACATGATGCCGGAACCAGTTGATAACCAGTAGAGCGGGCATGTGTGCCAATAAATAAATAAATTATTGCTGACATATCCGCTCCAAATATGGTACAATTAGACGTCATTCTACGGTATTAATGTGTGGAATATAATACATTAGAAATATGCAAAGTGTCCTCGAACTCTTGCAATAAGAACTTGGGATGATAGCAGCCAAACGAATAAAATTATAAATTTAATGATAGTATTCTACTGATAATTGCAGAAGAATGAAACGTTCGTCATTCACGTTGATTCTTAATTAGTTTTCAAGAGATAGAGGTATGTCACAATATCATTCAGCCCATTGATAGGATCAACGGAAATGCTCGAGATAGCATCCATGGGCTTTGTGGCACAGTCTAGAAAGGCGATGAAAAGGCTGTTGAACACTATTAATTGACTACTGGAAGGGTGCTGATTTTGGGTGTTTTGTTAATGCTTTGCTCTGCAAGGAATTCAGTAAATTAATAAGTGTCTGGAACACCAATTTTTTTCATGCGTCCCTAGAAGAAGTTGTGTTCAGATTAGCAGAGGGTGAAAACTAATTCATACCACATCTCTTCACTGCTGTAAAAGTGTGCTACTGTATTCCGTGCAAATGAAATGTATATTGTGGCCTCATCGTGCATATCATGCTGCGTTCGCAGCAAGGCAGCAAACAGGAAAACTTTTGCTCCAGAAGCATACAATTCACATTTTCTTTTTATAAGTGTTTTGGTTTCTTCTTTCGAAGTGTTTTAGCTGCAAACCAAAAAAGGAAAGGCTGGTCGAACCCTTTTGATAGTCCCATGGACGGTACTTATCCTGTGTGCAGCAATTGCTTTGCTCTCGAGGTTGAATAATAAAATCAAAAGATGTATGGTACCTAAGTTGCTTCATGTGTCCCCAGAGGAAGTTCACAGCGTTAAGGTTCGGAGAGTGTGGAAATTAATTCACAGGTCCACCACGTCTATTCACGGCTGTAAAGAGTTTTTTGTGTTTATAAAGTATATGACAACGGTTGCTTTATGTATAAACGGTGTATCACCTTGTATTGAAAACGAAACACCCTGCAACTGACAGACTAGATTAGGTTCCAGAAGCGCACAATTCGCAATTTCTATTTAGAAGTGTTTCGGACTCTTCTTTTGAAGTATTTTAGCTGCGAACCCAAAGATCTGTCAGATTTGTTCGGAAACAAAGATCTCTAACATCGTCTTTCCCGTGTGTTTATGGCCCTATGACTGAATTTATATCAGAAATTCTTTAGAATCATGACAAGCTAATAGAAAAAAATTGCATTGAACACGCCTCATTTTCACGATTATTATTTGGGCCATTGATGGAATTGAGAAAAATAAACATTAATAATATTTTTTTCTGATGAAAATATTTCAAAATTGCCAACAGCCTACATAAATTTTATTTGATGGAATTGAGAAAAATGAACGTTAATAATATTTTTTTTCTGATGAAAATATTTCAAAATTGCCAACAGCCTACATACATTTTATTTGATCCGATTGAATTACAGTAATCATTGTAATAAATTAAATTAGATCTTCATGCAACAATATAAAAAAATTCCAATCTTATTTAAAAAGTTCAAACTATCAAATTATTGAAAGGATGAATGCCATAATTTAATGTAAATTATTTCCCTCTAAGGACAGAGCTAAAAAATATACATCAATTGTTTCAAACAGAGGTTCCAAACACTCACTTTAACACAAATTTAGAGATTATATCTGGCATGTACTAGCGTTAGGAGCATTCAATAACTTATTAGGAATGTATCAATTGTAATTTAAAAGAATCTGGAGAGATGTTAAAAATGATTGAAATCAATAAATGACTTTTGGATATCACAGGCCAACAAAAATTTTGAATTTACAGAATGTCAGATGTTTTTAGTAAATCAGACACGCTGATCACAAAATGACATTCGTTTTTTCCATCACGCAATGATTTTTCACAAATAAAAAGGGGGGATTTAATAAAAATGATTGTAAAATATTATCGAATAAAATACATTACTATCAGAATTTAAAATTAATTTCAGAGTAAAGTGACAATAATAAATATGAAATACGTCATGTGAAGTATGAAATATGTCATTATATATATAATAATAATAATATATAATGACCATAATAATTACTACACTAAAAGAAGTAAAATTATAAAATAAAACTGTACTTTTATGCAAGCCCAGGAACTAATACTGAGCACAGAAATTTACACAACGTGAGTTAAATAATTTAGTACGTAATTTCAAACTTTCAAAACAATGCGCTCAAGTTCTAGGATTGCGACTTAAAAATAAAAATTTACTTGCTGCAGGAACAACATTTTCTTGGTAAAGAAATCGAGAAAATAAGTCTGCCGCTTATACCGCTGATCATGATCCATCTCAATGCAGACTTTTGATTCTAATAAGAGAAGCTTAAAAGGTGTCTACTAAAGCTACGTTTTCCCTTCAATTCTTGTACCTCAATATGAGATTAAAAATACACTTTTTGGTCTCCATTTTGAGTATTTTGCTGAAAATCCTGATGAGCTCAGCGGGTGAGGTATTTCGCCAAAATATAAAATGCATGGGAAAACGACATCAAGGACTAAGGAATGTGAATATGATGACGGGTTAAAATTGTAAAGGACACAAGCATTCCTTTGGAGGAAAAATAAAATAATTTATGTAATTTTTATAATCGAATTTTTTTAGATATATATCTTACTTTATTATTATTTATTTGACATTCTCAAGTATCTTTTGTAATTAAATTTTATAAAAATAATGATTGTTTTGTAAATTGCATATAAGAGTGTTTTTAAAAATGACTCAGATTCGAAATTTTTAGTTTCACAATTGTAAAAATGTGTACAGAATTTTATTATGTAATTTGCAACAATTGTAATTATGTGATACAGAAAAATAAATATTATTTTTGAAATCAGCATAAAAAATAACATAAAATTTTCATAAATTTATGCAGAACGGACCGAAAAAAAGCGCGGCCTGGTAGAATGTTGACTTTTTGGGCCCTGAAACAAATTTCCTGCAAAAAATAATAATTTGTTGCATTTTTCATTTATTGCACTGCGTAAGTTAGTATAGTAAGGACTTAAGAAAATAGGATGAATAATTAAGTTATTTTTATAAAGTTAACATTTCAATCTCACGAAAAATCGCTAATAAATGAAATGACGAAAATAATTGCTTTATAAACATATAATAAAATTTAGTACGCGACTTACTAAAATATGGTGACAAAACGTGATTTTTGTTTCATTTTCTTACGTGTTTTGCAGCAAATTCGTTGATAATATCATCATAAAATGGTTTTTGGCTAATTCGGATTCTATAAATAAAATTGTTTCGGAGGAAATCATTTCTGACTTTTAGATCTCAAGTATTTTTTTTTATTATTATTTTCAATCCTGAGAAAGCGCCTTCTACAAATGCGATATAATTTTTTGAAATAAAAGTTATTTTAAAGACAGTGTTAAAAAATGAGCTTACCGAGTAAACCATAATAATGAGAGATAACAACTCAAAATCAATTCATATCAAATGCTAATTTTATTTAAAACAAATTTTTATTATATTATTATTATATTATTATTATATTTCATATTATGAAGAAATGCTTCCAGAGAATTATGTGTAGAATTTGCAGATATTGAGTTTTATCTTTCACGTTTTTATCAGTAAAAGCAAATTCAGTGTTTGCAATATTCGGTGTAATGTCTGTCCTGTTTACTCACAAAACTTAAACTTTTGTCAGCATTTGTTAAAGGTTGTGTTAAAAATGGAGCTTAAAGAGTAAATCATGAAAATGAGCGAGAACAACACAGATTTAGTTCATTTCAAATGCTAATTTTATTAACAACAAATAACAATTTTTTTATAAAACACATAATATACAAGCTCTTTTTTACAAATTATTCCAAATGAATGGTTAAGCGTTTCTACAGTGTCCATGTTTAAATCCTCCGTCGTCCCCAAGCAACCTCCACAAAAGCATTGGAAAAGCCTGTTACAAAAGCAAATCTATACCAAGCAGCTGCCTTAGGAAGATCGAAATGATGGTAGATGACTGATTGCAGCCGGCTGGAAGTCTATCTGCAACCAGGGCCTTGGTGATTCTACAAAAGAGAAAGTTTGTTCTCATAAAAGTAATATATTTTGGCATATAAATATTTTTCATTTATTACATATTTCCTGTGCTTATTTTTTCAACTCAGGAAATCATTTAATGAATTCTCTTGATGAAAATTATCAATAAAAAGTGCACAAATTTTGCTGTAAGTACATAAAAATTAATTTTATTCAAAGAAATGTATGAAAATTTGAACAAGATAAATGAAAAAATGCTGCTATAATCTAAGCCCTAAGTTTAACTCAATGTTTGAGTTTGTAAAAATAAAGCTTTTAATTTCTCAGTTTGCCGAATGGGAAATTTGTCAGCCATCTAAAATTTGCAATTCTGTTCTAAAACCATTTAAATCTCCTGCATTTAACCTCGACACTGAGATTAGATTTTGTCCTTTGATCAGATTTTATTCAATGCAATGCTACCCATTTAAATGAAACGAAAAAAGGAAGGGGCACGTGCCTTGTCATTTCAAATGAAAAATTTCAGAGTTTTTTTGAGAACACAAAAAGAAATGTTTTAGAGCAAATAGAATTGCTAAAATTCACATACCGAGCAAATGAGTGAAGGAACCGTGTTGGAAATTTCGTTTAACCTCTGAATGGTGGCCTTCCTCCTGCAGGGGGACGTGCCACAGGTGGCTGACCTTGAGCCGGTCTTCCAGGTGTAACAGCAGCTGCTCTGGCAACGTCTTGTTCGTTGTGGAAGAACACATTAGGTCCAGCATGCAGATTGGCATTCAAATAGAAGAAATCTCCTGAGCTACCACAGGGAACAGCATCTTCGTAGCTGGAGCAAGTGAAGGAAAACTGGTTGAAGACGGTCTGGTTTCCGCACAAGAAGGACCACTGCTGCATCTCGGATGTGCCATCGGCGTTGATTGCGGTATGGCAGATGTGGAAGATCTGGCAGTTGTTCTCGATATCGGCATAGTATCCCTCGTTGTTGCAGACAAAAGAGGTTCTCACAGCTCCGACAATGAGTTCTGCACCATCTGGTAGATCGTAGGCAGCACGTTTGGACTGTGAAGAAAAATGTCATAGCGAAAAACATTAAATATTTATATTAAATATAAAGTTGTCGTATTGGGATTGAACTTTTTCAAACTTTAATAAATAGGTCTCACACTGTTTATTATATTTTTAAAATGATTTGTTTGCTTTCTCAATAAACTTATATTTAGTAAATTAATTAACAAAAAAATAATGACCACTTGTAAATGAGCAGATCAAATTTATTTTCAGCTCACTAGTAATAAAATATTGTAAGACAAAACTCCTTTATGAAAAACCTTTTCCGATCTTCTTGGAGTTTTGATGTCAAAAGACATTTCTTAGATTTTTATATCATGAATTATATTTCACAAAGTTCCTCTATTGTAAAGTTTAATACGTTCATAAAATAATGTACAAATAAAAAATTATTATTATATATATGATGCTATTCTACTCTTTAGCGATCATTTGGCATAAAAATATGTGTTTGTTTTGTTATCTAAAACAGATATGCATACGAATCCCTTTATAACAGATTTAAATACCTATATTAAAATGAATGAAGTAGATAGGAACGACCCAAAAAAGAAAGTGGCCACCCAAATTATTGCTAAAACTTAAGTTTCGGAAGTGAAACAAATTCTTCAAACATTTTTGTATTATCAATTTCATTTCAATCTCTTTAATGGAAATTACTTTCAAATTATACTCACTCTAGATGCAGCCAGTGAAAGGGCCAGTGCAGACAAAACTGAAAGGAAAAATATATATAGCATGAGTTCAACCTTATAATTGAAGCTATAAGTGTATTTTAATTTGTCTTTTTCACTCGTTTTTCTAATGGTCATGAAATACTTTGCTGTAATGCAAAAAGAAAGAGCTAGGGAATTGTTTATTAAGTAGCGAATATTTTAAATGTGCTTTCTTTTCCTTCAGCATATTTACTATAAATGAACACCAGATGTAGAAAACAATCCCATTAAATAAACTACTTATCAATCTATATAAATAAAAATTTCGTTTAATTTTCCTAAATTATCAAAATGTATCTTCGCGAAATTCTAACATTGCACACAGAAAAATATTGAAAAAAGCATTCAAAAAATTGATTAATTTGTCTAAATTGTGATACGAACATTAATTTTAAGATAACAAAAAAATTTTATATATCATTCTACTAATATGATCATAATAGATGAAGATAATACAAATCAGTATTTAATTATAGGAGTGGTTTCTTTTAACATTTCAACGTTTCTTCGCAACATATATTCATAGTTTATTGCTAAATGCAGCGTGCAGAAAAAAATGACAATCAAAATCAAACATTCAATCATTCAGTACAATTATGCATTTAAAATATTATCATTAACATCATGAATTCCTGCTATAAAAGGAAACATGTTAAAGGAATCTTAAATATGCATTTTTGAAAGTCCTTGTTTAACTGATAACCATATGAAAATATTTACCTCCTATTATTATTTTCAGACAGATGAAATATGTTTACTATAAATTTTAAAATCTTTATTTACACGATCTTCGATTTTTATAAGACAAATGGAATTGTATAGCTACAAATTATGATTTCTGATGGTGATATTAGGTTAGTAACAGCTCCGATTTTTAATTAAATTAAACTTTAAGAGTAACTTACAGATTAATGCGATGGACAGCTTCATCTTGAAAGTAAAGGAGGCTCTTGAACCTGTGGAAAAAGTACAAGAAATATAATATTTTGGCAATAGAAATGAAATATTTTCTAAAGCTACATTTAATGTTAGAAAAAAAATATAATAATAAAATGGGTTGTAGCATTCAGTTTCGAGTTATATTAATAAATTACTGAAGGAAAAAATCTTTTAATTGAAGAACAATAATTTCACTAAACACAAATGAATTCATGCAGTATACTGAAGTATTCAGTATAAAGCCCTCATTAATGATACATCCAGTTTACACACAGATTTCTTATATAATTCCCGAGAGCTATATTAATTCACTCAGGTAAATTCAGATTGGTGGCATGGGGGATTATAAAAACTATTAATGTAGAGTGCTTTGGAACTATACAGTAACTGCGTGTTTCGAAATAACATTTGATACTTATTTAAGAAATAATCAATATAATGCCTAAATTAAGTACTTCATTTACTCCAGTTATCGTTATGATTGTTGGATATTTAAGGATAATTCTCAAAAATCACATACATATGTGATAAAGCGTTTTCTCATCGCCTTGTTCGGTGTCACAATAAACCCACGCTAAATTTCTATTCTATATTATGAATATTTTATTTCAATTGTCTGGTTCCTCCAGCACAGTTAGAGCCTCCAAAAAGCTGAACTACCAAATTTTTACCATTATTAAATTCCGTTAAACAGTGATTTTTCTTGTTCTAGTTGATATAAGCTAGTCCCATTAATCCTTCCTACATTACAGTTACCGGAATACACGCGTTTTTGTGATGCCTTTCTAATCATGGTCATTGGATGCATACTGCAGTTTACATCTAACTTATGTTGTAAATAAAATTTCGCTTAAAATATAAATCTTTGGAAATTATTTAGCTAAACCTCCTAACATTTCGATGTTCTGAGGACAATTCGGAATCCTTCCTTGCACTAAAATAAGAATATATTGAATACATTGAAATATTACATATATATTTCATCGTACCGGAAGAATTAAAATATCTCATAAAACTCCCAGCATAGAACCTTCTAACTAAGCATTTCGATTTCAATTTATTTGAAGTCCTGCTATATTATTCCAAAAAATACGCAAACGCGTTTAAATAAGAATGTAAATTTAAAATTCTAAAGTATATATATTACGCTAAAAGTACAGAGAAGAGTATTTTTCAATTATCTCTTTATGAGATTTTTTTACTGAAGCTTCATGTTATCGCATAAAATACTTCCATAATTTTAATTTAAAAACTAGATAAAACCAGAAATATTTAATAATTTTTCCTTTATGAGATACATTTCCCCCGAAGCTTCATATTATCTCAAAAAACTTTAAAAATTTTTAGTTTAAACGTGGAAAGAAGGAAAGGAATATATAGAGAACATCCTATACTCACTTCAGGAGAGAGAGAGAGAAACTGTATCTCACCAGTCCAGGGAAGGAGAGGGATGCAGATGATGAGAGAGGATCCCAACGATTCCTTTTATACCTGAAACCATCGGCAAGTTACCTGACAAAACGGGTTGATCGACCAATGAGAACAGGAATGTGAGCTGACCGCAAGTATGTCAGGAACTCTCCCTCCATCATTGCAAGTTTCAATCATATTTAGAACTGCAGTGGACTCTCGTACAACGCTGGGGACACGTTCCGGATTATAGGAAATAGCGTCATACGGGATATGCATTATCTGACGAACTTAAGCATGTTCAACCATGTCTTTAATTCGTAAATCCGGGTATTTCTAGTTATATGCTACTTTTTTAAACTCTTAGTTTCACTGTTCATATATATAAAGAACAGGTAAGTGTATGCATTTGCTTTTCTAAACAAAAAAATCAACAATTTCGAAAATGTTTAATTTATTTTTCTCGTAATATGGGACAGTTTGTGGCCATCTATGAGAATTATTCATAATCTTTTCATCGTGTTAAACGAACTCACACTTAACGAGAGGGAGTTATACGAGAGTTCACTGTATTTAGCTGAGTGCGTCGCCAATCATCCTCCCCGCCCAATGTCAAGGGTGTGATCTCTATCTCAGGTGTGATCGATTATGATAGAATTTCAATTAAATGTTTAATAGTTTCTGTGAATTGTATGATACGTTACGCGTAGGAAGCGGCGGCTGATGTAATCAAGCCAGTTGAAATCCAGCAATCATGATACGAAAAATTTTTGAATTACTCTCTCTCTCTCTTATATATACACATTTGGTCTATTTTTTATTGGGATAAGAAATATACGTTCTTTTGTTCACCACTTTCTGCTCATTCCAAAAGACTGCTGTCAAAACTCATTCACTTCTGTAAATCTATGAAGTGAGCGCAAATGAAATCAAGAAAATAGTCTGACAGGAGAAACTGAAAGCGACGGATGTATCATCATTCATTATGCATATAGTCGGGTCGCGTTATGCAAGTTTAAAAAATTGCACAAAATTTACTAATAGCACAGTTTTAATGCAATTAGATCGATTGTCTCTTTAATGTAACCAAGTTAAGTTTGAAAAAAAGCTTGAAGAGTGGGTGGCCTATGAAAAGCTGAAGACAAGATTTGCAAACATAGTCTGGAGAAAAAAACATGAATGAGAATTTTGTATTAGAAAAATTTCTCGGACACCCATTTTTAGCTCATAACTTTTTTTATTTTAGATGAGGATATGCGCAACACTATAATAAAGATTAGTTTGTGTCTTTTGTGTTACAAAATATAACGAACACCTTATCTGTATTTTTGGCTATAAAGAGATTGCCTACACAGTTTCTAAAATGTAAGACTTTTTTTCATTCGCAATTCACCGATGATTTCTTTATCAATCCATTAATGCTTTATTTATACATTTCAGTACGTCAGCATTCACTTATAAATTGGACTTATTTTAAAAAATACTTGGAAAAACATTTCATCAATAGTTTGGGACATAAGTTTACATTTTGTATATAAATTATTTCATCCTAAAATATACCTTTACTTATTGTTGGATTAAACGGCAACAGGTAGGGTGAAAATGTGCCAACACATTTTCATGAAAACATGTTCTCTCTATTAGCTGACTATAAAAGTCAACAGTTCACAAACATGACGCTGATTGATAATAACCCGATAAATTGCTAGTTTTGTTAATAATCAGTAAAGTGGACTTCTTTGGGGAAAAAAATTGCCGACAGATCCATTCCCAACCTGGTACAATCAAACCATCTATTACAGCATTCATACATCGAGTATAATACACTAGAAAAGTACAAAGCATCCTCGAATCCTTGTAATAAAAAGGAAATATGCAAACGAATAATATTTAAGGGAATCCGAGGCAAAACAGAATATTTAACCTTTGGAGGCTGTAAAATGGTGAATAATACTCTGAGTTGTTTGAAAATGCAACATTATAAAATATATTTACTTGGTCAAACTTAATGAATTTAAAAACGAATCTATATAGCATAAAAATGTTGCTAATTTTTCTTAAATAGCGAAATAACGAATTGGGGTGTCGTACACACCCTTGTGCGTCTTCGGGTTACTCTTCGTAATGCTCGTAATCGCGAGTTAATTTAATATAAAGATTAATTCAATTCAAACAAATCAAATAAAATTTTTCTAAACTTTCGGTATTTCTAAACTATGTTCTTTGGAAAAATCATTATTAGTGTTCATTTTTTTAAACTTCATCAATGGCTGAATTAATAATCGTGAAAATCAAGGTTATTTAATTCAATTTTTCTTATAGGCTGGTCATGGTTTCTAGAGAATTTCTGGTTGAAATTCGATCTTATTGCCATAAACACGTTGTGAAAAACGACTTAAAACGAGTCAGGAAGATTTTTGGATGTCCAGTTAAAACAATTCAAAAGAAGAGACCGAAACACTTCACTCACTTTTGCTCTCAACACAAGTAATGTAGTTTATGCACGATAAGATTACGACATACAATTCATTATTATGGCGTACAGTCAAGCATTTTTATTTTCTCGTATACGAAGTATACAAAGAGAAAGTATTGTAATCGTCAAAAAATTCTAACTCGAGATTTTGGCGAATCTCCACGTTTTAGACCTCCCTGAGGCCGAAAAACACAATTTTGGAATTATGTCTGACTGTGAACATGATAACTAGAAAACTATTAGAGCTACGGGGATGAAATTTGGAATGTGGTCTTTAAACATAATTTGTAGGTTTCTATCAAATTTTGGACAAAATCCGTCCACTGGAAGTCTGTCTGTCTGTCCGAGGTCATGCGAACACTATAACTCAAAAACTTGAATAGCTAGATGGATAAAATGTGGTACACAGTTTTATCATCATGAATGTAGGTCCGTGTCAAATTTTGGGACAAATCCGACAAAATGTTGACTGTCTGTCGGTCTGTATAAGCGCATCTCCAACGAGTCCGCTATCTCCACGCGCATGCGTATTGAACGCAATCTTCTGTACATGATATTTATTGACTCCTGCTTGGCGCTTTTTTTCATCCGATTCTCCATGCGCATGCGTACTTGGTGTGCACACGGAAGGATTGTCCTTGAGCCAAGAAAGAATAGAAATCTGTACTCACTTAATCGGAACGCATCTCTTCGAATTTGATTTTTTTACCAAAATATTTTCTGATTGTCATTGGATCCTGGGTTACAATAGGTTCGAATTTTTTTATCCACGGAGGGGGAGGGGAAACAGCACCTTTTTCGAGATGTATACGAGAAAGTTTACGGGAGACCACTCCCGCTGGTTTAAACACAACACCTGTAAACCAACATTTTTTTTAACACAGAATAGATGTAGCGGACGTGCTAATTAGTTTCCATCCCCTGCAAACTTAATGCAGTGAATTTCTTCAGGGGATACACAAAGAAATTAGTGTACTAGTCACATTTTGATTTATTGCATATCTCGTAGAACAGAGTATTTGCTTTGCACAAAATCAACGCCATACCAGTAGTCGATAAAAACTATTTGACGGATTTATCATCGTCTTTGTGGTGTGTGACACAAAGCCCACGGATGTCACATTGAGTATTTCCACTGACTGTATCGACCGGGTGAATGATATTGTGACATAATCTATTTTTTAAAGCTGATTAAAAATCGACGTGGAAGAATAACGTTTCCTTTTCCTGCCACTTTCAGTAGAATACGATCAGTAAGTCTACGGTAGGGGAACCGGGACATAAAAGAGCCATTTTCCAATTTTCACCCAGTTCGTTGCGTAAATTAGTGGAAACTCCTGGAAGTTCATAACATACTCTACTGCACATGCCTGAACTGTCAAAGTCTATAAGAGTTGGCTACTACGCATAATTTAGAAGAGTCCCTCTTTTCGAATTTAATACTGTAGTTTCACCGCGTTTTCCACCTA
>BGPR01000055.1:101445-211792 GCA_013235015.1 Araneus ventricosus | reverse complement strand
TCTTGCTTCGTTCAGTTACGTATTGTTGAGTATTCATTTCTAGTGATATATACTTTTTTGAATTTATTTTCACTGTTCCATAATGATGGAATGTTAATACTGTGCATTTGCTTTCAAACCAAAAATCAAAATTTCTAAAAATGTTTAATTATTTTACTCGTAATAATGGGACAGTTTGTTTGATCTACGAGAATTATTCGAATCTTTTCATCGCGTTGAAACGAACTCACACTTAACGAGAGGGAGTTGCTACGAAGTTCACTATTTTAGCTGGATGCGTCGCAATCATCACCCTCCCGCCCAATGTCAGGGGTGTGATCTCTATCTCAGGTGTGATCGACTAGATGAATTTCAGTAAATTTTAATATTTTATAGATTGTGACTGATGCCGATTGCGACAGGATGTGGTTTCTGATGTAATGAAGCTCGAAAATCCAGCAATCATGATACAAAATTTTCAATTGCTCCCCTCTCTCTTATATACACTTTGGTTCTATTTTTTATTGGGTAAAGAAATTCACGTTCTTTTCTCAGCACTTTCTGCTCTGTCAAATTCTCTCTCAAAACTCATTTCATTTTAGTAAAATCCTATGAAGAGTGGGATAGAAGTGCAATCACAGAGCATAGTCAGAGCAGGAGCTGCCAGGAGCGACAGGATGCATCACTCCCCATGTACATGGTTGTCAAGATTCGCAGTTGCTAGTTTAAAAATTAATTTCAAGAAATGTTACCTAAAACGCTGTTTATTACAGATTAAATCAATTGTCTCTTTAATGTAACCAAGTTAATTTTTTAAAATCATAGGAGTAAGGGTGGCTCTATGAAAATCTCTTAGGAGACTGGATTTGCAAACATGGTCGGACGAAAGCGAAGAAACACATGAAACAAGATGTGGCATGAGAATTTTATTATTAGAAAAATTTCTCAATCTACATTTTTAATGCAACTTTTTTATCTTAGATGAGTGATAACATACCTATAATAAAGATCAAGTTCGTGTTTGTTGTGTTAAAAAGATAGTGCGATCATCTTTTTTTACTTTTGGCTTCACAGGATTGCCTACCATTTCAAATATTTGAAGATTTTTTGCATTCACAATTCTACGGATGATTTGATTTATCAATCCATTGAAATGCTTGATTTATGCATTCAACTCATTAAACTCACCCTGTAAATTGAACTTAATTAAAATAACTTGGAAAAAACATTTCATCTATAGTTTGGGATATAAGTTTACATTTGCTTAGATAATTCTTTCATCTAAGAATATACCTTTACTTATTGTTAGATAAGACGTCTAAGCAGTGGGTGAAAATCTATCATACAGTTTCATGACGTTACTGTTCTCTCTATTAGCTGATACCAAAACCAACAGTTCACAAAACCGATGACTGATTGATAATAGACCGATAAATTGTTAGCCTTTGAATAGATATAGTGGACTCTGTATGGGAAAAAAATTACCACAAGATCATTCCCTAAAGGTAATCAGACAGAGCTTTTACAGTATTTATACATCCAGTATAATACATTAAGAAATGATACAAGCATCCTCAATTCTTGTAATAAAAATAGGAAATACGTGAATGATATTTAAGGGACTCAAGACAAAACAGAATACTCAGCTTGGGGGGGCTGTAAAAATGGTAAATAATACTTAGGACGTTTGAAAAGGCATGTTATAAAATACTCTCTTCTTGGGTCAAACTTAATGAATTTAAACTAATCTATGATCATCCACATAAATTGTTATTGCCTATTTAATAAACTTTATCAAAGAGATCCATTTTAGCAAGCTGGTAGGAATTGAAGACCGTTTATGTTCTTGAATTCTTAAATATAAAAAAGGATTTTTTTTTTTCTGTATAATTCAGCATATATAAATGTATATATATATAATCTCAATGAATGATAAACAACCATTATATCAGTAATTAAAATTAAAGAAGAGGTAGAAATAATAGCATAAAAAAAACTCGCAAAAGAAAAATACATCTTCATCAGTACTTTTCTCTCCGGCATACAGCAAATTACCTGGGGAAAGAAGACGGGCCGAGACGTTTTTATGCCGTCAGATCAAGTTTCAAAGGTTAACAAGAACTATTTATGGTTATGCTGGAAATTGCGGAACTACAATAAAGTAAATAAAATGAACAGTCGAAAGAGTAATATTAAAGAGGAGAAGAAGTGTACCTATTTCACATAATTAGTATTTGAATTAACGTATGGGAGGAAAACTCGAGTTAAACCACAGTATTCCGAAATCCGAAAACGGTGAACTCTTCTAAATATGCGTAGATTATCAACTCTATAGACTTTGCTAGTTCAGTCCTGTGTACAGTACCGGGGTATGTTATGAACTTTCAGGAGTTTCCACTAATTTGCGCAAAAAAACTGGGTGAAAATTGGGAGGGAAGCTCTGATTTGCCCCAGTTCCCCTATAACTTAATAAGGTGTATTCTACTGAAAATGGCAGAAAAAAGCGTTATTCCGTCCACATCGATTTTTAATCAGCTTTAAAATAAGATTATGTCACATCTACATTCGCAGTCAATACAGTCATAGATGTCTCAATGTGACGTTCGTGGGCTTTGTGTCACAGACCACAAAGACGATGAAAGCGCTGTCAAATAGTTTTGATCGACTACTGGTATGGCGTTGATTTTGTGCAGAAGCAAACGCTCTATTCGACAGATACAATAAATAAAAAAGTTACCTAGTACACTAGCTTTATGTGTCCCCAGAAGACTACCATTAAATTTGCAGGGTGGAAACTAATTCGCACGTCCCACATCTATTCTGTGTTAACAAAATGTTGGTTTACAGGTTTTGTTTAAAAAATTCTGGCTTGTATAGCACATATATTGAAATCCATGTCATATTCTTATCGTGCGTAAACCACATAACGCTGAGAGGCAAACACACTATAACAAACCCGATAACTTTTGATCAAAAGCACACCAATTCACAATTTCTAATTAGAAGTGTTTCGATCTCATCTTTTGAATTGTTTTAACTGGACACCTAGATCCCTGACTCATTTTAAGTCATTTTCAAAATGTGTTTATGGCAATAAAGATCGAATTATGAATCAGTGATTATAAGAGAAATCACGACCAGCATATAAAATTGTTTAAATAACCTTGGTTTTTTTTACGATTATTATTTCAGTCATTGATAAAGTTTAAAAAAATACTTATAATAATTTTTCCGAAGAACATATTTTAGAATTACTAAAGTTTTGAAAAATTTTATTTGATTTGTTTGAATTGAATTAATCTTTATTAAATTAAGTACGGACAGGCATTGAAGAGTAACTCGAAGGCGCGCATGTGAGTGTGCAACACCTCAATTCGTTATTTCGCTATTTAAGAAAAAACTAGCAACATTTTTGCTATATCTCTTCAAATGATTGCCAAACAGTTTCAGTTATACAAGACAAATTTTAGACAAAATAATTTAGTAATAATACATTATATTATACAGAGCATTACAGGCATATAAAGAAAAGTATATTTTTACATACATGTTTTCTTTTTTTATATAAAAGAATCATCCCTTATGTGAACATGTTCCATCCGTTGAATGTGACTTTAAAGCAGATAACATATGTTTGCTCATTTCAACTAATGGAAGTCAGTATTTTCACATTTTACTTGACATGTGTCGGATACCTCCTTACTTGCGACATCGCGGTGTTAACTTAGATTTTCATGCAACCTATATAAAATATGAAGTGATGAATGGCTTTCTTTTCATTCATATATTTTTCTTCTAACATAAAATGAATTACAATGGAACTGTTTTGAAAAAAAGACAGCAACAATTTTTTTTAAATTTCATGAAAAGTGTTAATTTGAACTCGTTGTAAAAGTAATACAACGGCTCTGGCTCAGAATGGAGAGAAGATACTTTCCCAAACAGTGGAGAGAACAGGTACTCAAAGTTATAATGGACGAGTAAAAAGAGAACAAGATCAGTGAGTAATATTTGAACTAGGGTTTATTTAACTGCGTAATAAGATTGTAAGATTTTTTTAATATTTTATATACTTAGTCAAAAATTATTTAGAGATGAGACTCTTGGATATATTGGAAGATTGTATTGAATAAACATTTTATATTATGAAGAAATGCTTCCAGAGAATGAGAATTTATGTGATTGGTTTTTTGTAGCTTTTTTATCAATGAAACAAATTCTATGCTGCAATATTCAGTGTAATGTGTCTGTCCTGTTTACACACTAATTTTGTAAGGCAGTTGTTGTAAGTAAAGATTGGTTAAAAGTAGACAAAGGTAAACCTGAAAATGAGCGAGAATCAACCAAATTAGTTCATTTCAAATGCTAATTTATTAACAACAAATAACAATTTTTTATAAAACACATAATATACAAATTTATTATTTGCAAATGAATGGTTAAGCGTTTTTACAGTGTCCATTTTAAATCCTCTCGTCTCCCAAGCAACCTCAACAAACATTGGAAAATCCTGTTCGAAGCAAATCTATACCAAACGGCTGCCTTAGGAAGATAAAATGATGGTAGATGACCGATTGCAGCCGCTGTGAGTCTATCTGCAACCAGGGCCTTGGTGATTCTACAAAGAAAGAGTTTTTTCATAAGTAATATATTCTATTATAAATATTTTTCTTTTATTACGTATTTCCTGTGTTCATTTTTTCAACCCAGGAACTCATTTAATATGTATTATGATAAGTATTATAAATTTAAATAAAATTTGTGCTGTAAGAACATAAAATTAATTTTATTCAAAAAATGTATGAAAGTTTAGAAAGATAAATGAAAAAAATACTATAATCTAAACTATGTTTAACTCAATGTTTGAGTTTGTAAAAATAAAACTTTTAATTTCTCAGTTTGAATGAGTCAGCTATCTAAAATTTTGCAATTCTACAAAATTTTAATCTCGCTATTTAACCTCGATTCACTGAAATTTTTTGTCCTTTGATCAGATTTTATTCAACAATACTGTAGCATTTAAAATGAAAGGAAGTGGCACATGCCTTGTCCTTTCAAATGAAAAATGAGTTTTTTGAGAACACAAAAAATGTTTTAGAGCAAATAAGATTGCGAAATTCCTACCGAGCAAGAGTGAAGGAACCGTTTGAAATTTCATTTAGCCTCAATGGTGGTCTTCCTCTGCGGGGGGACGTGCCACAGTGGTTGACTTGAGCCGGTCTTCCCAGGTGTAACAGCAGCTGCCCTGGCAACGTCTTGTTCGTTGTGGAAGAACACGTTAGATGCGCACATGAAGTGGCATTCAAATAGAAGAAATCCCTGAGCTACCGCAGGAAGCATCTCGTGGACAATAGTGAAGGAGAACTGGTTGAAGACGGTCTGGTTTGCCACACGAAGGCCACTGCTGCATCTCGATTGCCATCGGCGTTGATTGCGGTATGGCAGATGTGAAAGATCTGGCAGTTGTTCTCATAATATCGATAGTATCCCTCGTTGTTGCAGACAAAGTAGTTCTCACAGCTCCGACAATGGGTTCTGCACCATCTGGTAGCTCTTACGCTGCACTTGGACTGTGAAAGAAAAAATGTCTCTATGAAAATTATTAAATATATATTGAATATAAAGTTACTGTGGGGGTTGAATTTTGAAATTTTAATAAATAGTTCTCACACTGTTTATATATTTTAAGTGTTGTTGCTTTCTCAATAGCTTATTTTTATAAATTAATTAACATAAAGAAATAATGACCACTTGTAAATAGGCAGATCAAATTTATTTTCAGCTTACTATTAATAAAAATATGGTAAAACATTATTTATGAAAAATCTTTTCGATCTTCTGGGTTTTGATGTCAAAAGAGACATTTCTTAGATTTTATATCATGAATTATATTTCAAAAGTTCCCTATTGTAAAGTTTAATACGTTCATAAATAATGACACGGATAAAAAATTACTTATTATATATATGATGATGCTACTAATCTTTGCTATCGTTGGCATAAAATAAGTGTTTGTTTCGTTATCTAAAACGGATATGCTATTTCAGATCCCTTTATGCAACAGATTCCTATATAAAGAAATTGAAGTAGATAGGACGATCGAAAAAAAGTGACTACCAATTATTGCTAAAACTTAAATTTCGAAGTTGAAAAAAATTCTTAAACATTTTTGTATCATGGAACGTTCAAATTCATTTCAATTTCTTTACAAAATTTTTTCAATAAACTCCTCTAGATACATGATGAAAAGGTATTGCAGACAAATAGAAGGAAAATATATATACAGAGTTCAAGCCTTATCTATGGAACTATATTTTAATTTGTCTTTTTACTCGTTTTGTAATGTTCTATGAGAATAATTTGCTGTATTGCAAGAAAAACTAGAGATTGTTTATTTAGTAGCAGATATTTTAAATGCTCTTTCCGACATATTTACTATAATTAAACGATGAAAAAAAAATCCATTAAATAAATCATTTACCGATCTACATAATAAAAATAATGTAATGTTTTCATGCTAGTTTCAAGTGAAAACATATATGAAATTTTCAAAAAAAATTATAGCATACCTATCAATTTTTTGTTGTATTTCCTAAATTAATATATGAATGTTGCCAACAAAAAAGCATCAAAAAATTGCTTAATTTGTCTAAATTTTGAATGGAATTAATTTTAAGATAAAAAAAAAATTACATATAATTCTACTAATAACATCATAATGAAGAATAATAATCAGTATTTATAATAGTATGGTTTCGTTTAACATTTCACTTTTCTTAGCATATATTCATAGTTATTTGCTAAATAACAGCAGAAGAATAAAATGACATCGAAATCAAACTTTCAATCATTCAGTACAATCATGCATTTAAAATATATCATTAACATTAAATCATATAGCTATAAAGGAAACGGGTTAAGAGAAACTTAAATATGATTTCTGATTAGTCATTTTTAACTGATAAACATAAGAAAATCTTCTTCTTTATTATTTTCAGACAGATGAAATATGTTTACTATAAATTTTAAAATCTTATTTTATACTATATATCTATTTTTATAGACAATGGAATCTTATAGCTACAAATTATGATTTTAATGAGGTATCGTAAGTTAGTAACAGCTCAATTTTAATTAAACTTAAAGAGTCTTACAACTAATGCGATGGACAGCTTCATCATAAAGTAAAGTTCTTAGACCTGTGCAAACAAAAAAATTATTTTGTCAATAGAAATGAAAATATTTTCTCAAGCTATTTATTAGAAAGAAACAATAAAATATAAAAAATAGGTTTATGATATAGTTTCATGCTTATATTAATAAAATACTGAAGAAAAATCTTTTAATGAAGAACAATAATCACTAAACACAAATGAAATTATCAAATTTCAGCATATAGCCATCATTAATGATACATCCAGTTTACAAACAAATTTGTTATATAATTCCAGAGCTTTATTGTTCACTAGATCAATTAAGTGGCAGGGATTATAAAGACTTATGTAGAGTGCTTGGATGCAGTAACTGCGTGTTTCGAAATAAATTTGATACTTATTTAAAAGAAATAATCAATATAATGCCTAAGTAAGTACAATTCATTTACTCAGTTTCTATTTATGATTGTTGGATATTTAAGGATAATTCAAAATCACATACATATTGATAAATCGTTTTCTCATCTCCTTGTAAGGTGTCCAAAATAACCACGTTAATTTCATTTTTTGTAGAATTATTCATTTCAATTTCTGTTTCTCTCCAGCACCGTTAGAGACCTCCAAAAAGCTGAATACTACCAAATTTTTGATTATTAAATTCCGTTTAAATAGTAGTTTTCCTATTCAGTTGATATAAGTTGTGACATTAAATCTTCCAACATTACAGTTGGAATGCACCGTTTTTCGTTTCTCTGCCTTTCTCTAATAATGGTCATGGTGGGTGCATATTCAGTTTACATTTCTAACTTATGTTGTAAATAAAATTTCTCTTAAATATAAATCTTTGGAAATTATTTATTAACTGTATTTCGATGTTTTGTGGACAATTTAGTTCCTTCCTTGCAAAGTAAGATATATTGAATATATTGAAATAGACATATATTTCTAACTCGGAAGAATTAAAATGTCTCATAAAACTCAAAGCATTCTACTAAGCATTTGGTTTCAATTTATTGAAGACTATATTATTCCATAAAAAACGGACATTAAATAGATGAAATTTAAAATTCCAAAGTATATATAACCGCTAAGTACAGAAGACATTTTCTTATTCTTATGAGGATTTTTTTACAAGTTTATGTTATCAGAAAATACTTCAAGTTTTATTTAAGAACAGTAAAAGAATATTTTATTATATTTTGTAGAGGATTATTTCCCCAAGCTTCTTATATTATCCATACAAAAAATCTTTTTAAGTCTAAACGTGGAAGAAGAGAATATAGAGAACATCATCCTTACTCCTTAGGAGAGAGAAGCTGATCTCACTGTCCAGGGAAGGAGGAGATGCAGATGATGAAGGAATCGCAACATGATTCTTTTTTATACCTGAAACCATCGGCAGTTACCTGACAAAACCAGGTTGATCACCAGAGGAACAGAATGTGAGCTGCCACCAACATGTCAGGAACTCTAGCCATCTCTGCATAGTTTCAATCATTTGGCTCAGTGGACTCTCATACTACGCTGAGGGAACGTTCCGGGTAATAGGATAGCTCATACGGAATGCATTTCGGACGAATTTAAGATGTTCAATCATCTGTTATGAAAATTCGGAGTAATTCTATTGATATACTACTTTTTTAAATTCTTATTTCACTTTCTATATATAAAAGAGTACATGGTTTATGCATTTGCTTTCTAACAAAATCAAGATCAAAATGTTATTTATTTTCTCGTATGGGACAGTTTGTGGCCATCTTAGGGAATTTCTCAATCTTTCATCGCGTTAAACGAACTCACACTTAACGAGTTAGCTAATAGAGTTCACTGTATTACGAGTCCGTCCCAATCTTCCTCCCTCCATCCAATCTGAGTTATGATCGACTATGATAGAATTTCAATTAAATTTTTAATAGTTTTTGTAAATTGTATGATCAGTTCAACGGGATGAGGCTCTCTGTGATAATAATAGTCGAAATAGCAATCATGATCAAAATTTTGAATTACTCTCTCTTATACATTTGTCTATTTTTTTTCGGACAAAAATATCGTTCTTTCTTCACACTTTCTGTTCATTCAAAACTCGTAAAAAACTTCATTCCTCAGTAAATCCAAGTGAGTGACAAATGAAATCAAAAGAAATAATCAGAGAAGGAAAAACTGAGGACGGATGTATCATCATTCATTATAGTTATAGTCGGGTCGCGAATACGTAATAATTTGCACAAAATTTACAAGTACAGTTTATATGCAATTAAATCGATATCCTTTAATGTAACCACTCAACTTTGCAAAAAGCCTGAAAAGGTTGGGTACTTATGAAGAAAACCAAACTTGTGTCTGGCGAAAATCACATTAAGGACATATTATGTGTTTGAGTGTTGTATTATTAAAATTTGATGACCCATTTTGCTCTATAACTTTTTTATAATTTAAGATGGGTATATATCAACTCTATAATGAAGTTTTAGTCTTTTTGTGTTACAAATAGCATCATCTTCACTTTTTATTTGGCTTTATAAAGATTGCCTACATTTTAATATTTGAAGATTTTTTCCATTCTTCACCATTTGTTTATCATCCATTAATTGCATTTATACATTTCAGTACGTCATCAATTCACCTGATTGAACTTATTTTAAAAACTGGAAAACATGTTTCATCCTCTGTTTTCATGTTTACATTTTGTATATAAATTCTTTTCATCTGTATGCTACTTTTATTAGATGAAACTGCAACAAGTAGGTGAAAATGTGTCCACTTTTCTCTATATGCTCTCTATTAGCGCTGACAAAAGATCAACAGTTCCACATGACTCTCTGATTGATGATACACGAAAATTGCTGGTTTGTTAATATCAGTAAGTGACTTCTGTAGGAAAAAATTTGCTGCATATCCATTCCCAACCTGTACAATCAGACCACTGTATCATATACAACAAGTATAATAATATAGAAATGTACAAAATCTTCCTGAATTCTTTAATAAAATAGAGATATAGTAGGCAAACAAATAATATTTAGGGGAATCAGAGGCAAAAAAAGAATATCTTAAAGCTTGGGGGGGCTGTAAAATGGTAAATAATGCTCTGATGTGTTTGAAAATGCAACGTTATAAAATATATTTACTTGTTCAAACTTAATTAATTTAAAAACTTTTCTATGATCGGCACATAAATTTATTATTTGAAACTTGTCAAAGATCTTGCCCCGGAGGTGGGAAAAGACGGAACCCTGGTTTTATGTTGTCTTTGAAAATTCTTAAATATAAAGGATTGTTTTCTTTTGACTATTCAACATAATATAAATTATATTAAATAGAAGAAATCTCAATAAAAATTTAAGAAAGGAAAAGTAAAGTTATGAAAAACCACAAGAAAATACATCTTCTCAATCACTTTAACTATTTGCAATAGTGGAAAACGGAACCAGCGTTTTTTGTCCGAAGTATATGAACCAAGTTCAGAGTTTAACAAAGAACTATTTTATGGTTAGGCTAGAAATTAAATAACTACAATATAAGTACATGAATTAGCAGTGCAAAGGTATAAAAAAAGTGCTTATCCAACATAACAATAATTTATTTGAATTAACTTAGGAGGAAAACTCAGTGAAACTACAGTATTACATCCAAAAACGAGGAACTCTTCTAAACTATGCGTAGTTGCCAACTCTTATAGACTTTGACAGTTCAGTCATGTGCAGTACGGTACGTTATGAACTTTCAGTAGTTTCCACTAATTTGCGCAACAAACTGGGTGAAAATTGGGGAAGGGCTCTTTTTGTCCGTTCCCTAACATAGACTTACTGATCGTATTCTGCAAGAGTGGCAGGAAAAGGAAAGCATTATTCTTCCAGTCAATTTTAATCACTTTAAAAACAGATGTATGTCACAGTACCATTCACCCGGTCTATACAGTTAGTGGAAATACTCAATTTGACATCCGTGGACTTTGTGTCACAGACCACAAAGCCGATGAAAAGGCTGTCAAACAGTTTTGATCGACTACTGGTAGGGCATTGATTCTGCGCTAAGAAAATGCCTTGTTCTACGAGATATACAATAAGTCAATAGGTGCCTGGTGCACTAATTGATTTGTGTGTCCCCAGAAGAAATTCACTGCATTCAGGTTCGCAGGGGGTGGAAACTAATTAGCACGTCCACTACATCTATTCATTGTTAAAACAATTTTGGTTTACTTGTGTCGTGTTTAAAAAATACGCGACTGTATGCCATGACAATGAAATGTATGTCGTAATCTCATCATGCATAAACCACATAATTTGTGTTGAGAGCAAAATACCATATAACAGACCCGACGACTTTTGATCCAGAAGTTCCACAATTCACAATTTCTATTTAGAAGCGCTTCGGTCTCTTCTTTTGAATCGTTTCAACTGGACACCCGAAGATCTTCCTGACTCGTTTTAAGTCGTTTTTTACAACATTTATATGGCAATAAGACTGAATTTCAACCAGAAACTCTCTATAAAGCATGCCCAGCCTATTGGAAAAATTGAATTAAATAACCTTGAATTTCACGATTATTAATTCAGCCATTGATGAAATTTAGAAAAAATGAACACTAATAATAATTTTTCCAAGAACATATTTTAGAATTGCTGAAAGTTTTGAAAATTTTTATTTGATTTGTTTGAATTGAATTAATCATTATATTAAATTAACCCGCGAGGACGAGCACTACGAAGAGTAACGCGAACACCCGCAAGGGATGTGCGACACCCCAATTCGTTATTTCGCTATTTAAGCAAAACTAGCAACATTTTCATATTATATCTCATCCAAATGATTTATGCAAGCAGTTTCAGTTATACAAGAACAAATTTTTAGACGAAAAATTTTGTAAATAATACATTATATTATTCAGCGCATTGCGAGCATATAAGAAAAGTTTATTTCTTACATACATGTTTTCAACATTTTTTATAGTTAAGAATCATCAAAATAATAATCTTTATACTATTTTAAAAGGAAATACTGCTTCTAATTTTCTTAGGTTCCTAGGAAACCATTTTTTTAGAAATCCATATAAGAATTCTGATAGACTTTATATCTAATAAATTTAGGTCGTAATACATTTTTATTTATCAGAAAATTTTTTACAATTTTAAGAAAGCGGGTAACACAAGAATCAGCTGACTGCAGTTGCATTACGCTCAGAATAGTATAACTTTTGCATCAATGTCTTGACATTTTCACTTACACTATTATCCGTATAAAAGTCTTGTACCCGCAAAAATCTCCATTTCAGAAATATAGAAAGCTCTTAAAACCCCCTGTTTCTTCCTAAAACTTAAATAGCGATACAATATTATTTTGCTGCCCATAATATGATCATTCCAATGAACAAAGAAACCTGACGCGAGGACGCGCAAGGGGGGGGGGGGGGCGGGCCCCCCCTAAACCCAATTCCTATATAAAAAAAATAAAGGAATTTTTCTTGAAACACGTTCCGTCTCTTGAATGTGTCCTTAAAGGCAGATAGCATGGATTTGACTCATTTCGATTAAAGAGAAATCATATTTTTCACATTTTACGTGACGTGGGCAACTTGCGCGTCCTCGCGGTTAATTTAGGTTTCCATGCAACTAAATAGAAATATTTTTCCGACTATAAAATTTTAGAAAAGATAAATCCAATTATTGAGATGATGAATGCCTTTCTTTTAAGCTCATATATTTTATTCTTCTAGCATAAATGAATTGCAATGAAACTGTTTTGAAAGAAGAAAAAACTGACACAGAATTCTTTTGGAATTTTATGAAATGTGTTTGATTTGAACATGTTATAAAAGTAATAAATTTAAAAGGGGCTCTGGTAGCCGAATGAAACTCCTCAAACAGTGAGAGAACGGACACTCAAAGAGTTAATAGACAGGAAAAAGGGAAACGAAAGATCAGTGAGTAAACTTTGAACTAGGGTTTATGTAACTGGGTAATAAGATAGTAACTTTTTTTTAATATTTCATATATTTAGTCAAAAAAATTATTTAGAATGACACTCTTGGATATATTTGGAAGATTATGTTTGGTAATAAACATTTTATATTATGAAGAAATGCTTCCAGAGAATTATTTGTAGAATTTGCATATATTGAATTTTATCCTTCACGTTTTCATTAGTAAAAGCAAATTCAGTGTATGCAATATTCGGTGTAATGTGTGTTCTGTTTACTCAAAAATCTTAAATTTTTGTGAGCAGTTGTCAAAGGTAGTGTTAAAAATGGAGCTTAAAGAGTAAACCTTGAAAATGAGCGAGAACAACACAAACTTAGTTCATTTCAAATGCTAATTTTATTAACAACAAATAACAATTTTTTATAAAACACATAATATACAAGCTCTTATTTACAAATTATTGCAAATGAATGGTTAAGCGTTTTTACAGTGTCCATGTTTAAATCCTTCGTCGTCCCCAAGCAACCTCCACAGAAGCAATGGAAACATCTCGTACAAAAGCAGATCTATACTAAGCAGATGCCTTAGGAAGATCGAAATGATGGTAGATGACAGATTTCAGCCGGCTGGGAGTCTACCTGCAACCAGGGCCTTGGTGATTCTACATAAAAGAAAACTTTTATGCATTTTTATGATCAGTTTTAGCAGGATTCGTAGAAGCAATTTGTTTTGGCAACCAAATATTTTTCATATATAACATCTTTTCCGTAGTTATTATTTCTATTGAGGGAATCAATTTATAAATTTTTAGATAAAGCTAAAAGCTAAATATATTAAAAGCTAAATATATATAAATATTAAAAGATAAATACACACTTAGGGAAAACGGAACAACTTTTATGCAGTTAATAAATAGACATTGAATTTATTCAAAGCTATTTATAAATATTCGAACTAGGTATGATACTTTTTAAAAATTCATTAAAAATCAAGATATATTTTTTCAATTAACACTTTTTGCTCTTTTCAAAAATAAATCTCCTAAATTCTGAATTTGCTGCTTGGAAAATCTGGCAGCTGCGTAAAATATGTTGTTTTGTTCAATAAACGTTTAAATGTTCTGCATTCAACATCTGAACTAAGATTAATATTTTTTATTTGATCATGTTTTATTTAAACAAATTCAGCCCCTTTCTATAAAATGAAGAGAAGAAAGGTGCACAAATTTCGTCACTTTAAATGAAAATTTTCGGTGTTCCTACTCAGAGAAAACCAATAATGTTTTAGAGTAAATAGAACCTTTAAAAATCACATACCGAGTAAACAAGTGAAGGAACCGTGTTGGAAATTTCATTTATCCTCTGAATGGTGGTCTTCCCCCTCCGGGGGGACGCACCACAGGTGGCTGACCTTGTGCTGGCCTTCCAGGAGTAACAGCAGCTGCCCTGGCAACATCCTGTTCGTTGTGGAAGAACACATTGGGTCCAGCATACAGATTGGCATTCAAATAGAAGAAATCTCCTGAGCTACCGCAGGGAACAGCATCTTCGTAGCTGGAGCAAGTGAAGGAGAATTGGTTGAAGACTGTCTGGTTGCCGCACAAGAAGGACCACTGCTGCATCTCGGATGTGCCATCGGCGTGGACGGCAGTGTGGCAGACGTGGAAGATCTGGCAGTTGTTCTCGATGTCGGCGTAGTATCCCTCGTTGCTGCAGACAAAAGAGGTTCTCACAGCTCCGACAATGAGTTCTGCACCATCTGGTAGTTCGTAGGCTGCACGTTTGGACTGTGAGAAATAATGGCATATTGAAATAAATAGTGGCATTAAATATAAAATTGCACTTTTTCGGAAGTAAATAAATAACATCAACTCGTGCGAACTGTTTACTATATTTTAATCAACTAATTTTAAAGTTGATTTTTTGCTTTCTAAATTAACTTATTTTTGATGAATTATTAAATAACTGACAAAGATAATAACCAGTTGAAAATGAACAACTGAACTATATAGAAATTGGGTTTTTTCCGTATTAATAACAAAAAATTGGAAGAGATTTCTCCTTTACGAAAACCTCTTACTATTGTCTTCAAGTTTTAATGTAAATACTTCAAGGCTCATAGCACAGTTCTTATATTTTTAGATCACAATTCAAATTTCATAAACTTTTTCCTGTGTGTAGGACATTCATAAAATAACAAACGGATAAAAAATATTATTTTATATCTGATATTTTTCACTCTTTTGCGATTATCTGGCATATAAATAGGCGTTAGTTTCGTTGTCTAAATTACATATGCATTCGAATTCAGTTACATTAAATTTAGATGTCTATATTAAAATAAATAAAGTAGAACGAAACAGTCCGAAAAAGGAAATGAATACCCAAATTATTATTAAAATTTTAGAATATTTTCAGTTATAAAAATGTATGATCCTTTGGAAGTGGAACAGGACTACATTCTCCAAACTTCAAAAGTGAATAAATTCTTTAATCATGCTTTGATGTTGGAAAGTATATTTTCTTATTGATTTCGCTTTATGAAAATTGGTTATAAATTATACTTACTCTAGAGGCAGCCAGTGAAAGGGCAAGTGTAGACAAAACTGGAAGGAAATAGAGATATAACATCAATTTAGCGTTATAACAGACCTATAAGTATATTTTAAATCATCTCATTTAGTCGTTTTTGTTATGAGCATGAATTAATTTGCTTTGATTCAAATACAAACAGTGAGAGAATTATCTTATTTCAAAACGAATATTTTAAATGTGATTTTATTTGGAAGTATTTACTATGATCTCACACCATATATAAAAATCATTCCCATGAACTAAAAAACATAACAATTTACAAGAAAAAAATGTAGGATGTTTTCGTTTTAAGTTTTGGTAAAAACATGCATACCTCATTTAATTTGAAAGCTCAATTTTGATGAATTATCGAAATGCTTCTTCGAAACATCCCAAAGTAACACACAGAAGAATAGTGACACAAAAATTGAAACTATTACGTAATTTGTTAGTATTTCAGCAAGAATTGAGTTTGAAATTTAAAACAAAATATGTATTATCTTAAAAATATCATCATAACCAACATAATGAAACGCAACATTTGATTTTATGACTGGTTTCTTTCAGAATTTCAGTGTCTCTTCGAAACTTATATTCATTTTTTATTTCTCTATGCTATACGCAGAATAAAATAACAAGAACATTCAAACATTGAATTGTTCAGTACCATCATGCATTTGAAAGATTTTTATTTACATAAGGAAATCATGCAATAAATAGAAACATGTTCAATTCATTTAAAACAAGCATTTCTGAAAGCCATTGTTTTTCCTTATTTAAGTGATAACCATACGAAAATCTTTATAGAATATTATTACTTTAGATAGATATGTTTACTATAAATTTTAAAATTGTAATTTTAACAATCTTTAAGAGAAACGTACTTGTATATCTAGACATTATGATTTATGATGGTAAGATTAATTCAGTAATAGCTGCGAATTTTAATTAAACTGAAACCTTAAGAGATACTTACAGACTAATGCGATGGACAGCTTCATCTTAAAAGTAAAGGAGGTTCTTGGATCTGTGGAAAAAGTAACAATTTTTAAATAAAAATGAAATTTTTTCTCAGGCTATGTTTAATATTAGAAAAGAGACTATATAATAAAAAAAAAACATTCAGTTAACATTCATTCAATAAACATGTAACATTCAGTTTTGAATGGTATTAATAAAACTCTAAAGAAAAGCACAAATTGAAGCTCAATCATTTTATTAGGCAAGAATGAAGTGAATGAGAATTCCGCTAAATAACTATAATTAATAATTAATGATAAATCCAATTTATTGTATTATAGATTTGTTGATATTAACAGTGAGAGCTTTTGTAATCTACAAAAGTAAATTAAGAGAAGAGACATACGAATTATAATGACAATTAATGTAGAGCTCTTGGAGAATATTCATTAATTGCATATTCGGAACTAAAATTTGATATATCTTACAATCAAGCTATTGATTGCTCAGTATTTTTTCATACAAGATAGAAAACATTGGTTAGTTGTCTGTAAAGAGTCACAAAATTTTCATTACTTTAAAACTTATCGCATAATTCACTGTTCTGTTTGTTTATAACTATCAACTGGAAGAAAAGAATCGATTTACTTATGGATTTTTGCTTTTGTATGTTTAATCCTTTCTTAAATTTCTTCACGTCTTTTTAAGCTAGTCTTTATTTTTTGTCTTCCTTAATCTTCTCCGAAACTATAGATACACCCAAAAGAAATTATAAGATTTTCATTTATTATTTTATCGATATCAAATATTTTCGTACAAATATCGCAGAAAAAATTCAATTTTTCAGAGGTTGGTAAAGTCAATAAAAAAATACTTGAGACTGATGTCGTCAACAAGTCTCTTTTACATTTGTATGCAAGGCGAAGGTGACGAGCGTAGGAAAGAATTTATAATGTATTACAAAAAAATCATAGAGGGAGTTGAAGGCGTCATGATAATTAAGAGAATTCTTTAGGGTAATTAGTCCATATTTGTTATACAAGGGGGAAAAATTTCAAATATTTAACACGACCATGATGAAACATGCTTTCTGAAACTGTTATTTGTTCCATCTGTTTCGTAATTGACAATAAATATGCATATGATATTACATGAACAATCCAAAAATCTTTTCACAGTGGATTTTTCAATATTAGAACGGCTAGAAATCCATTCTAAATTAGTCATTCTTACAAGGCTCATTTTATAAAGTTATTTTACAGAACTTAAAAAATAAAAAATTTGGAAATATTATTTTGTAATGTGTCTTGTTACTAAAGAATGTTTTTTTCAAATTCATCAAAAATATTTAATATAAGAAGACAAATGCTGTTAACTACGATGGAATATTATTGTCCATAATCTTTCAGTTGTAAGAAATTCAAAATGTATTGCTTAAAAAATTTGCTTCTTTTATTTCAAAATTGTGAGTCAAGTCAACGCCATTTGAATAATAATTAAATAAACCAGCTACCCAAATCTTTTTAAACCAAACACTTATTTAACAAATAATCAATGTAATGATCAAGTGAATAAATTCATTTGCTCAAACTGTCTTTAAGATTGCTGGTTATTTAAAGAAATCTCTTTAAAAACACATTATTATGTGTTAATTTTTTTTCTCACCGCACTGTTCAATGTTAAAATAAACCAATTTCAAATTTCTTTTTTTACGACTATCTCATTTCAATTGCCTGATTCATTCAGCATAGTGAGTCCCTTCAAAACGCTGAATTAACATATTGTTACCAATATTACATTCCATTAAACAGAGATATTTCCTTTTCTAATTTGTATAAGCTGGAATCACCAATCCTTCCTACGTTTGGCTTTACCGGAATGCACGCAATTTTCGTGTTCGCTTTCTAATAATGGTCATGGGATGGATAATGCTCTTTACATGTTCTAACTTAAATCGTAAGTAAACTTATTCTTAAAATCTTAATCTATGGAAATTATTTAGTTAACACCCTATCGAGAAGATGATTTATGGACAATTCGGAATTCTTCCTTATACTAAAATGTGAAAACACGAAAAAATATTAAATATAAATTGCATCACGTTTGGGATATTTAAATGCTTCACAAGAATCCAAACAGAACTATTCAACTAAATATTTTAAGGCAATTTTAAGAATTTCTCGAATATTATTGCACAAAATGTACAAATGCGTTTAAAAAAGAATAGAAATTTAAAATTCCTAAATGTATTTAAAACACTTCAAATACAGTGAAAGGTATTTTATAATTATGTCTTCATGAGATTTATTTTCATTGAGGTTTTCATACAATCTCTGGAACTACTTCAGAATTGTCAATTTAAAAGATAAGTACAACCAGAAATATTTTATAACTATTCCTTCATGAGTTTTATTTTCACTGAAGCTTCATAATTTCAAATGAAACATATAGGAAATCTTAAGTTTTAACGCTAAAAGAAGGAGAGGAAAATAAATAGAACATTCAAGACTCACGTGCTTCCTAGAAGAGAGAGAGAGAAACTGTATCTCACCAATCCAGGGAAGTAGAGGGATGCAGAAGATGAAGAGGATCCCAACAGCCCTTCATTTTATACCTGAAAGCATCGTCAAGTCACCTGACAAAACAGGTTGATCCACCAATCAGAACAGGGATGCGAGCTGACCACAAGTATGTCAGGAACTCTTCCTCATCCTTACAAGTTCGAAAGAGTAAAAACGAAAGCTGCTTTCACTCTTTTTGTTTCAAAGACAACTAGAAATCGGCAAATCTTTTTGTTTCTGGCTCATCTCTGCTCGCCATCTTAAGGTAATTGGAAAGGGGCGTTAGTATCATGAATTATCTGTGTGAGCGGGGATTTTTTTCCCTCTGGCTCTGAGAGCTTTCGAAACCTGCGGTAATGAGTTGCATTCCTTCGTTTCATCTTTTATTTTGTGTATTTTCATCTTCTTTCTTTCATACGAAATGCATTTTGCCTAAAAGTTCTGAAAGTTTTATTGAAAAATTGTGAATAGATTAAATTCAGTATAGATACATCTTTTGTTTAAAGAAACTGAAATCCAAAAATTAGAGCGAAACTTGAATAAAATATAATTAGTTCTTTTAAGAGTAATCTATTATAGATCCCAAAATTTTTAAATTTTTTTTCGGGAAAGAAGTGAAATATTTGCTTTGAAAAGACGCATCGAAGGAAAAATATTTCGATATTTTCTTTACTGCTTTTATTGAACTAATATTCCATTGAAAACCTTGAATAGTCGATGGAATAAATCACTTATGAATTTAAATTATTCATGTTTCCTTTGCCTCAATTAAAAAACGTTTTTAATACTCAACAAGTAAAAAACAACTTCTCTATCATTTCCAGTAATACATTAGAAGTTATTTATGATTCGTGATACTATTATCTAGAAGATATTCATGAATTTAAAATTCATGTATTAAATTTCTGTATAAACATTCTTAGATAAAAAAATATCCTAATTAATCCTTTATGGAAACTTTATAAAGTTGTCTTCAGATTAATAAACTGTTTATTATATTTAAATCCACAAATGATTTTTGTAAATGTCACCGAATAAGATATTTTTTATTTTGACACTAAACCATCAAAAGAAAGCTGTAGTTGTTTCAAATATATAAAATTAATCTATCATTACCTCGCTTATTTTTAGTTTCTCGTATCCAAACCAAAGAGAAAAGACTATAATCGTCAATAAATTTCACCTAAGATTTTGATGAAGATTTCATATCTTGAACCAAAAGGTCCGAAAGAGCCCTTTTTGTTATGCCTGTTTGTTTGTTCTGCACACGTGTGTATGAAAACGATAACTGAAAAATGCACCCAGTTATATGAAGGAAATTTAGTTTATCACATTTTTGGTGCCTTGAGATCGAAATTATAAATCTGCATCAAATTCAGAACCAAATATGTCAGCGGGAGATCTGTTTAGCTGAATGTCATTGTGCATGAAAACACGATCATTCTAACACGAAATGAATTTGATGATGAAATTCGGAACATGATCTTTTGTCAAAATTTTAAATCTGTATCAACATTTGGATAATACCAATCAACAGGAAGAAGTAAGATAGGTAGGGGAAACTAGGATACTTGACCCTACTTTTACTTTTTCTTATATTTCTCGAATATTTGAATTTTTATCATCATAAAAAGATTTGTTTTTAAGAAGGATAAATGCACTTATGCTAAACTGATATCTCAATCGTAAAATAAATATATCTCATGAAATCTACTAGGGTCAAGTATCCCTACACTTAGGGATACTTGACCCTAAGCTAGGAATACTTGATCCTACATGCAAAGGGTATTTAAATTCTTTTGATAATTTGCATGTACGCGAAATTCAGATATTAGGTTAATACTACTGAATTACAAAAGGTGTTTATTATCGAAAAATATTAATGAAACAAATAAAATATAATATGGAATCTATAAAACGCAGTTGTTGTAAATAAAATCTAGTTAATAAATTAAATTCGTCTACTCATTAAATTAAATCTGGTTATTAAATTAAATTAGTTCAAAATTTAATAAAGAATTAAATATTTATTTAATTAAACGATAAAAATTACAGCAATGGAACAGGGAGCCTAGCAGCGTCCTTAGTGCGGTAAATAAATGCCGGTTTTAGAAAATTAAAAAAAAAGAATAGCATCAAAATGAAAAAAAGGATCTAAAAATGTTCCACAAAGCTAAGAACAGAGAAGCTTAGTAGAATTACTTGGTCCTTCTAATATTAAAAGAAAATTAAAAGCAAAAGAATAAAAATATATTTTAAGAGAAAATTTAAATCAAGAAAGAAAGACAAACTCAATAGAAATGGCGAAACGTTAAATAAAACCAAACAATGACAAATAGTTCGAGCAAAAGATTTTTATTCAAATAATAAATAAATAAAAATAATAATTTTCAGGCGAGGAAAAAATAGATTGATTAAATTTCAATTCTTTTTAAAATTCCAACCACAAAATGTGCATGGGTCGGCTACGATATCGGAGCTGCAATAGCTTCTGATAGGGTCAAATATCCCTAACTTTTTAGGATCAAGTATCCCTAACTTGACTTTTTCTAAATGAATTAAAAATTAAACCACTTAGAATTAAGATTCTGCATAAAATATCGAATATCGAATTAAAGCTGGAATTATGCTTAAAATTCAGAAATATTTTAATTCATCATATATTCAATAGCAAACCTCCTATCCACTGAAGAATGAAAATGAAAAATTTACTTTTGTACCCCGAAAATATATTTACCTACACACCATTACGATGGCTTTTCAGCTTGAAATGAAAACCCCTCTAATAGACCATATGACCAAAGGTCAAATAAAAATGGCTTACAAAAATTACAAATGCTCACAAGCTGAGAAAATCACGTAGGGTCAACTATCCCTATTTTCCCCTACTTAAGCACGCATTATGCAGTATATTTATTGTGAAGAAAAAAAATTCTTCACAATAAATATACTTCACAAAAAAGTGCAGTAATGGAAAATATTTATTTTTCGGTCTAAAATTAGTGTTATCGATCAAGTTGAATGAAAATACTAAATGTATATTTCACCATTGCCCTTCTTTACATTTGCACTACGGAATATAAAAATATATTTTAAAACATTGTGGAAATTAGAGAAAAATAGCACGACAATCAATCTGAAGCCATTGAAAAGATAATTGTTTAAATCTTTAGAATTGCGAAGATATGTTTTTCAACAGATAACCTGTTCAAAAGTCGGAAAGTCAGGAAACGTCAAAATGACGAAATCTAAAATTCAAATGTGGAAACGTTAGTGGAACAGGCAATTTTGAACACTTTCGGAATATTTTTATTGATGCCAATTCAGAAAACATTTTTAGCATTCTTTTGTGGGAATATCAGGGAATGTCAAGAAGAGTACACTCCTACTTTATAGAATTCAGTCTTAGATATCCTTTATTACTTCAATAAGTTTTTGCTTGGTTTTCTTAGTATTATTTTGCCTGCTATACAAATGAAATATCCACTATAAGTTAGAAATTTGGATTGTACATTTGGATTATACTTGTTGTTTATTAATTTCGTTAAATGTATATTTTTGAACAACAAAATAAATCGTCTGAAAATTGCAATTTTATAAAACATAGAATAAGATCTGAATTAAACTGATTCTATAGAAAGATAAGTTCGAAATATTTTCGCTAAATCCATATCAGAATTCCTTTATGTCAATAACTAACAAGTCCGGCCTGAAACATTTCTTCACAATGACTTTTAAATTTCCAATATCTTAGCATTTTCCAGATTTTAAAGGCTTCTCACAATTAATATTTATTCTTAATGAAATGTAGAAAGAAATTCGAATTTAAAATATGTAGCGTCCTTATTTATTCCTTCCTAGTAACCACTGCCTTTGATTGCTTCGTATTGAAATTCCGGTGGATTTTTGACAAGAAGACATTTTAGCTGCTTTAATGTAATAAAGATTTCTTACTTTTTTGTGTACTTTTTTCAGTCACTTGTTAAGCTCAAGTTGGAAAAACAACAAGGATGAATTTAATAATTGTGACAATGTTTTTTTAATAACTGTAAATATTTGTTTGAATTTATTTGAAATTTTGTGAGCTTGTTTTCAATATTTTCAGTCTTGAAATTAAATTATTATATTTGAACTATATGAATGCAAACGACCTTGAATGAATTTTTTCACTGAATATCTTGATCAGTCTTCAAAGACATATTAATTACTAGAAGTTTTAAACTGAAGTATAGGTTCATAAAGTGACATTTAGCATTGATTGTCATTTTTACATTCTCGTATACGAAGTATACAAAGAGAAAGTATTGTAATTGTCAAAAATACGAACTCGAGATTTTGATGAATCTCTTCGTTTTAAACCTCCATGAGTCCGAAAAACACGATTTTGGAATTATGTCTGTCTATGAACACGATAACTCAAAAACGGTTTGAGCTAGAAGGATGAAATTTGGTATATGATCCGTAGAATTCTATCATATTTTGGAAGAAATCCGTGCACTGGAAGTCTGTCTGGCCGTATTCATGTGAACACGATAACTCAAAAACTTAAATATCTAGATAGATAAAATTTGGCACACTGTTTTATCATCAGGAACGTAGGTCCGTTTCTTATAATCGCATGCCTGTGAACACGATAACTCTAAACGCAATGACTTAGAACAATAAAATATGGTATGTGGTCTTCTAACCTTAATTGTCGATATGTGACCAGTTTCGGTTTCAACCAGTTGAAAAAAGGATTTCAAGTTGCATATTCGGTTTCTTTACCATTCTACGACTCCCCCCCAAAAAAAAAATGCGCGACCCCTGGGAGAATTTTTACCCGCCTGTAATAGGGAATGGTGCGTGTTATTGCCGTTGGCGCATTTTTTGAGCACCCGTGTTAGGGCGTGTACGAGAAAGTTTAGGAGAGACCACTCCTCTGGTCTAAAAATTTAAATATTTAATATCTCTGGTTTTAAATATTTTTAGGAACATTGTCTTGACAAGTTATAATATTATGTCTTTATTCGTATCCGAAGTGATGAAGGACCTTCATGAAAATGATGGCTGTAAATACCAAAGTATGATATCGAGGTTACCAAGGTAACTGGTGAACATCTTCCGTTATATGTTTAGCTGGCAATTTTTAAATATGTATTGAAAATCGATTGTGAGCTTCACACTATTAGAACTGCTGTTTGAATGTTGTGACCATATCTCTTAACATGTGGTTTAATTTTTGTTGTTATTTAGTTATAATAAAATGAGGCATTAAGTAATAGTAATTAAAATTCGAATTTTTTCAGTTATTTTAGAAAAAGATATTCATTTATTTGACATTTTCAAAAATTTTAAGAGTAAATATTTTAATTTTTTTAATAAAATGTCATCACAGTAAACGTTGAATATAAATTTACTTTCACTTGATTTATAGATGTAGTATGCTCATTCTTGTTTGAAAATTTATTTATAATTACTGACTATTTTCAGATACGGAAATCCTCCATATTTTTGCTCATGGCCAGTCAGCTTTAATTTAAGCAAAATAGGGTTGAGATAAGAAGTAGAGGAGAAGATATTTTTTTATCAAGCAATATATATCGAAACATTACACAAGTTTCGAATTAAAACAAAACAGTATGATTCGAAAAGAAAATGAATATCAACATGGGAAAAGTAAAGCTAAAAGATAAACGTGCCTAACAAAGGAAACTTCCGAAAAGTGATCTTCTCTCTCATTGAGTATCACCCCTCTGCGGAATAAAATAGTCCAAAAGTGATAGGCGCGGATTTCTGAAAAGAACAGTAGGAACATTGCCTAAATACTCTCAAAAATCATCTTTAATTTTTGAACCTCTAGTCTGAAGCACCGGAGCATTATGTTTTAGACTTGATTCGTCTGCCTTGTCTTCGTCTGGCTTGATTGCATAAGCCGTTGCATTCTGAATGCAACGGATGATTGCCGTTGCAACGATCTTTACATCACTTAATTTATAGAAAGAATGCAAGCCTAAAAACATTACTGTGTTAATAACAACGAAACTGAAAATTCTTCTTTGAAGTTAATGTCCAAAGAAAGCAATTTTTTTATCGTAACTTCAATACTGACAAAAGTATGCGAGCTAAAGATTTGATGAAGCAATGAAATTGGTTTGAGTTTCATTACAACAATAAATACAAATCCTACAAAATTGTGTTTAAAACTAATTTTGAAAAATTTATTAAAATGGATGAAAACGTTGCACGGGAACAAAATTTGCATCACTGCAAAGCTAATATTTTAAATTTTAAAGAGGTGTAAAAATCGTTTTTGTGCAATAATATGCTCCCAAGTTATTAACGAAACACGCTAAAATTTTGATTATTTTTTAGTTAATTAAAAATCGAATTAAAATTTTGAAAACACTCTCTCAGTGAGCTCCTACAACCCATGAAGTAACTACGTGCCAAATTTGGTAGCTCTAGGTCCAAAGGAATGTTGCATTCTGTGCGACACACAAAATGCATTACGCAATTTACCGACAGTCTGCCGGCCTAAAAATATTATCATGTTAAATTATCAAACTCGTTCTCAAAAATTTGAATTTTAGTTTTGTTCTATTGTAGTTAATTTGAACAGATTCTATTCAAAATTATGCAAAAATATTGAGATTCTCCTGATACCACGAACACAAAGAGAAAAACATTTATCACCAGTTACCCACTTCAAAGAACTTTCCAACGTTTTAAGAAATTTTAATGTCGTTAAGAGTTTTTCATACCGTCCAAGATGAGACACATTTACATATAATTAAAGGTTCCGGTATTTATATTAAAAGTTTTCATTTTTGGGATTTTTTTCAAAAATGCATTTAATTTGTGTCATTCAGTGCTGTGAAAGTGTTAGATGAAATTTATTCATAAATTATGTGTTATTTGGAACTTACCTTAAATTTCAGACTCCCACATGTGCATTAGCATACTTTTTTTGCATTTGAAATTACAGTGATAAGTCTTTTCACGTGAATAACAGCAGTAATTGCACTCGTTATCAAATTTTTATTTTTAAAAAATGAATAAGTAGAAATCTTTATGTATCGCCAACATCAAACAGCGACGGAATGTTTCTTGCGAATCATATCATAATTTATATTTAAGAACTCTAAAAATTTATTTTTCTCTATGCTTTTCAGTTTATATATACTACTAGCAGTACGCGCACGGCGATGCCCGTGGAATCAGGACTTCAACAACATAAAAAAAAATCGCCCACAATGACACGAAAAAGTTTTCAAAACAAAAGATACACATTATAGATTTTCCCGCTTATTTTTTCCGCGATAATAACATGTAGAAAAACAGTACAGAGTACATTAATCCAAAACAATATAAAAAAATTGTTGCCCGTGGAATCAGGACTTCAACAAAATGAAAAAAAATTCTTAGAACATGACAAAAAGCTCCGAAGGTTATGACGTCACCTGACCCTTCATCCAATCAAATTGAAAGCTGCGTTCCGGAAGGCTATCGCTGAAGAAATTTCGCTCGACAAAAATAACTTTCATCTGCCCAGGAATAATTTAATTTAAAAAAAACGGGAAAAGATATTTTAACCGTTCTTGCTTTAAATCAGAGAGAACATTTCTAGTTATAAGCTGAAAAAAATTGAAAATAATAGTGTTATTAGAAAGTCGGATGCAACAAATTTAAAAACAAAACTAAAATTTAGGTGGTGAAACTGACTATTTTTTAAAAAATTCTCAAAATTCAGTAAATTACGTTAGAAATTCAAAACTAACTTCATTAGAACGGAAATCGCGTGCTCTTTCCGATGGTCTATCTATGTTTGTCGTACAATTATTTGAAACCATTCTATTGACAAATTAGTGCGAAAAATCAACCAAAACAACAAAAAACATTAAATAAAAAAATTTCTAGATTAAAATTTAAAATTTCGGCTTCGAGGTGCATTCAGTCACCATTACGACTACCTGTGTACCAAATTTCATGGCTGTAAGCGCGATAGATTCGTCTGGACATCGCCGACAAACACACACACACGCACACAAACATTGCCTTTTATAAGTATAGATGATATTCTGTTCTACGAAATAGGATTTATTTTACCAAACATTATTTTTCTTATACATAAATTCTTCCACATTTGATACTTAAACTTAAAAGGTACAAAAAAATTTATTTTTTCGATACCTTGTTCATAATTGATTTAATATCACTCATCATCAAACTATTTTGAAATAAAAGCTTTAGAACTACTGTTACCTTTCTAATGTGTCAAAATAGATTTTGAAAACTTTTTATTTATTAATTTATTTGAAGCATTGCACATTCTTATGACTTTACAAATGCATTATCATGGCAACACGATTAATTGTCAAACATTTGAGTGACAATCTCGATTAGCTGATTCGGATACTCAAGCCCAATTCTCTTAGATTTTAAAGTCTAGAATTTTGATAACTGTTAATATATTCCGTTATGAATGATGGTAGAAAAAACTTGATTTCATTAGAAGTTTCAGTTAATTACAATCCAAAATTTTATAAGACTAAAAGATTTTTACGGATTTTCATTAACGATGCAGATAGAATAGGGTCAACATTGTCAATAATACTCCGTTCAAATTTTTTTATATTAACGAAAATATTAGTATTAATTGAGTTACAACTTATCCATTTGCGGCGCAGTGTGCCAATTGATGGCACACCTAATTTTACTCGCTTCTAAACCGTTAAATTCAACTGTAAATGTGAAATAATAGGTTTAGGATAGGGCTAATAGTACTCCTTTTAGAATGTGTATAGCAGCCTTATGAAATTTCGTTTCGAAATAAGAATTATTAGAAATAAAGTTTGGGAAAATTCCTTAACTCAGATATAAGATTTTTTTTCAATTCTGGACGTTTATAATTTTAGCAAATTAACTCGAAAATTTTTCTCCAATATTCATGAAGTTTTCATTTCTGATTTTCTGTAAGATTCGACAATATTTTTTGAGTGTATCAATTTGGCTGTATCTAAGGCAATTCTCATATGAGGGGGATGACCCCAAAGGGGGACGACCCCCCTCTGTATGAAGTAAGTTTTTAAAAACAATTTGTAGATTCTATGTCTAGACAGTAAACTAAACCCATTCATGATGTTTTTTCATCACATTTCAAAAACATTTAATGTCTTGCATCGCAAAGGGTTAAACTGAAATGAAATGTCAGACTTGTGCACTGAATTACAGAATTTTTGATATTTAAATCTGAATTTAATTCAAAGTAGCAATTAATTTAAACGACAAAATTCACTAAGAATGTCTTAATTATCTCAGGTGTAATTTCCATTCTTATATGAATGGAAATAATAATAAATGTCAAAAATAAATTGCATCAACTAATTAGGAGTATAAACAAATTCGCAGTTCAAGGCATTAATTAACAAGGCCACAATTAATGTCACTAATATGAACATATCTTACAATCTTATTGTTGATTGGTTGATCATCGCTCTCCAAGACAGTGATTCACTCAGTGAGCATTCGACCATATTCACCAGTGAAAGTGTTCTCCCTTCGATTTTCTCGTAAATTAACACAATATTACGCATTTTGTGTCTTTGAGTACAGTGAAAAAAACTATGCGTGGTTTTGGGCATCTTTTTTTCCACCGATTGGATTCGAAATTTGATACAGATACACAATTTTGGTGACAAAATCTCATAGCAAAATTCCTTTGTCCAAGTCGTTGCTTATCGCTTTCACAGCCTCGGAAATATAGAGACCCTCAGACGGTCAACTCTTTGCCTTTTAGGTCCAAAATTTGATACAGAACTACAACTTTAATGATAAGTATATATGTTTAATTTTATCCACCTAGCTAATCGCAGTTTTGAGTTATTGTGTTCACATGGATATGGATGAAAGAACAGAAATACTTCTCATGGACAGATTTCGTCCAAAATTTGATAGAAATCTACAAATTTGGTGAAGATGCCTGTGGCGATTTTGAGTAGTCGTTTTAACAGGCCGATAGAAAAACATAATTCCGAAAACGTACTTTTCGGACTCAGGGAAGTACGAAAAGTGGGGATTCATCAAAATTTCGAGGTCGAATTTTTATCGATTACAATATTTTCTCCTAGTATAAGAAAAGTAATAATGCAGTAGACCACTTTTCATCGCGACATTCCAAGAAATAAAAAAGGCCAACAACTTTGCGAAAAAATGGCAGCGAGCTCTCTTAACGAACTGAACCTTTGTCATCATATCTGGTCAACTCCAGCTTTTCACGCACAATCTGTTTCGACACCCACGTAAAATTCTAAAGGAACGCCACAGAGGTCTACCTTTTCTCTTATTCCCCGTATCGATATACCGACCAGTTTTCATTGCCAATAATAGAACTATGACAGACATGATTTCCTCTATCGAATTTGTGTGACTGCTTTGCCTGCTATACCTATGCAATAATATAGACTTCCTTCATTTTATGTCTTTTTGCATATGCCCAAACTTTGCATTCTATACACAGTTTCTAGCATTACTGTGGACTAGACAAATATAACAAAAATGGTCTTATTGGTCCCTGACGTGAAGGTACTCTGCGCTCATTCCCAAAAATTTAACTACACCACATCTCTCCCTTAATGCAAAAAAAAATCATTTCTGAGCTTCTTTAAGGTCTCTTGCTTAAACTTCCTAAATTTTATGGACCTTGAAATTTACTTGGACTTGAAAACAAAATACATAAGATTTTCAAGGATGGAATTTTCCTGAATCTGCTGTTTGCTAAGAACTTTTTGAAAATTTTTTTATGAGTTATCACTGCCGTATATCTATTATTGGTTACATTTTCTCCGAAGACAGCTTGATCTTGCCACCAAAGCGCGTTTTACTCTAGTTTATATTCTTATATTCTTATAATTGCTTGATATTTTAACTCAATTTTGAGATTAATTTGTGCGATTGATATAAAACAATTATGAATTACTATATCATAATCTACATATATAATTCTATTTTATAGCGAACAAAAAGGGTTGAATTTCTTAATCGCCGTTTGGCAACAGCTAGCAAGTTTGTTTTGGTTACAATGGCGGAAAGACCTAGACAATAGATTTTTTTGAGAGTCGACAATGCTTTTTTTGAGTTCAATAGATTGAACAAAATAAATTTAAGTCTTGCAGTTTCGATTGGGCAAATGACTGAATGCCTCCTTAATATGTCCTTTTTACTTAACCCTTTCGTGTTCATTAGTTTCGCAGTGAAACCAAAAATTGAGCATTTTTTTACTCCATGGGCGAAACGTAGCGTACTTTTTCTTTCATAACTTAAGATCCAGATATATAGGACAACTTTTGTAAAACTTCCAGTTCAATACCTTTAGTATTCACAAAGATATCGGCATTTCAAGAGCTAAATTGCTATCCATCTCTAAGAGAAACAAAATGATGAGGGTTCTTACACATATTGATAATTTTTTTTATTGAATCTTCGAAAGAAATGTTGAATTTTATGAATGTTGAATATCATGAATACTCACGTATACTTATAAATTAAATACTTAATTTAAATGGCATTGCGATGATAACTTATTCTGAGGGAAAATAGCGCGTTACCGTTCGTTGGTTTCACTGTGAAACCACAAAGTTCTTGAAAATAAAAAAGTGCCGAACAATTTATAATTTTTAAACATCTTAGAATTATATATATTAGCATTTAGATTTTTTTTGACATTTATATATGTATCTCTGTGCTACCAGAAGATTTTAATTTTAATAATTGATGAAAAAATAATTTTAGGAGTTCATGCAATTTCAGATAATTTAAATTTACTTTCAGTAATTAATGTATTTATAATTGCCTATTACTGGCAGAAATGCATAACTGCATGGCGAACGAGCTGGGATCACAAAATGATCCCAAAAGAATCACAATGTGATTCTTGGGGTTGGGGAGCGGAGCGAGCAGGGACTGTAACCCCCTACTTGTTTCATAACCTCAGATAATAGACGAACGACCACAATACTTTTCATATAACGGTAAGAGAAGAAATTTATCCGATGTAATTTTATATGTTATCCACTATTTTATGATAGATTTAAAACTTTCCCTCAGAACGTCTTGGAACTTGAGTGGCTAATCGAATACATAATTGCGTAACGTAAAACTTATAAATGAATTACTGGTATTTAGTTTAATTGTATCCAATTAACCTTCTTTTTCCCATCAATCTGAAATGATTTGTAGTATTTTTAATGAATTAGATTCTTTTTTTATGATTTGAAAATGTAACAAGTGCAATTTATTTTCAAAAATACGAGTTCAATAAATAACATAGCTCTGCTTATTTTTTCAAAGCAATTAAAGATAAAGATTTTTACAAATAAAATTGTATCATAGGGAATTATTTGAAGTTCCTACAGTAAAAATAGATTTCCCAACTATTTTTCTCTTAGACTGAAAAATAACTGTGATTTGTGCATGATTCAACTGTTAAGTGGTGACAATTGGAATACCTTCCCTATTTTTGATACGAATTTTTAATTGCATTATTTTTGGGGCGATTATTAATAATATTTTTAATCCAGGGACTGTGTTTCTCTATATAGGATGCATATTAAAATTTTACTAACATTTGTTAAGCTAACATATTTTTGTATGTAAATTTGTATCCTTCCTCTTTTAAACAACTCACCAGGTTAGTTTAAGAATTTCTTAAAATGTATTAAAGAGTCCATAGACATTTATACACAGGATCGAAATCAGGAAAGTTATACAACCATTTAAAATGTGAATGGATGTAGCTATAGTCATAAAAGTGGTGTCGACACATAAGAAATGTGATTATGCGTCACACAATGAGGTCACCTTGCTGAGTCGCAGCAGCGAAATACGGAACTTAAAAATCCTATCTGCAAAATTATTAGAAAATTTGGAAAAATTCAATCAGAAAGTTTTTCCGCATCGTCGCTTCAATAAGAAATGGCATTTCATGTGCATGAATAGTTTAAACGAAGGAATTTAAATTACTATAACTTGCTTATTTGTTGCAGCAGGGCCAAACGATTTGAATAAATCGGACTCGTCTGCAACGAGATCAGTGCTAGTATCGAATGGAATCACACAGATTTAAACTCTCACTTTTTGCTTCGGTTTTCTTGCACTGCTTTCTGTTCATACTATTCATGTACATGGAATTCCATTTGCTGTCGAATTAACATAAACCCTTAACAATGTTAGCAAACACTTCTTTAAGAGAAGAGATGGTTGGAGGGGGGGGGTGAATAAGACTGCACATCCACACACGATTGAAGAATTCAGAACACAAGAATTGACATTGTAATATATTTTATTAAGAAATCAAACAATTTTCATTATAACCTTAGTTTCATTTTATTTCGCCAATTTTCCATACATTAATATTTCAGAGAAGCAAAAGAGAATTGAGAGTAATTTCGAGGAACAAAAGAGAATTGAGAGTAACTTCGAGGAACAAAAGAGAATCACGAGTAACTTCGAGAAACAAAATAGTATCGCGAGTAATAAAGAGAAACCGAGAAACTTCGGGAAAGAAAAGTGTCACGCGAGTAAAGTTGTCCTAAGCCTTTAACATCAGCGGCTGTTTGAAAAAAACAGCCTCCCGTCATTTTTTTATATTCAATTTTTCGCTCATCCAAAGCTATGAAAATACTATTTTTTGAGGGGCTGCAGTGTATAGCTTTTCTTATAAACCTCTAATAATAATGATTAATCTCTCCGTATTAAAATTTTAATTGAAAAATATTTTCGAAAATTATCTTTAAACTGGTTTTCAAAGAGTGATTTTTAACAATAGAAAACGAATATTCAATAAACCAGACACTTTTCTATCGAGGCAACATGAAGTTAAACACAAATTCATAAACTGCCCATGAAGCGAAGGAAAGTCGTTCGCGAAACACGGACTGCAACGACTACAGCTCAAGTGCCTCTCAATTCAAAGAGAGAAAGGGTTGCTTTCTTCTTCTAATAATCGCTCACAGTGCGCGAATTTTGATCTTTCCGAGGGACAAAACTCTATGCAGCTCTAGCCTGTGTCTCTCTTACTCGCAGGTTGATTTCCCGTCTTGCTTTTGTTTTTTTATAACTTTTTTGTCATTTTCGTTGATCATTAAACTCTCAAAGCGGAAAAGTAATGAAACAAGAATGAAAACGAAAATGCATGCCTTTAAAATTATCTCAAGGAGGACTGTAGCTCTGCAGCCTTAATGCACAAGCTGTCGCTGAATAAACTATTATGACAGAATTTTTCATTGAAGAACTTGATTGAACGAAAGGCTAGGGGACTGGGGAGTGAACCATTTAATAGAACATAATTAACGGTAATTTTGGCGCTTAACTTTTGCTTAAATCATTGATAATTTCATTACTTAAACTTCCATTTTAATAAATAACCTTTATTTTATTTTATTTACAGATAAAAGCCAAGATTATGAACAGGAAAATTTTGTAAATGCGAAACAAAATGCAGCTTTCGAAAAAAGCAGATGCTTCATACAGAGATACTGTCAAAGTAATTAAAATTCCATTTTGCTATATTTCAGATAAATTGAATCTCCACTATATAGTATACACTCCATATCAAAGGTTTACTAAAATCTGGTATTCTAAATTTAAATCTTTTGTAGAGAATCTCTATAATCATAAGGTTGCTCTTGAAAGTCAATTTATTTTTAAACTATTTTTAGAAATATTTCATGCATATACATGATTCTCTCTTTACTCTCATACTCTATTTTTATTAAGCATTTAAAGATTGTTAAATCAGACAGATTGCTTAAATATTATCATAAATATTGTCTTCCAAGATAATACCTATGCAATAAACTGAAGATATCATTTTTTCTGATTCTCTATCAAAAGTTAAAGGATACCTATTACGCTTACGCGCGAAATGTTCTCGATAGTATTTCTATCACTTTCAGGAATCAACAAAAATTCATACCTCAGTATCAACAAAAAATAACAATACAATCTAATATTCATATCAGTATCTACGGTGCGGAGGTATTAATTCAACTGCATCAGATCCATTTCTCTTAAAATTTATCTATGTAGTATCAAAACAAAATAAAGAAACCCATTGTCTTTTTCAATGCTCACTTTATTAATAATGAATATATAAACAACTGTTCTACAGTAACATGAAATATAAGCACATATGTACATATAAAGGCAAACGGACAGTTAATCACTCCTTAAAATGCTTATGTTATGTCTTGTTTCGTCCCCAAGCAACCTTATGGATAAGCATTGGAAACTTTCGCTACCGAAGTTTACCTGTTCCGACTAAGTGGACAACTTAGTCAAAAAGACCCAAGTAGTAGAAGACGTTGTTTTTGGCCAACACATGGGAGCCTGCAAGGAGTCTACCCGCTACAAGGCACTCGATGAATCTACATTATAAATATTTTACTGTTACTGATAGTAAAATAGTAATATCGAAAATTGTAAAATTTCTTAGGAACATATAAAAATTATGGAAGTTATGATGGCTAAAATTATAAGCTTGAAGTTATGTCTTAAAACCTGAATTACAACAGAGAATACTCAATTTCTCATAACAGTTTTGAGCCGTTACAATGAACTAATATTCTCATGGAAGAAAAGCTGCCAGAGTGATATCAGACAAAACATGCAAGCGGTTGAAACAAACGTAACGGTCTTATTCAAGTACTGAAAGTAAATTAACAAAGCCATGCATATGCAAAACAATTATAAAGATAGGCAGGTAAATGAGTTTGGGGACCTTAAATACAGATATTGCTAAGCTGCTCTTGAACCTTAAGTATCTGGCAGAAAGGTAGATAACGGTAGTTATTTATTATAGTTTAAGAATTCGAAACGAATTATTATCCTATACTATTAAACTCGGCGTTTCGATGAATACATCAGAAGGAACTGGCACTAGAAGACCCTTTATTTCAATTTTATTCATACACATCACAACAACAGAACTAATGCCAACTAAAAGCAATCATACATACAAGTACATCACTTCATACTTGTAGCTGATTTTAGATGGCCTAGTCCCTACAAGACAGCAAAAATAAAAAAATTAAATATATATATATAGTTCCTAAGCTGTGCGTACCAAAGAAACAAGTGGATGAATCAAATCGGATATCGTATTTTAACCCCTGAATCCACCACTTCCTCTTGCAGGTGGACGGGGTTGAGACACTGCTGGTGGCACGTAGATGGGTTGGGATGCCCGTCCGGGAGTCACAGCAGCTGCCCTGGCGACGTCTTGTTCGTTATGGAAAGGCACGTTGGGTCCAGCACCCAGGTTGGCATTGAGATAGTAGAAATCTCTGGCACTTCCGCATGGAACAGCATCTTCAGGGTAAGAGCAGGTGAATGAGAATTGGTTGAAGACGGTCTGGTTGCCGCAGAAGAAGGACCACTGCAGCATCTCAGAAGTGCCATCCATGTTGACGACTGTGTGGCAGACGTGGAAGATTTGGCAGTTATTGTCGACATCAGCGTAGTAGCCATCATTGCTGCAGACGAAGGAGGTTCTCACTGCTCCAACAATGAGATCTGCGCCGTCTGGAAGCTCGTATGCTGCACGTTTGGACTGTTAAAAGATAATCAGACGTGATTTTTAGCACTTGTTTATTAGAAGGTCTATTAATGTAATTTTTTGCAGCAAAACAAATAATTTAATATCAAACTAATTTTTTTCAAATGAAATAAAGAACCTATATATTTTACTCAATTCTCCATAGATACTACTTGCTAAACATGGCGTACTATTATTGAAACTGATCGGTCATTGTAAAATTAAGGGTACTATAGCATATCAATTAACATAATACGATCATATAATTAATCGAAAAAGAGCATTTATGAAACAATTAAGTATTCTTTTAAACATCATTTTTTGGAAGATTTTTTAAATCTAATTTTGTAGCACTTTTATAGATATTATAATTTTTGTTGACGATCTAATGTATGCGAAGTACTTACTCTAGATGCAGCGAGTGTAAGGGACAATCCAGACAAAACTAGAAGAAAAATAAATGAATTATTAACTAAAAATTTCAAATTTCGTTATTTGTCAATACATATTGTTCAGAAGAACTGATGATCTGATTAAGAATTCTTCTTAAATAAATAACAATTCTCTTATAAACTGTATCTATTTCAAAGAAAAAGAAAATAAAAACAGACTAAATTTCTTTAAAGCCAAAATTATATGTGCATTGCCATTTTGTCTCCAAAGAAAAACCGAGTTTTCCTTTTGTTATGACAGAAGTTTTACGACTTTATTCTCATTGAATATTTTATGGCGAAAGATTTTCTTATAGAATATTTCTATATCCTTTCTAACTTAAAGGAATCAAAACCATTTCTTTCAAGAAAGCAGCTGAAAAATTAACCCATACTAGGAATTCTTAATTTACTATAAGAACTATGAACATTACTATATGTAGGAATTACTAGATATTTTCTGCTAATAATTACTGGGAAAATAATGAAGAGTTTCTAATTTACTTCAAGAACTGCTGAGCATTAAGAGTCACAATGACAAAAGAATTACGTTGAAGCAGAAGCTAAACATTTATTTTCACACATTTAAAGCCTGTGTTTTTACTTGAAATTCTGTATACAGAAAAATTCTTTAAAGAAAGTTAAAACTGCTACTTGCGTTATCAAAATGTTAATCAGAATATTCCTTTAATAACACTTTCAATATTTGCATATTGAAGAGAGGCATTGTGAATCTCTCTGGTTTTACTGGAGATTACTTGTTTTTGTTATATTCTTTTACAGTTTTGAACATTTAATAAGTAAGTTTTCAGCCTTAAGCTCCTTTCAGTGTAACATTTGAATAAAAATTGAACACTTTGGAAATTATATTTTTCTTAAAATATTTGAATTTATGGCTGCCTTATTTTCAATTTAGATTATATAGTCAATCAGTCTGAGAACAAATTAGTTCTTTAGTTATTCAAAATTTACTTACAGATAAGTGCGATGGAAAGCTTCATTTTGAAGGATCAAGGGATTATTGAACCAACTGAAAAGACAAGGAATATTCATTATTAGTGCAATGTATTAAACATTTCAAACACACATAAAACATTCAAGTATAGATCTTACATTTGAAATGTTTATTTCATTAAAATAAATGCCCAAAACGTCTGTAATTTTCGATTAAAAAACATTCAATATTAATGGCAATAATGATTAATTTCATTAATGATAAAATGATTCAGACGTATTTGATTACATTGAATTTGATCTATTAATAAATATATAATTCAAGTTCTTTGATTCTATTTCTTCACTTTCTTTACTTTTCCATCATACTAGTCATCTGACTTCTAGCGATGATTTTCTGCTAGATATGACTTTTCACCCTGTTTCTTGTCATAAAATGTTCCCAGATTATAAAAAGTTTTTTTTCTTCCCGCTTGGATTAAATACTATAAATTTACATCTCAATCGGATAGAATTAAAGTTATTCTTTAATATATATTTCTTTCGAGAAAAATTCAATTGAAAATAACTTCAGTATCTCAATATTTAAACACATGGTTTTATTAAGAAAGGGGATTACTTATAACAAGTTGTTAAAATGCCAAAGGTAGCTAAGCTACTATAGAATATTATTTTTTTCGTAAAATATCCACCAAGATTATTTTCTGTTTTAATACCTTTACAAGTTATAGCTACACAATTCACACACTTGGTATCGAAAATTATTGAAAATAAAACCGAAGATATTAAAAAATTACTGAAATATTTTTTGATATGCAAAGTCTAATATAAAAATTCAAAACTACAGAAATCTAAAACATTAAAATTAATTTTAAGAGACAAAATGTACTAAATTTAATGAGCTATAAACTCTCCACTGGCCCCCACCTTTATATATCAGAGAACATATTTACAATTCTAGAATATAAAAGAAGCTCTAATAACAAAATAACTTCTAAAAGAATTTTAGCTAAACACAAACAAAAAAATATGTTTATCAGAATTTCATAAAAGTTTTTGCTTTCAAAATGGTGCCCTACTAATTTCCAATACTTTTCAATTAATTGGAAAACGAATCTTTCCAATTCCTCCAGCACAAAGCTAGTGATTTATAACCAATGAAAAATATGAGATTTTTTATAAAGAAAAATAGAAAAAGCAGAAAGGGAAATAAGCTAAATGAAACGACAGAAATCATATGTACAATTTTAGAATATAAAAGAAGTTCCATTAAAGGAAGAAATTCTAAAATAATTTTTGTTAAGAAATTTAAAAAATCTCAATAAACTCAAAATTAAAACTCAAAAAATAACTACCAATTATGTAGTAAGGAGCTCTAACTGAAAAAAATTTTAACTAGTTAGTTCTAACTCAGCGAAAAAATCTCAATAAAATTTTTCTAATTCCTCCACTGCCAAACTTGCAGTGACTACGAATGAAAGCAATGCTTCAGACTTTTTTAAAGGTTTAATTCATAACAAAAGTCTTGTTGGATCAGAAAATCTATACACAATTTTATGATATAAAAATGTTCTAGAAAGTAAAGAACTTTTAAAAGAATTTTTGTTAAACACTGACTCAAAAAACAATTGTAAGACTTTTATAAAATTTTAGCTGGCACTCGAATTTTTTCAATTCCTCCAACCGCAAGCTTTCAGTGACTACCAACGAAAAAAAAATGTTTGAGATTTTCATAAAAGTTTTGCTTCCTAACAGGTTGCTTCCTAAGTTTCAACAATTTCGAGTTTTCATTTTTTAAATGCGGATTGAAAATTTTGCTTCCTAACAGGTTACTTCCTAAGTTTCAACAATCTCAAGTTCCTCATTTCGAATGCGCAGTGAAAGTGAATCCACCCAATTCCTCCACCACCAAAGAAAGAGAAAACGTGAACTCACCAGTCGGGAGAGAAAAAATGAGTAAAAAGATGCTGAATGATGCTGTTGCCGGATCCTATAATAACCCTTCGTTTTATACCTGAAACTTTCTCCGGGGTCACCTGACGAAACGGGTTACTCGACCAATAAGAGCACGGATCCAGGGGTGCCCACAACTGTGTCAGAAACTCTTCCTCGTCTCAGCCGAGCCCAAAGAGTAAAAAATAAAACATTTTTTTCATTTTTTTCTCAAACGTGGAATTCGGTTTCTGGTGAATCTTTTGTATTCAAGGCTATCTCAACCGCGATCTTAATCTTGGGTCTTTTTGGAGGAATATGGCATGTTGGGAAACTTCTGGAAAAAGAAGAAATTATTTTTGAAAAAAGTCGTGTCCGCTTTTATCTTGATTGTGTTGTTCAACATTTTGTATCGTGTGTAGGAGGTTTGTTGTAATTATACGTAGAAATAAATGCCGCATGTGTGTTCTTGTATACAAAGCTGGATTCCAGTGCAATGAATCAGAAAGAATTTGGTATGATTTGGTGTGAGGGTTGGTTGGAGCTATTTCAAATTCAACAAATCCTCTAATCCTACAATTGTTCGGAATATATTTTAAGAAAAATTCAAAAAGATACTATGGAAAGTATGTTCCACATCCAACAAATAATGAATTAATGAAGTTAAATGATTCTCGCAAATATTTTATTCTTTTTCAATCAATACAGTTTTAATTTAAGAATTTTATGCAATCCATTTGTGAAGTTAAATAATAAAAATTTTGATTATAGAGGATTAAATTTGCCATGTTTTTTTCAATTTTTCTGAATTCCGATATTTTGATACAACATGGCTGAGCATAGTTTTGTGTCCCTAAATCGAAAAATATGAATCCTAAATGCTGTTGCATATTTGCAGTAATCATAATTCAATTGATAATTCATAACTCAGTAATCATAATCAATTCAATTGATAATCATTATTCAGTAATCATAATCAATTGATATGGCATGGTTAATAACTTTATACAACAAAGATGATGTCATAAATTTTTCTGAAAACTAAAAATTCACTATTGCAATTTAAAACCTTTTTCCATTCATATAGCTAATAATAAATTAATAAATAATTTTAAGAATATTTGCGAAAATAGTTTGAAATACATAAAAAAATTTAATTGAATTGGGATCTCTTAAGAGAGAGGGATATGGTGAAAAACGGAGCATATTTTTTTGCAGAAATACCTTAAAAGGATTCACTGTAATTAAAGTCTTTGATAAAATTAAAATCATCACTTTTAATATAATAAAATTTCTAATAATAAAAACAAAATTTTAAACAAAATTAATTTAATTTATCTTATTTACACTTACAAATCGGTGATGAAAAGATTGGGGCATCAATAAAAGATTTTAAAAAAATTTAAAATTATTTTACCATAATAAAACTATTTAAAATAAAATATCAGGTAATATTAATTACATTTAACATAGCTTAACAAATTACAAAGAAATATGAAGACAAATTTATTTTATTAAAGCCACATATTTATTTATATTAATGAAATGATGTCTTTTTCACACTCATGATTAATGAAGAATAGTTTCATTTCTCAGGAAATTTCATACGAGGCTATTTGTTACTATTATACTCATAGATAATTTTAAAAAATCATTATTTCAGAACTTTTTACATAAAATTATCCTACAGACCGACTAAGAATTTTCATTTTTTTTCTTTTCTCGAATATGATTTTTTCACAACCCTTAGCCCGAAAAACTCATTTTTGGAACAATGTCTGTGTGTCTGTCTTCTGTATGTTTGTGTAAATATGGTAGTTCAAAAATAAGCAACAAGCTAGACAGATAAAATGTGTTATGTGGTCTTCACAACAAATGTTCAAGATCTGTTTCAAAGTTCAGACAAAATCCGTCCACCGATTGTCTATCTGGATATCGAAGGTAAACCTGATAACCCAAAAATGCAACTAGTTAGATAAAATTACGCCTTTTATAATAGAAATAGTAAATCTGTATCAAATTTTAGACCAAATCCGTTGAATCAAGAGGTACTTTCTTTCCTTTCGTTTCGTCACAGTATACCCTCGAACTCAGAACCATGAGTGGGTACACAAATAGATTTATTGAAAAAAATCTATATTAGAATAGGACAGAAATTTCGGTAACGCTCATGAATGTGGGCGTGGCTACGTGCCAAAAGAAATTCAGACCAGGCAGTCTGTCTACAAATTAGCATACACACAGGATACTGTTTTGATTCTGTGATGATTTAATATCAAATAAGAGTTATACAGGGTTTTTTCAGCTGATTTTAGCAGTTACTTTTCTTTTTTTTATTTTATGTTGATTCATCGGCGCGGAACTCCTTTAATATCAAATAGAAGTTATACTAGAATTAATTTATTTTTCCACTTCTCGGAGATCTTTACTTTCGTTTTCGTTAAAAGGGTTCTTTCTTTTCCGCATTTAATTTTAAAATTGAATATTTATATGTTATTCAAAACGAAAGTTAGTGTCAATTGATTCATAATTTCTGTTTTCGTGCTTTTTTTTATCTCTTAAGCACTCCGCAAAGTGCTTGAGATTTTCTACCACAACTTTCGTTAATAAATCTATGACAATCATATCCGAGAAATTGTTGGCAACCTAAAAGCCCGTCTTAGACGGGCACAAATCTTCTAGTTACAAAGAAAAGGCCACATCGCAATACAAATACCTAATACAATGTTTGCATGATTATACAATCTATCCGAATGTTATCAATAAAAATATGCATGCAAAACATACTAAGTATAAATGAGGGGGAAATTACTGATAATTGATGAATTGAGATGATAATATAAAAATATTATACAAGTGAAGTTATAAACTATCTGCACAATCTGGGTGGAAAAAATATTTTAAACGATATATAATTTGGTTGATTTGTATAATGTAATAATTGAGGCTATAGGACATGAGAATACTTAGTATAATGCTAAAGGCACAGTGAAATATTATATTGCTGAACTTCTAATTGTGAGGATAAATACAATTAGAACGTGATGCATGAAAAAATATGAAATACAAATGCTTGTCTTGGCAAACTGGAAATAAGAAAATGGAAGCTCTTGATTACCAATTAAAGAAATTTAATAATTAATTTTACATTACTGAAATAGACACGAATTATGAATTTTCAGTGGGTGAATGAGAGTGGGAATTTTGACGACTGATGTTGCTACTGCTCCAAAATGCCTATTCGGTTCTTATCACTATTTGACAAGGGTAAATGCAAATCGTGGAAGTATATAAGAAAGTCGAGTGGAGAATATTCCCTATTTTAACCAAATTCCCTGTACATAGCTCTTTTACAAAGCGCAAAAGTTATTCTTCGACAGGTCCATTATTCAAGATTCAAATATTATTACCAATGGCCATAAGCTCATCAATAGTCATCCCACGTAAGCATTTTCTTATTTGCGTCTGTCTTCGCAAAGCTCAGTGACAAGACATTATTCAAATTTCAACTTTTCGTTTTGCTTCAAGTGACAGGCTCGCTTTTTGAGAATGGAGCATCAATTTCTTCAAAACCCATCACTTTCTTTCTTGAATTTATTTTCGTGGGCGGGAAAAAATAGGATGAAGAGATTAAATTCGATAACGAATCGCCATTGAAAGGCTATAAGAAAAATGCAAAGACGTGTGAAACACAAGAAAAAAGTAAAGTGTACATTTAACTAGAATGCCCACATGACAGCTTTCACTAAAAGAGAGGAAATGTATTAATTATTATAGCTCGTTATTTTAAAGCATAATTAATGTGTGCAAATGTTGTTAGAAATTTCCCGAATAATTTCCCAAGTGGGCCAGATGAAAATATAACTTTTAGAAAATTGATTTGAGTCGTTTGATAAATATCCCAGTTTGAAAAAAACTGTAGGATGTTAATGTAATTTCAAAGAAGACACCACAACAGATGGCATTAAGAGCTTCCACATCGCATCAAATAGAAGCAAATTTTACACTTAGATGTTAAGCCAAGATGTTAACTCATGCAATCAATCTTTGTTTCAGTGACCACGTAAAGATTCTACCACATCCTCATGACGTAAGAACGGAAATGAAATCATAGCCATTAATGGGAACAACTTTGAAATTTTCCAAAATTATTAAAGTATTTGTCTGCTATTAAAAAAGAAAAAACTGCATACATGTGAAGACACCACAACAGATGGCTTTAAGATCTTCCACATCGTATGAAATAGAAGCATCTTTTACACTTACATGTTCAGCCAGGAGCTCTACTCATGCAATCAATCTTTGCCTCAGCGACCGAGTCAAGATTCTACCACATCCTCATAACGTAAGAACGGAAACGAAACCATAGCCTTTAATAGGAGCAACTTTAAAATTTTCCAAAATTATTAAAATATTTGTCTGCTATTAAAAAAGAAAAAACTGCATACATGTGAAGACACCACAACAGATGGCTTTAAGATCTTCCACATCGCATGAAATAGAAGCATCTTTTACACTTACATGTTCAGCCAGGAGCTCTACTCATGCAATTAACCTTTGTAGGTCAAGATTCTACGACATCCTCATGACATACCAACGGAAAAAAAGTCATAGACTTTAATAATAAAAATTTTAAAATTTACTAAAACTACCAAAATTTTTGCTTTTAAGAAGGAAAAAATTGCATGCATCTGAAAAATATATCTTTTATTAAAAGTTTTGTTTGTCTAGCGCCGCCAAGGCCGGATATACATATTTCTACGCCCTAGGCCAAAACATATTCTGCGCCCTTCCCTTCTCAAAAAAGCTAATATATAATTTTCAATTTAATATACAATAGTTTATTTTTGAAACATATAAACACTTAATACAATCTTTGTAATCTTTGAACCACATTACATTTTTACTTCAAAATTGCCCTACATATGAAATAACATAATAATAGTCCCTACGAAAATACTCTATTTCCTGAAATTGTCTTTAATACCTTATAGATCGTCTTCGTTCGCTCTTTTATGCGTGAATAGATTTAAAGGGTCCCTGAAGTAGATAGATCTTTTTAAATCTCTTTCAATAGAAAAAGTTCAAATGCAAGAGACGGTAGGGTCCGCAGAAGACAAATAATGTATTACTCAATATATTTAATGTTTGATTTTAATGCAAGACCAAAGGAGCATCACCCCGCCCTGCCTAAGTATCCGGGTTAACAACTGAAAGACCGGCCGCCGCAACAGATAGTCGGGCACTGTGGTTCCTGCATAATAGCCCCCAGTATGAGCGGCTCATGCAGAAACCCCCCGTTTTACCGGGGCACGGCCCGTCTTCGGAAGTGGGAACAAAGAGCCACACCACCATTATTGTGCCATCGGGTTGACGAGAGCCTGCTTACTTATCCGGCAGCCTCTCCTCCGCGAACTCACGGTGTCCCCCCGATGGGGATATATTTAATGTAACAAATGTAAATTTTAAAAACATTTTATATGGTCTTTTGACAATAATACTGAAAACTGTGTAAATATTTGGTTTATATTTTAGTTGTTATTTCTTCTGCAATCGCGCACCTAACGGCTGTGGCCGAGGCCATTGCCTAGATTGGCCTCATAAGAAATCTGGCCCTGAGCGCCACTTACAATATGTCTCTCCATAATTCATTCATAATAAAGAAAAATGTGTATATCAAATCGATTTTTATCTTGAGTAATTAAGAAAATAATTAAATACTTAGTGAAATATAAACATTATGTTAAAATATGATTATATTTCATTGAAAAATAGTTTGATGTCAGTTCTAGTAGATGATGTAGAAGTTCCAGTTTCAATTTTATTAATTAGTAACACCCCAAAGACTCTTGTGAGAACGAAGATAATATTTCTGAGAATATTTCTCTTTGTTACAGAACAAGTTAGCAAAAAAATGAGCCATTTTTACTCTAAATTTTATAGCTAAAACACTTATCTTAAACTCACGTTCGTTGACTATCATGCATATTTGGTTAAATTAAATTTTGCCAGTCAAGTTTTGCTGAAAAATGGTAGCAGCTGATCTTTTCTTTTTATTTAAAACTTCAACTGGATGCATAGAAATCCTCAAATCAAGAATAATGTAAATGGGAATACTTATTTTTGTGGAAACTTACTGATTTATCAAGTATATTTCTTGTCCTAACTTGTCACATTTTTACAATATTTACCATCATTAGTTGCGAACGATTATGAAAAAGGTTATAAATTTAAATATTAGCAATATCTCAGTTAAATAAAAATTCGTTTTCCTTTTATTTAAACTAACAACCCTATTATAGTTATCTTCTGCCTCAAATAATTAACATATGGCGTCAACAATTCTGTAGTTCTTTTAGGATTGATGGATCCTTGTTTCCTTGATGGACCTGCTAAATTGATGCATCTTTTCGACACCAACTTTTTTTTATGGAAAAACACAGAATAACTAGTATTGTTATTAATTGTCAGTTTCATTATTTCATTTATTGCATCTATAACGGGTTTTTTCTTCTTTTTGTACATAATTATGATGAATATCTTATCATTTATATTTGTGAAATTTTAAGCAGGGCAGACGTCACGACTAAAATCATTGGCGAAAAACACCTTCATTTGATAGTTTCCAACTATAATTAAACTAAACTGGAATCGTCTGCTTATGCTTAAAGAATCTTTTCCAATTTCTCTCCTTTCACATCATACCTTATTCTTTGTTTTAATAAGTTTTTTTAAAAGTTCCAAGAATGACAATCGAAGGCATAAGAAAGAGAAAATGCTACATCGAGTTGGCAGGAGAGAAAAAAGAGGAAGACGCATTTTTTTTTAAAATGTAAGCCAAATTTTAATTGTTTCTAGGTATTTGCTCCGGAACACCAAATATTCCATAAAAATAAATATATTAGTTAACTACATGTTCTCAAAATTGCAATTCTACTGAAATATTAAGGCAAATGTTCAAAATATCGCTATTGGGAAAACAAATTCTTATTTAAACATGATTATGATAATATATTAATACTAAATCAATGTAATCTTCAAAAAAAATCTAATTTTTTTCTAATTTCTAAAAATTTAAAAATAATAATTTTTTAAATAGGAATTTAAAATTAAAATCCCATGCTCACCAGACTTAAATATTTTATTGCATTTTAATTATTTTAACTTTTGGACTTGGTCTGAAATAATACTTTAAAATAAGCAACTTCTGAAAACTAACATATATTTATTGGTTCATTAATCTACAAAATATATATTTCAATTTTCCAGATGTCTTGGGTGTCTCAAGCAGATATCATCTTCAAAAATTATTTTTCACCATACAACGACAAAATTTAGAGATATTAATGTAATTATCCACAAGTAAATAATATAGAAAAAAACACAAAATTTGTATTTGATGTGCAATGATACTTTAAATTAAGCAATTTCTGAAAATTTGATCATTTATTTATTGTTATGTTTTCAGTACTATATTAAATATATCCTTCAGTCTTCAAGATCTTCTGGGTGTCTCACTTGGATATCACCTTCAAAAATTATTTTTCACTGCACAACGACAAAATATAGAGACATTAATGCAATTATCCACAAGTAAATAATATAGAAAAAAAACGCAAAATTTGTATGTGATGTGAAATTATACTTTAAATTAAGCAATTTATAAAAAATTAATCAGTTATTTATTTTTATGTCTTCAATAATATATTAAATATATCTTTCAGTCTTCTATATCCCTTGGGTGTCTCACTTAAATAAAACCTTCAAAAATTATTTTTCACCGTATAACGAAAAAGTTTAGAGACATTAATGTAATCATACACCAAGTAAATAAAATGAAAAAACACAAAATTATAAGCAACTTCTGGAATTTTTTTTATTCAATCTTATGTCTTCATTAATACATTAAATATATCTTTCAATTTTTCTTATCTCTTAGGTGTCTCAGATATCGCCTTCAAAAACTATTCTTCAACGTACAACGACAGAATGCAGAGATATTAATGTAATTATCCACCAAGTAAATAAAATAAAATGAACACAAAATTTGCATTTGATGTGAAATTATAATTTAAACTAAGAAATTTTTCTGCAAATTTATTTTTTATTTATTGTTATGTGGTCATTAATACAGAAAAGATGTATTTCAATTTTTAAGATCTCTTAGGTGTCTCGGATATCGCCTTCAAAAACTATTTTTCAACGTACAACGACAGAATGCAGAGATATTAATGCAATTATGCACCAAGTAAATAAAATAAAATGAACACAAAATTTAGATTTTATGTGAAATTATATTTTAAAATAAGAAATATTTCTGCAAGTTTATTTTCTATTTATTGTTATGTGCTCATTGATACAGAAAAGATGTATTTGAATTTTTAAGATCTCTTAGGTGTCTCAGATATCTCCTTCAAAAGTTATTTTTCAATGTACAGCGACAGAATTTAGAGATATTAATGTAATTATTCATCAAGTAAATAAAAAAACACACAAAATCACTCAATCTGTTTGCAAAGCCTTCACAGCAGGAAGATGGCCTTAGCGTCCACACAATATAACCATTAAACATTACTATCTTCTCTCGCGTGCTTCTCAAAATACAAACAAAATAACCTTTTGAATATAATTCCGCTATTTATAACCGAGGAATTCATACCGAGATGACAATGGGACACTCTCTAACGCAACCTAAGTGTTTCGTTCTTGACTTTCGATCGTCACCGTCGATGACAAGACATTACTCAAAGATGGCAAAAGCCATGAATGGAACGAGCTTTCAAAGGAAAGGGCGAAGAACATCATGGACGTAAATGGATTTGGTTCTGCGACCGCGCGACAGACTCGCCAGACAATGCCAGGACAAGCGCCAAAGACTCAAGAAGAACATAGAAGTGTGTCCGAGTGAAAGCAGTAGTCAGTGATGCGAGGACAAGATTGGACAAGAGATTAAGGGTCCGAACCTTCGTGCTCGCCCTCTGTGACGCGACGGACCTTCGCAGCAGCCTACATTGCTCGGATTAAAACGGACCAAGGACTCGAAGGTGATGACAGGCGATTCTTCCGCCTGTGCCTCGAATGGATTTGAAAAGAATGGGGAACATTAACTTTTGTTTGTTATGACTAGAAAAAATAACAGAGAAGGCTATGGTAAAAATTAAACGCCTTTAGTGTTTTTTAAGTCATATTCTCAGCTAAGGTTAGATATGAATTATTCGGTTATTTTTAACTTGGATTAATGAAAGGTTTTCTCCCTTAACCTCTTCTTGGACGGATTTCTTTTTCGAATTCCCGACCAGAAAAAAGCATGAAAAAAGCATGCTAAAAATTAATATAGGTTCGATCCTGAATTCGAAAATACAAAATATTTTTGTCAGTAAGCAGATTTTGCTTGACCTACTGGTGGTCATACATGCGATATGCCGTTCACTAATCTCCAGTTTTCCCTGAAATGCACCCAAGTTTTAAAATAAAACAAAATACTCTCTGATAATATAGTTTTCAAATCTAGTGCTATGAAATATTTAATGTAAATATCTACATGAAAAGAATTATTAATGATATGTAAAAAATGTTTTTTAAAATCGTTTCACATCCTTACCGTGAAAACAGCTTTACAATCTTTCTTGACCATCAGAATGTAAAAACCTGATTGAAATTTTCTATTGCCGATTATTTTATTGATTACATTGTCAAAATCGCGGAATAGAACGAGACGCGTAAGTAGCAATTAATTCACTTTCAAAGATGAAATTTCCCTCTTTGGCGCATGACATGCGACGCCGAAAGTACGGGCACAAAAAAACCGAACGTATGTCGTGCGACGCCGATCAAGAAGAGGCCCAGAGTTGCCTTTAAGCAACATATCCAATTTTGTCGCCTAAAATCTTGAGAATAAGACTGAAGCTCTAATTCCTGTTGTTGCCAATAGGATACGTATTGGAAATTTTATGACATTATTGAATTACAAAATATTGTTGGCAGCCTGAGTGCTGATAAAAATTAATCGATGTTTTTCACTTGAGGCTGTATCTTTTTTGCTTTGTTTGCCATATTTTATTATGCAATGTTGTAGGAAATTCCTTATCCGTATTATTAGTTATTAAAATTCATCTGTGTTCAATATTATCAAATTTTATGAATGATTTTTTTTCTGAAGTAAAGACCAGTATTGTCAGTTGGTAACAAACTGATTTTTAACCATAAACTATACTTAAAACAAAATAGAATTGTTAGTGTATTTTTCCCATGTTTTATTCAAGAAATGAAAGTCAAAAAACATTTTTAAATCAACTTTTAAAAAAGCAGGTTTTTAAGAGTTAACATTTCAAAATTATAGAAATTGAGTAATTGTTCTTTTCTGTCATTTTTGCGTCTGCCATTTTTGCTGATTTTGTTGTACGACAGTATATGTATTACAATCAATGTGGTAAATTGGTTATTATATATAATCACAGAGGAAATTATATATAATAACCGATTTTTTTTTATTCTGTTATTATATATCATGACCGGTTATTTTATATAATTACCCAGGTGAATATATATATAATAACCGATTATTCATATTGACCGTAACACATCTGATAATTTTCGACAAATTTTTCACAATTTGCTTCAAACCATAAGAACAGCATGTTCCTCATTAAATATTTACTTCCAAAGCAGCTAATTCATATGAATTTCTATATACTCTTCAACGCCTTCAACTTTCGGCGCCGATTGCGCCGAAATGTAAGATTTATCCTTTTTAAAGGCTTATCTCTACGCTCTAAAAGTCATTAGAACGAAATAATTGACAGCTGGGAGATTAAAACATAATTAATATTTCAACAATTTTCATGTAACAAAGCAGTCATCATTTTCTTTGCTAATCTCAATTCATTCAAAATTTTCCACAAAAATATATAAAATGTTCCGTATGAACCATTTTATTTTATCGGAATTTTATATCTAAAATGTCAAATAAAATAATCAACTCAAACAAAAAAGAAAATAACGTTTTTTAATCAATTTTCAATACAGGATTGTGATCATCCATTCGATTACTCTGTATTTCAAAAAGAATGTTTAAGTTTAACCATTTGAGAATGGCTGTCTTAACAAATTGGAGCACCCTGTGCTAGAGTAATTTGGCACCCGTCATAACCGTAACTAGGAATTTGAGAGCCTAAGCCCCTCTTCCCCAAAGAAAATATCAACCTCATGAAGTAATTGAGGAGCAGAAAAAGTAAAATAGTCACATGTTCTCTGATTAACGCCTTACAATTTGTTAGTCTATATTCATACGGGCTGCACCTTTTCATATTTAAAATTATAATGTAATAAATTTTTTGGTTCAAAATTTTTTTTAAATTTGGATCAAAAGTGCCACTGGGCTACAGCCGAATTAGCCCAATGGATCAATGGCGCCACTGCGCTACAGCCGAATTAGTCCAATGGATCAATGGCACCACAGGGCTACAGCCGAATTAGCAAAATGGATCAATGGCGCCACTGGGCTACAGCCGAATTAGCCCAATGGATCAATGGCGCCACTGGACTACAGCCGAATTAGTCCAATGGATCAATGGCACCACTGGGCTACAGCCGAATTAGCAAAATAGATCAATGGCGCCACTGGGCTACAGCCGAATTAGCCCAATGGATCAATGGCTCCACTGGGCTACAGTCGAATTGGCCCAATGGATCAATGGCGCCACTGGGCTACAGCCGACTTAGCCCAATGGATAAGATGGTCCTGCATTTGAGGCTTCAGAGCCATTTATGACGAATAAATGCATAAAACCAATCTCATGCAACTGTTATAAACAGGTTTAACTTATTCTTCTAGTATTTAAAAACTGAAGAAATGAAGCACGGAATTCATAAATAAAATGACGATCACAGTATAACAGTTGCATAGATTGCTTATAAATCGTATAATCTTACAGATACTAATATTATAATGTAATAAAGAACTTTTGTATTAAAATTTAGATTTATTATTTCTTATCTATAATCATATCCATATTTATTATCTATTATTTTATATTTTAGATTGTGTTGAAGTCAAAACTGATAACCAACACTCATTAATCTAAAAAATTCGATTATGAAAAAATATTTTAATTTCCTTTACATCTGACTTAAATTTAATACTAGATAATTGAGAATAGTTATTTAAAGTACTTCCGTCCATCAGTGTACTAATCATAATATTTTCAGAAGATGAATAGATTTGTAATTTATGAACAAAATTTATAAAAACTTTTCTTAAAGTTTTGCCGTATCTCGCTTCAAACTTATTGAATTTAACAAATAATGAGACTGAAGTAGAACTTAAAAATATATACATAAATATTCATCTAAAGATTTTTTTTCTAAAAGATAAGTGAGCAGTAATACAAAAAGAATAATAACTAAATTAACTACATAAAAGGGGTTCTATATTACGCTCATAAATCACTGTAAGAGATAAAATTTCCTGTTAAAATGTCAATAATAATTCAAAAATAAAGGCCAGATGGTTTTAATAGTTTCACTAAAAATATTTTTGTTTTTCTAAAAGACTATAAATAAGGTAGCTTAGAAGATGAAGCAAAATATCTTTCTTAATGTAGCGTTTGTCTGAAGTATTTAGGAATTTTTTGAAAACTAAAAAATTAGTAATAGCGAATATCATTAGTAATAGTGAATATCTGTCATAATAATTGTTATAAAGTGTACGTAATTGCAGTTTTGCATTCGTCTTGCTGTAGATTTCGATTTAATTTCTTCAGAAAAAAGTACAAAAAGCATATATTTTTTAATTTTTGTTAAACTTCAATGTAAATTTAAAATCATTAAAACTCGAAAGTTATTAAAAATCTCGTAGACTTTTTTGTAATATCAAAGTTTTAATTGTACTTACTTGCTTTTTTTTCAACAAAAGAAAAGATAAATCTTCAAAAAGGCATTTTAAAACGAATATCTTTTTTATAGGTAGTAAAGGTAATAAAAAATTGCTTTCAGTTATTTTAATTTCATTGGGGTGCTGGACTCCATATTTTTTTTGTAAATTATTCTTATTATTATGAAAATACATATATATATATATATATATATATATATATACACTAGAACCTAATAATATTAAATATCTTTAAAAGCATATAAATATCTTTGTATACATATACACAGGAATGTAACTACATTAAATATCTTTTTAAAACATTTAAAATGAATACTTTTTCTCAAAAGATTAAAAAATATAATTAGAATAATGTTCCAAACAATCCCATTCTAATGTTTTCTTTCAATAATTTATTATTAACAATGAAAAATGCATTTTAAACAAATATATGTAATATTTTAGAATTTCATTTAAAAGTTTATTTTCTGGAGATATTTTCATTCAAACGTACAGAACCATTTATTAAAATTTCATGTTTTTCTGAAATAAAATTGACTTTTTAAAGATCTGAATAAAGCATGAACTTCAAATGGGTACATAAACTTATTTTAGTGTATGATAAGCATCCTTGTGATAAATTTTATGCGATCTCCTCAAAAATATAGATGAAAGGAGCATTTCAAAAGATATATAAATAAAAAAAGAAATAATCCTTTAGAGAAAAAGTCATTTAAAACATATCACTCTTCTGAAACCATTGTCTCTTTATTTTATTCACATACAAGTATATATTTTCAAAATAAAATTTCAGAATGGAAATTTCATTTTAGATCATATTTTCCTAATTTATTTATATTTTCCTAACTATTTCTATAAAGATATAAATACGAATTAAGGTAAATTTTAATTGTGAAAGAGTTAAAAATACAAAAATAATAACAAATAACGAGGAGGAATCACAATCTGGTGGATGACATCATCAGAGGCCTTCATCCATGCAGATTCAAAACCAGAATAGGTTTTTCTGTAGAGGAAAAAGACGTTAAGGTCTAAATTTAATTTGAATTTTCCTTTAAGGCCGGAACCCATTCCGGAACAAATTGGAAAGAAAAGCATTTATCCACAAAGAAGAAATTCAAAACAGTCTTTTAAACATAGTCTAAAAAGAAGGGCTTAAAATGTCTTACCTCTTAAGTTGTGGAATGGGGAAAAAGGAAGAACGACGTTCAAAAGTCTACTATGTTTATAGGTGTGCGCACCTATCTCCATCTAGTGAGGGATACACTAACTAAAAACTTAATAATTTTTTGTTGATTTTTCATAAAGATTTTTTCGTAGTTTTTATTTTGTTTTTGGTATTTTAAAATTTTTAAATTTTTTTTTAAGCATTTTCTAATTTTTATTTTCATTTTTTATTTTTTTATTCTTATAAACTCAGAGAAATTTGCAGGGGAGCCTTTACAAAAATGTCAGAAGGTGTGGTATGAGTATTAAAGCCACTTCCAGTGCAATGGAGAAATTAAGAAGTAAAAAATTAATTGTTAGATTAATTAATTAGATTAAAAATACTTTAATTCGTAATTTTAAAGAAATGTACAGGATAGCCGTTTAACTTTAAATTAATATTTAAATTGCCAATGGCCTTGACACTAGCAGAATGGTTGTTGCAAATATTTTTGATTATTTTGATTTGAGAGTGGATGGTATTTTTTATGACTTTTAGGTTGACATTAGTATGATAATGACAAAGCGAAATAGCCCTAAAATTAAAGTCATTTCTTTTGTCATAGAAACCGACCGAAATTCCTGAATCTAAAATTTTAATTACTAGATTCTAAATAATCACAATTATTGTTATTATCAATGGTTTTATTCAGTTTAAGTTCTTCCGGAAAGAAGTTAATCAAACAGTTAAGGTTATCAAAGTCGAATACAATCAGGTCATCAATATAACTATAAGCAGAAATGAGGTTATTTTTTATGAATTTTCTCTCGAATGTATGAAGAAAAACATTCGCCGGTGCACTGGAAAAACTAGTACCCATTGGAAGACCACATGATTTTCTGTAGTAGCTGACTCCATTGCGAAGATAATTTTCACAGATGTTAATATTGCAAATTTCTATCCATCTATTTTTATATGCGAAATTAGAGTTAAGATATAAGTCATATAGATTAATGCAGGCTTCAATAAATTTTTCATGTAGGAGGCTGGTGAAAAGATTCTCAAAGTCAAAGGTGTTGATGCTATGAATTTTATTAACTATCAGGTTTTATTTAATGAATTTTTTACTTCTCAACTTCTCCATTGCATGGAAGTGGCTTTAATACTCATACCACACCTTCTTTCATTTTTGTAAAAGCTCCCCTGCAAATTTCTCTGAGTTTATAAAAATAAAAAATAAAAATAAAAATTATAAAATGGATAAAAACTATCAAAATATTTTAAAATACCAGGGAACAAAAAAACTACAAAAAAATATTTAAGAAAAATCAACAAAATATATTAAGTTTTTAGTTAGTGTATCCCTCACTAGATGGAGATCGGTGCGCACACCTATAAACATAGTTGACTTTTGAAAGTCGTTCTTTCTTTTTTTCCATTCCACAACTTAAGAGGTAAGACATTTTAAGCCCTTCATTTTCCCTTATTTGTGGTCTTTTTTCTTTCCAATTTGTTCCGGAATGGGTTCAGGCCTTAGAGGAAAATTCAAATTAAATTTAGACCTTAACGTCTTTTTCCTCTACAGAAAACCTATTCTGGTTTTGAATCTGCATGGATGAAGGCCTCTGATGACGTCATTCACCAGATTCTTATTCCTCCTCGATGTTTGTTATTATTTTTGTATTTTTAACTCTTTCGCAATTAAAACTTCCCTTAATTCGCGTTCATATCTTTGTGCTTCGCAATATTTTTCGTGCAATTGAGCACTTGCGCGCACCAAATAAATTGCTTCTATTATTGTTGTTTTGTCTTTTTTAGATATTCAATACTTACTATTTCTATCTCTGTTTAACCCTCTGACTACTAATAGTTCTCAAAATCTGAGTCCAGTTGTATACGGAGGTTTGCTTACTAATTGATCTGTGGAATGGATTCGTCCGCCCAGTTCCCCCTTTTCTCCACACTACGGGTGGTGGGAGATATGAATGACAGACCTGTCATCTCTCATCCCTCCCCCTAAGGGTCCCTTTAATGACCATTCGTCCAACTGCCCTCTCCCTCTTTTCGGAACAGCAACCGCCCGAAATCCGCCCCAATAGTAGAGAAGTTGCATGGCCGGTTACGGCCGGTTTAGGAGTCAGAGTGTTAAGGTAATAAAAGTCGAATAGTCGTAAAAAATTAAGAAACAGAATCAAATGCCCGTGTACACGATCTAAACAAAAAAATTTTCCTTAATAATTTGACCAAATTTTTGTACCAATATTATCTAGTATGTCCTAAATTAGGGGAGACCAGGACAAGTGGACGATGTTTAACCATTTTTAAGAAATTCAGTTTCTGAGGTAATTTTTTTCTTTGCATGCATTATTAGATTGACCTTTTACTGTTTGTACCTCAATGTATAAATTATTATTTTTATTTAATAAAAATTATTTTGCAATTTAAAAAAAAACAAAGCAAAAGTGTCATCTTGCCCCGGTATCTTATTAGAAAGTATAAGAGAGAACACTAATTAATTATACATTGTTAAGTATTTTTTTTCTTGATTAGTATGCAATGAAAGGTTTATTTTGTTTAAAATTTGAGCTCATAGTAGATTAATATAACTCAAAACCAGTGTTTTTCATTTACAAAAATTAGACACAAATTTCCCTCCTTCAAAGTTTGAGCAGTCCTCGTGCTACCATGTATGACATTTGTAACACTCCACCGAATCTTCTGACGGAGGAAGGTCAACATAGATCTTATCCCACGCAGGGCACTGCATTGTATTTTCTTTGGAAGTTAGAGATGACTTCATGAGTGTCAGAAGTTCGGAATTCTTAGTTTTTTTAAACGATCTTTAGCTTCTTAGTAAAAACTACACTTTTGCACTCCTAGCTTCTTGTCTTTCTTACTTTAAACGTTATTTCTTCCATCTTCTGTGTTTCTTTCTGAACCAACATCTATTTCATAGGTAAACTTGTTGAAATACTTTAAGTAGGTCTATACGCCTGACAACATGTTATGGAACAGATTGTGGATCATTCAGGTCAAGAAAATTTTACAAAATAAAAAAAAATCCCTATAAACATCCAAAAGAAATCAATAAAAAGCACTTGGGGGCAAGATGACCAGGTCGTCAACTTGCCCCGGCCATTTTGCCCCAATCGGAAAAGCTAAAAGGCTTTGATTTTTATGGTGGGATTAATAAGAATAAGATAAAAATGAATAGTGATTGTGAAAAGGGTATTGTCTAAGGTAGTCATGTATAGCAAAGAATAACCGAATATCTTGGGTGTTAGTCTACGACATCTTACATTGAAGGTCTTGAAAATTACAGCACGTCAGACAAAAAAACACGAACATCGTCTAACAAACAACGAAATGGCTGCAGTGAATTCACTGCGCGAGATTTTACTGGCTAGCAGTGTGGAGCGATAGTAGTATCCATGGTGGTGAAGTATGAGCAATATGAACTAAAAATAATCCACTCTTCAACTTCCCCGGCTCGTCAACTTGCTCTGGTCTCTCCTACATAAATTAAAAGTTAGTTTCTTTAGGACAGAACATTCAAGTTTAATTTCAGAAAAAATCTTTGCAAAGTCGGAAGGATTGTATCTCGACTTACGGAAACTCAAAGATATACGGTTCCAGATTTTCTCTCCAGCTTCGAATATTTGATATTTTAGAATATGACACAAATGAGAAAATTGAACTGGGAAAAAAACAAATAGCAGAATAAAAAGAAGATTCGTCCGTTTCTTTTTCAAATGTGAGCCAGGAGCAACGATAGAAACTATTCAAGTCTCTCATGTAATAGAGGTAGAGGCAATTACATATGGAATTTGGGCGAAATGACGTCAATGAGTTGTTAGACTCGCGAATCAAAGAGCTGACAACTGATGAGTTTATTAAGATACGTCAGCTGTGTTGTTGTTGTTGATGATCCCCGAAGATCAGAAGAGCTATATCAGGTCCATGAGCCTGTGTACCCTAAAGAAATCCAAAGTCAATAGAGGATTAGAACCAAAATCCTGTTTGAAAAGCCCCAGGCATACAAGAATATGATCAGGTGTGGGTGTCCTGCTCTGCAATACATTTTGGGCAGATCTCAAAACACTTAGAAATATCACAGAAAGTCAAACTTCTGATATGCCCACTAAGGAAGCGAGTAAGAGTTGTTTGGTCGCGTCTGTTGCTGTCAATTGATAGACAGCCACCTGGTCGAGAACCTTGATACCAGTGATGCACCGGTGGAATGAGCCATATAGTGAATGAGCCATTTTAGCTCTAGAAAACAGCTCCAAGTAGGTGAGAGGTGCAGAAGGCACTGAAGCCTCATCAGCACCTGCTTCAGCAAGTGCATCTGCAATCTCGTTACCTTGGATATACGTCAGCTAATCGTTACTATAAAAGCCGACACCTCAGATCCAGATCCACTAGTAAAACAAATAGCAGTTGCAAGTTTGATAGAAGATCACGGTTCAAATGAAAACGGTTTAGAAATTTTGGGAGACAATTGGCTGTAGTGAGGAATGTATTCTAGTTCAAAGGCAAAGAATAATATTTAGGGGGAATGAGGGGACATTGATACATTTTTTTTGGAAAGCTAAAAAATGATTTTACCAACGGTAATAATTAGAACTAATACACAAAATTTATGCATGTGTTAATCTAATATAGGATTTACGTCGAGTTTTGGTCATAAATTTTATAATAAAATATTTATTACCCTTTTTTCCTAAAAATGGATTTGTGTCAATCTGCCTAATACTACGGGTACATTGATACACACGGAAATATCGAAAATACTGATGGTTAATACGCCTGGGATTAGATAAAAAATGTGTTTTATCAATAAACTTTATAATCCAAACCAAGGTTTAAAAGTTTAACAAAGTAACAAGCTTTTATTTTAATCAAAATTAAATATTTTTAATGAGACTGGAAAATTGAAACAATAAGGCCTTAGAAAATAATTTATTTCTACAAATAATAAAGGAGAATGCGTGTTTGTGTAAAAATAATTTGGAGGAAGAGAATGTGAGCCTCAAAGCCGTTTTCAGCAATTTTAATTTAAAAAATTAAGGGAAATTTTCTCTTTCTTCCTTGATGTCTTACGAAAATAATATAGCACAAAAATAGTTTTCACGCCATCTGAAATTGATACACATGGATATATCGAAACTAATGATGGTTATTAGGTCTAGGATCAAAACAAAATGTGTTTTATCAATAAATTTTATATTCCAAATCAAGGTTTAAACGTTTAAAAAAGTAACAAACTTTTATTTTAATCAAAATTAGACATTTTTAATGAAACTGGAAAATGAAACAATAATGCCTTAGAAAATAATTTATCTCTACAAATAATCAAGGAGCATGCGTGTGTGTGTCAAAATATTTTGGAGTGAGGGAATGTGAACCTCAAAGCCGTTTTTGGTAATTTTAATTATTTAAAAATTACGGGAAATTTTCGCGTTCTTCCTTGATGACTTACGAAAATAATATAGCACAGAAATAATTTTCACACTATCTGAAAAAACAAAAAACTATCTTTTCGATGAAATTAATTAAGTTTCCGTACATTTTTTTTGAATTTTAATAAATTCGTAAAAAATATTTTAAACTTAATTTACAACAATACTTTTCGATTTTGCAATAAAATTCAAACCATTTTCATGGTTTAAACAAATACTTAATTGTGTGTTTCTCTTAGATAGTTCATTTTTATGTTTTTTCCATTTCTGAAGCCGATTTTGCTAAGTAGTTGCTGTTAAAGCGCATTGATACACACAGAAGATTCGTATCAATGTGCCCCGGAATCAAATGTGTCAATCTGCCCCAAGAGACTTTTTTAATTAAAACAAGTGGTCACGCAAAATCAGATTTAAAAAAACATCAAAACTTAATATAGTTCAGAAAAATAAATGTTTTTTCCTACCTTTGGAGTAGATTCCCTGGGAGGAAAACGTGATTAGTTAAAGAAATCACGCGGCACGTATTTAGAAAAGTTTTAGTTAGTTTTTTTTTAAAGCACGTATTTAGTTTTTAGTATTTTTTATTAAAATTTACTTAGATTAGAAGATTAGCGATTTGATTCATTTTAAATTAACTTTTAACTTAAAATGGCCGAAAAATATACCGTGTGCTAAGGGTTAAAGTTGGGGGATATATGACGGGATGTGAACATCTTGAGCCATTCCAATCTTTAAAATTTATGGACTATATGAAAGTTCCCGGGTATCAAACTACTCCAACTCCCCCATATAGGAGAGAGTAATAGAATTTTGGGACCGACGCGCTCAGATTGGGCTGGTATCATAACATCAATTCTATTAAATATTTGGGCATTAAAACACGCAAATTATGTTGTAACGATGCAAATAGGATGTATTAAATCATTTTTAAGACAAAGCGCTATGCATTTACAGTTATAGAACAAGTGTTTAGGTTTAAGTATCATCAGTTAATTATTTTAACAAAAGACAAAAAGCCCTTATACTGTCTTAAAGTAAGTAGGAAAATATGTAATTATATCCTCAGATAGGGGAAATTTCCTTAGCTACAGTTTTCTATAATTATTTTATTAAAATAGATTAAAATTAAGGTATGGGGAATTTTTTAAAGCAAAAATTGCTTAGAATGGACCACAAATAGTTATATAAATTGGACGGTTTAAATCAATGGGATTATTGCCTTGTATTACAGGAATAATACAGAAAGCAGTTATAACAATTAGTAGTCCTCATAAATTGGAAGTAGAACAAGCCAAAGCAAAAACCATTAAAATGACACATAAAAACCATCAAATGTTGGATTAAAAAAACTATTAATACGAATCATTTCTAAAGGAAGCAAAGGTAGAAAAAGAAGTGATACAAAGCATAAACTTGGGTTCATGTATTGTGTCCTGGTGCTAAACAAAATTAAAATGAGAATTAAAAAATATTTTTTGTTTTAATTGCTCTTAAAGAAATTGGTGGTCCAATTTGGGAAACCACTGGTCCAACCTAGTAAACCAGCTTCCTAAATTAATCCAATTATACAATTTTTTAAACTTTTTACCTGTTTTAAAGTGTATTTTATAAAAATTTAATTACATTGTTCTGAATAAAAATAAACTGCAAAAACTTCTACTACTTTTTTCATTAAAATTACTTTTATATCATTGTACAATAAAAAATGTTCAGGCGGTCCAAATTCGGCAAGGGTAGTCAAGTGGGATAAGTGCATACAGATTTACACCATCACAAAGTCATACTGACGTTAACGTTTCTTTTAGCCCATATTTAACTTCTTTTTCGGTATCTTAATATTTCAAAATGCTCAATGGATTTTACGCTTTAAACTGCTATCTGAATTTTTATTTAAGAAACTAATCACTTGTTAAAGTGTAAAAATTAATTTATAAATATTTAGTCACAGGTACCCAGTTCCGAATCTCGTAGGGGTAAGTGGGCCCTCCCCCACTCAAATTTAAACATTCTTTTATTATTTAACAATATTTTAGCACTGGATAAAACTTATGGTTACTTTCATAGCTAAAACTTACAAATTTTAATATTTTTAGTGTAGTTGTATGTGAGAGGAACATAAACTTTTAGATCATTAGTAGACTGAGAGCTTCTTAGAAATTTTCAGTTGACTTATAATGAGGCAGTTTTTTAATCTTATATATTCATTTTTCAATTATTGTGTGTACGTCAAGCGCATGAGTGTGTTTGTGAGTGAAACAGCAGGAAATATAATAACTTTTGATCATGATTTCGGTAAACACTGAATTTATTGAAAACTCAATAATTAGCATGTCACACTATTTTCAAAAACCGCCAGCAAGTGAAAGTTGTTACGTATGCAAAGCAAACTTTCTTAAATAAACTTATTAACGAAAGATAATTTTTCAATCTAAATTAACCCCTAAAATTACTTAAGGAAAGCTCACCCATAAAAATATAACTAACTTTTAATTTATCATTCACAATTTCAACAACTTCCTCAGGATATTTCTGATTTTTATATAAATCCAATACATAGTAGTTTCATACAACTGTAATTGTTTTCTGCGCTTCCCATGGGATTTAGAGATCCGGTCACAAATATGGTATGTGGCCAACAATAAACAAATAAGTGAATTGATAAATAAAATCATTGGTTTTTACTACAAAAATGGAACATACATAACATTTATTGGCATATGAACAATAATTATAATAAATATTATTAATAAAATCGTGAATACTTAACTACTCATCACCTGTAGCATTCCAACTAAACGAATCTGAATGCTATCTTTATTTATTTTATTCATATTGTTCTTTATTTTTTGACGTGGTCATTATAGATGGTAAAAGTTAAAAGTTCAGAACTTTAACTCTTACCATACATAATTTTTTATCAATCAAAATCTATCTCCAAATTCATTAATTATTTAATTGCATAAGATAAAACTTGAGACTATCCATCTGATATTTCAATTCATCACTCACTCTGTAATAATACCACTAAACTGAAGAAAGAAATATTTGTTATACATCATACCATAATGAAACGTCCAATACAATTCTTTTGTGTTCATCTTCCAAATTTAAATATTTGCTTTGAATAGAGATCATTGATCTTTTAAGTTTCTGCAGTTTAAATTCAAAAGTTTTTTAATAACGCTCCATTTATTATTTTGAAAGATAATACTTTGCACTGAACGGTTATATATGCTTAACAAAGAATTCAAAAAGATTTTTCATTAAAATATAAAATAATAAAAATTGTTACTAATTTATGATATTGTGCATCGTGCTTACTTTATCATTCATTACTTAAAATTTTTGATTAACTGTATGTTATATTTTCAATATACAAATACAAAACTATATATTTTATGTACAACTGCATTTAGATATTTTATTATGAACAGAATTTCAATTTCACATCGGAATTTTATTTTATGTCAGTAAAATTAAACGTCATTTTTATTACTCAACATCATAAAACTGAAAGTGACTTTAATAGTATAGCTAAACTATAAGAAATCCCATAGTTAATGAGGTTTTCCCCCAATTTATTTTTACATACAACTACAATCAATCAAATACGTATTTACATGACATTTCCATTTGTTTCAAAATTGAAAGAGTACGCCTTTAATTGCCGGAACCTTCACCTGATGGTCAGTGTGGAGTTACGAATGAATAACAAGTTCAAAAAAAGCTGCGAAATTGTAAGGGTATCCCATCTTTGAAATGGAAGGTCGATTATTTATTCATATTAATTCTTCACTTCAACCTAGGGAAAATCTAGACATGCTTTGGAAATATACAAAAGGAAGAGCTGTTATTTTTAATAAGTAAATAGAGAAAAGAATCCAAGTTTCCTTGTGGGAAAAGTAGATTATTTTCTTGATTGGTTGTTCAGTCTCTGAGAATTTACTACCTGCTCGTATTGGGAATAAATACTGTTTATAAGGATACAATTTTATTAATCTACTAAAAGTTTGAAATTATTTTATTTTAATTGTTTTCGACTTTTTAGTCATTAATTTATAATTCATTATTATAAAAACTATGGATTCTTGAAATCAATTTTTTAAAAAAATACACGATGGTCGCAGTGACCTTGTGGTAAGATCTAGGGATGGCGGTTATTGCACAAACAACCGGTTTTCGGTTATACCGGGTTTTTTTCACCTCCGGTTTAAACTGGCGGTTAAAACCACTCAAAATAACCGGTTTTTGAAATAACCGATTTTCGGGGGGGGGGCGAAACCCTCTGATTCCTAAGACCATTAGAATAGAAAGGCCACAAAAAACGGGAACGCCCGAGTTCCCCTTTCAAAGGTAAGGGAAATTCACTTCCCCCTCAAAAACCACAATCACATAACATAACACCACTCCATGCCCCTGCAACTATAACCATATGGTTATTTAAGCAGTGACGTGGTCATGAAGTGGAAGAGAAATCACAACACCCGAAGGGGTGACCTCTCTTAAAACTTGACATGTCCGAATTCTAAGACTCTCCCCTTTTTCCCTAACTCATCTGGAGAAGCCACGCTAAGGAAGAAAGCGTACGCTATGGGTGTGAAATCAATCACTCTTAACGAAAGGGGTGGACATTTTACAGTGATATTCGGACGTTTTGGACGGCCGCCGTGTTTTGCTTGAAGAGACGTTTTGGACCTTCCGTATCGATAGAGTTCAAAAAACAACGTTTGTAGACAAAAATTTTTAATAATGATAATATACAACAAGTAAATATTAATACAATGATTAATATCAATAAGTAAGTAATTAATGTAATAAGTCGTGATTATAAATAAGTAATTAATACAATAAGTAATAATAATAAATGAGTAATTAGTACAACAATTAAGTATTGTAGACAAAATTTTAAGCATTGTTGTATGTATTGTAGACACAAATAAGAAAAGAAATTAGAAAGTACAGACGTAATTAATCGTATTTTGTGTTGTTTGCGTCTATATGTATAATAATAAAAAATAAACTATATCTAACTTTTTATACATTCCCCCGGTTCTATTTATCATATTTATTAAAATAATTTTGGTACTCTAAAGTTTTAAACAAAATGTTCCACTCTTCTGCGACCAAAACTAATCGAGTTATGAAACCTGTGGTCGTTTATTGTTTTAAGATTGATGATATTCAAAACTTCATAACTGAAACCTAAAATCGAGCCAATCTTTTGATAGCTGATTTTGCCGGGTTTTTTATCCGGTTATTAAATTTAAAATAAATAACCGGTTATAACCGGGGCAAAAAAAATAACTAAAGCAAAAAAAAAACGGTTTTCGGTTTAAACAGGTAGGTTTTACCCATCCTAGTATAAGGTATCGTCCTCGAAGCCGGAGAGTTCCAGGATCGACACCCGATTCCAATGAAAATCCTTCGTGTATTGGGCCTGTTGCACGTTAAATCAAACGTAGGGGGAGCTAAACGTCCTCCGCTGGATTGTGCGGAAGCTTGGAGAGAGGGTGCCAGCTCAGATGTCATCCTCGCCATCTGACCGTGGTTCAAAATTAAGGAGTCCGTCCCAAAATAGCCCTCGTTTTGCCTCAAAATGGGACGTTAATATAGCTAAACTAAACTAAATATTCACTATCAAGTAGTGCCACTGGTATGGAATTAAAATTCAATTAAATTAATCGATTAACTCAAGTTCTGAAGATATTTTTAAAAAATTATTCTTACCGAAAATATATAAGTGTACAAAATTTTAAATCTCCAGCGTATCATGAAGTGCGTGAACAATCGATCGAAAAATCCCATCTTTACAAACAGGAAACATGCTGTGTAAAATAAAAGTGTATAAAAAAGTAATTTATGAAAATATTTTCACTACCTAATTCTTCCACGACTTCGAAGCAAACTATTAGCTCGAAATCAACACCTCACTTTCAACCCCTTTTCTCTCAATAGCCTTAAAATTCAATAAACTTCATAAATAGCTTTAAGATATGTGAAGTATTTCAATAATGAACATTTGTGGTAAATTCTTGTAATACATTTAAAATAAATTCCTTGATTAATCTTTATATTTTCGCCTACCCTCTACTGTTATATCCTTCTTTCCTCCACCAACTATCCGTCTGTCTGAATAAGTGTTTACTAATAACGTTAAGGGCTTGTTAGCTTAAGAGAGAGAGAGAGTCAAATGATTCGAATTAATAACATTTGTTGAGTTTATTATTATTTTGCATTTTTACAATAGCAATAGTTCACCGCCAAAACAAGCGAAATCAGCATTGTAATAATTTCGCATTAACTTATAAGGATGGCTAAAAATCACACTCTGTGATAATCAACTTTTCAAGTTATATAGTTATTATAAATAGCAACATGGTATGCGTGGTTGCAATATAGTGTTAACATGGGGAAACAAAATTCTGCAACTTCTTAATTTCTCATGTTTTCTTGTTTCCGACATTACCAACTTTGATTTTGCGTACCCCTAAGGGTATGCGTATCACAGGTTGGGAACCATTGGTCTATTAGATCTGGTGTTCCCAAGACGGAGTGATATGGTAGATAGAGCTGCCACCGTAGAGTTTTGGTGTGGTGATCCCACATGAATAATTTCAACCAAACTCAAACAACCAATTCTGCTTTTAGTTTATTGATGTGTTATAATGTTAAATAAACATTGAATTTTGTAACTAAATAATAGTTGATGTTATTAAAGACATATATCATAAAATTAAAGGGTGATCAGATAACGTATGTGCATTACAAATTAACATACAATGAACTTCTAAAATTTATACATCACACCAGCGATTCAGCTTCTAAAAACAAATATGATATTTCGATCAAAGAAAAGGTTTCAAAGTTTAAAAAAATATTAGGTTGTAGAAAATTCCTGGTCATTTAGCTTCTCGTAGAGAGCAACCAAAATTTGGCTCGTTGCAATGTCATTATTTTTCTGAATCTTAACGGCATTCGACTGGAATTTTTATATAAGCTGCTCTATATATCTGGGGATATATAAATTTAGGTATATATAAAATTAGGGAATAAAAAATCAGCTGCTATATATAAAATTAGAGAAACGGCTGGTAGTATGGGCCACCTAGTGTGTCTAGGGCCTGCCGGTAGATAGCAACCCATTATTTTGCCTACATTACAACCATAGCATCAGTCTGTCACGTGCAGATACTGATTGACATAACTGCTCTGTTTCGTACCTCATGAAATATACGTTGTTTGCGATACTATAAGTGGTTGCTTCGTATAATTTTTGCCGACTCCTTGCATTTTTACGGGTAAGAATAAAATTAGGAAATTAGTGTTAATATTTAGCTTACTTTATTTAAATTATGGCGTGAAAGTTTCATCTTGCTGCCTTTAACCGACTTAAAGCTGTCACCGTGTTTTTCTTTTCAATGTCGGTCGAGTAGTATGGGCCAGTGAGTACAACATACTTTTTTACGAAAAAATGCCTAAGTTCAAGAAGAAGCCTGAAGCAGAGGGTCTAGGAGAGTGATTTGAGGATGCCGTGAAAATTGCAATTGCAAGGGGGGCGTGGTGGTAAGGTTGGTGGCTTTGGAGCCGGAGTGTTCCAGATTCCACTAAATGGGCCTGTATTTATGAGGCCTGTTACATATTAAATCTTACGTAGTGATCAAACGCCCTCCTGCTGGTACAGCACGGAAGTTTGGAGAGGGGAGGAGGTGCCAGCATAAGCGTCGTCCTCGTCATCTGACCAGGGTTCAAAATTACAAGGTGCGTCCCAAAATAGCCCGGGTTGTTGCTTCAAAACAAGATGTTGATATAACTAAACTAAACTCATTTCAATTGCAAGTGTTTTGGAAAATAAATTATCTGAAAGGGCTACATCCGACCATTACGGTGCTCTTAGAAGAACGCTGAAAAGAAGAAAAATTAATTAAATAACTAATAAATAACTAAGATTAAATAACTAATAAGATAACGATGGAAATGTAAGAAAATTTCTTTCTATTATTGTAATTTGGCTACAGAATCAAAAAATATTCATTTGTAGGCAAAAATATTATTCGTTTTTATTTTAAACCTTGTGTCATTTATAGTGGCCCAAACTATCCGACATATTTAATTTTTTGAAAATTATCGACTTAAAAATTAGTTGTCATATATAATTTGCATAGCTTATATAAATTTGTTTAATATAATCAACATGAAGAAAAGTGTTCAAACAAAGTTTTGAACACTTATAGCTTATTCCAACTAAAAATATAAATTTTATATTAAATTTTCTTTAACCCTTTGCGGCGTAGTGAGCCAGCTGACGGCACACCTCATTTCACACGCTTCTCAACCGTTAAATTGAACTATAAATGCGAAATAATAGGTTTAGGATGGGGCAAATAGTACTCCTTTTAGAATGTATATAGCAGTCTTATGAAATTTCGTTTCGGAATAGGAATTATTAGAGATAAAGTTTGGGGAAATTCCTTAACTCAGAGATAAGAAATTTTTTCAGTTCTGGACGTTTACAATTTTATCAAATTAACTCGAAAATTTTCCTCCAATATCCTTTAAGTTTTGATTTATGATTTTCTCTAAGATTCAACAATATTTTTTGAGTGTATCAAGGTGGCTATATCTAAGGGGGTTCTCATATGAAGGGGGTGACCCCAAAGGTGGACGACCCCTCCCTGGGAATGAAATAAGTTTTTTTTTTAAATTTTAGAGATTCTATGTCTTGACAATAAACTATACCCACTCATGATGTTTTTTCATCATATTTCAAAACATTTAATGCCTTGCGCCGCAAAGGGTTAAGTTGCCCATGCTATCCGCTGTTCCCCTACGTGCTGTTTAGAAACAGTCGTAAGAACACTTTCAACTTACTAAAAGTTAAATAAAATTTCAGATAGTTTCAGTTGCAACATCTGTTAACAAATTTTGCTTTCTTTGATACTTTCAACTACATAAACTCCGAAGTATATTTTTTATTTACCGTAGTTTAATTATTTAGTATATTAAAAAGTTATTATTTTTAAAACTCGGACAATTAGCTATTTTAACAGGATATTTTAAATAGCTTTTTTAGATATTAAGTTTCTTTTTTTAAATTTATTTCATTCAATTTTTCAAAGCATTGTATTAGTCTTTCATCTTGCATGTATTATTATGTGGATATTTTGTAATTTTTCTTACCTATTAATTTTTTAAATGTTAAATCTGACCGTATGCAGATATTTAGTTTCAAAAACATATTATTAAAATACTTTATTTCGAAAGCATGAAAAAAGATAATTTATATTAGCATAAGTTTCAATTTCCATTAAATTCATATTTCTCAATCTTGTCAAACAACAAAAGGTGTCCGCATTAACAGTTTAATGGCCAGGAAAGCCATTAGTGCAGGCAAACAAGTTGGTGATCTAGGGCTGCTGATTTTGTATAATGTTTCAAAATAGTCTATAGTAAAAATTTGAATTATTTTTAATAATAAATTTGTTTTAATTATTTTTTTATTATTTTTACAGATTCGGATCACGTTTCTGTCGATAAATCTGTATTATAGTTATTTTCAATAAAAAAAGTTTTCTCAGAATATTTTTTTTTATATTACACCTCTCCTACAGCAGCTTATTTCCCTCATAAAAAAATTCAAGTTGCTTTTAGTTGGAGATCATGGTTAGAAAAAATACAGTTGAATTTTAAAAATTATTGAATAGCTTAAACTAAAACTCTGTATCAACATTTGTAGTATTTACTGTAAAAATTATATCATAACTTACAGTTGTGTAATCTATTAGCCAACATATAACAGAAGATAAAATTTTTTTCATTTTCGTTTGGACACGGAACAACACGGAAATCTAAATTCTTATCCAAACTATTTTTCCTTACAAAAATTGCAAAATCTATATGTATCAGCACTTCATGAACGTTGCGACGAATAATATACACCACATGATCAACAGCATCCGGACACTTTAAGATTTTCAAAGTTTTAGAATATCTCCGGAAAGGATAAACCATCTGCTTTTGAACTTGATTTGAGAAATAAAATGACGAGGGTTTTTCCACAAATTGATATTTTTTAAACTTGAATCTTCATATAGTAGTCGTCTAACTGCAGTTTAAATTATAAATTTTATTTATGAGTATGTCTGGGTATTCAGCATATTCAATCTTTATTAAATTTCATAAAATTATTCGAAAATTCAAGTTTTCAAAATATCAATTTGTAGAAAAACCCTCATGATTTTGCTTCTCTTTGAAGGAAGCAGAAATTCTGCTCACTGCAATGCCGACATTTTTTTATAAGTTGCCTTATATATCTGGCTTTGAAGTTGTGAAAGAAAAATTGCGCTATGTCTCGCACATGCGCAGTAAAAATTATTTACTACAAATATTCATATTTTATCTAATATTCATAATTTTAATTTAAAAATTTAATGGAACACTTCTTAACACATTGTCAAAGTATTCTGTAAGTTTCGTATTATTTGGTGGAAAACTCTGCATGAAAAGAAAAGACTGTAAGAAAAAATATGCAGGATAATTTGGGATTTTCTAAATCTTCTAAGTTCTTCTAATTTCTATCTAAAGCTTAAAAGTATTCGACTACAATTTTTATATAAGTTACCCTGTATATCTGGCTTTGAAGTTGTGAAAGAAAAATTACGTTATTTCTCGCACATGCGCAGTAAAAAATTATTTACTACTAATACTCATATTTCCTCTAATATTCAAAGTATTAACTTCAAATTTAATGGTAGACTTTTCTAATACAGTGTCAAGTATTCTGTAAGTTTCGCATTAGTGGGTTAAAAACTCTGCATGTTGTAAGCAAAAACCACGCGGAAAAATTTATGAAATACATGTAAACAATGTGCTTACTAAGCAAAACCACTAATGAAATTTGTATATCCTTATCATCTTTCTGTAGAACGGGTGAACCCAGATTGTTTTCTTCTTCATCAATTTCTGATCGGTCCCTTAAATGCTCTCGTGACCGAATCTTCACTGAAAAATGTGAGTTAGAGCCTATTTTTTACATTTTCAAAGTCCAATTGCAGTTCGTCTAGCCTTTCCCTTGAAATTCTAAAAAATGTGAAAATCAGAAAGTGTCCGGCTACTTTGGATCATGTAGTGTATTTAAGGTTGGCTTGAATAAACAGGTGCTCACTCAAGTCCCTTACACCCCCTAAACTTCAGATCGCCGACAACTGTAGAAAATGGTGTCTAGCTATAAATCCGCTTACAGTGCCACCTGATGGAAAACAGTGGAACGAGCGTCCCTATCTCGAAAACGGTGCGATATAGGAAAGAAAATCGATTACAAAATTGTAGAGTACTATCGATTTAGTACAAAAAGACATGTTGATGACATTAATACGAAGACCAGAAGGCTTAAAACGCACATTTATTTGTTGGGGATTGCCAACGCACATTTGGACCCTTGTTTGAATTTCAGGTTGCGCACATTTTAGCATATCAGCTGGCAAGCTGGCACAAGATTCAATAATCCTCGTTGAAAATTGCGTTTCTTCGTCTCTGATGGCATCGGCGAAGAACTGAGCCGCTAAGCTCTCTTGAACATCCAGAGAGAATTCGGCGTAGGCCAGGTTCATGAGTCGCTCCACATCTGCTGCTAAAACCCGAAGGCTTTATCCTGGCTTCTGCCGTCTCGTCTTCAATTCAGTCTTTTAAAACTGGGTAAGATGACTATCTCCAAATCATGGCTTCTAACTATTGTCGCTCCTTTCATGTTTTAACGTTTCTGCGGTGTGGAAGTTTGAAGCTGAAATGTCAGTTCGGACGCCATCCTCGTTATCTGGCTTCGGTCAAAAATGTCGACGTCAGTTCCAGAATAGCTCTCATGTTGTTTCAAAAAATGATTCGGTAATCTAAACTAGCTAAACCAGTACGCCTGCGAAGTGGATGGTCACTGAAATGGATGAATGCCATTTCCAGTTCTTGTGAAAAACAAGTGGAATGAAGCATTATGTCGAATTTTCTGAATCAATACATTTTCAAAAAATGACTCGCAATGATTTCTTACCAGTGCAATCCCAAACAATCAAAGCAAACATGGTCAGCCGCTGCCACTTATCACTATTGATAGTTTAAATGAACTGAATGTGCTTAAATTGTGTTTTTTTCAATGTATTTGAATATGAACCATTGTCAATAAAACAGAATTACCTTTAATTACTATTGATAATTTAAATGAACTAAATTTGCTTAAGTTGCATTTTTTTTCAACATATTTGAATGCGAACCATCGTAAATAAAAAGGAATAAGAGGTTTTTTAGAATTTTTTCACATAAACTTTATGTAAAAATTATTAAGCGATGCGATTTCATCCAATGTTCCATTAATTTCCTACTTTCAAGGTAATGCAAATCGTTCTGACTCTTTTGTGTTTGTTGTTTGTTGGATGTATTCTTAAATTTGAAAGAAAAGATCAAGAATTATTATTAAACCCACTAAATGCAACCTTTGGATTCCCCAAATGATGAAGTGAATTTATCTCTTTTTTTATTGTTGACTTCATAAAATGGTCTCACTAATAGTACTGGAGAGGAAATTATTCTTATTGCGGAAAGTTCTGACTTTCTTTTCTTTTCGGAACATTACGCAGTCTTCTGTTCTTCAAGTATTATTTATTTTTTACTTCATTAAATAGTCTCACTAGTGGTACTGGAGAGAAAAATGTTCTTATTTCGGAAAATCTTCATTTCTTTACATTTCGAAATGATATTCAGTCTTCTGTTCTTCGGTTATTATTTATTTTTGACTGCATAAAATAGCCTCACTAGTGGTAATGAATAAGAAAATGATCATATTTTTTTACAGGATTCAAAAGTATTCGCCTTATTTTTAGAACTGTTAAATTAAGCATTTTAGAATCTGATTTTCCAAAAATATTCTTTTTCTCGTTTGAAAAAAGACGATGTTTGAAAAACCATCCAAAAACAATGGAATATTCAGCATTCTTGAGAAAAATCATTTTTATATGCTCATTAACATCATCTCCCATGTGGAGCAATTAATGATTTCTTTGTAATTCATAATTTAGACTGTTTGCTTATTATTTACTCTAAATTCTTGAGAAATAAATGCAAGCTCAAAGTCTTCTTTACATTTCTGAAAAGTAAAATGAATCAAAATTCTGAAGAAATAATGTGAAAAGGGAAAAATAAAGATATACCATAAAACCCCGGTTAACCGAACTCGAGTTAGCAAAAATCCGGATTATCCGAAATGCCTTTGACAAAGCAAATCCAAAAAACACGTATTGTACTGCACGGAAATAATTATGAAGGCGAGACTTTTGAGCAACGATATCCTTACTTTTTTTCCGTTTAAGCCTTCCCAAGAAGGTCAGTGATTAATCTAGGAAGCTAAAATTGAAATTAATGGGCATTTAACAATATTAATTACTATATTGTTTACAGTTCAGGCGCATTGCGCCTGAACTTGCGGGTGCGAATATTGTTCCCGGCGGAGGGTTAACTTTAATAAAGAACATAAGTGTAGCCTACAAAGACAGTTGTGAATTCGTTTTACACGCAAACATTTCAGAATTACACACTGTAATTAGATACAAAATAGTAATAGACGTCCTTGGCTAAACCGAAAAATTCGTTATCCGAAACGACTTCCACTCCTTTAATTCGGTTTACCTTGGTTTTATTGTAATAGTTTTGTATTTTAAAGTAATTTTTTTATTAAAATAGCAAATAAAGAAAAAATTTCTTTCATTTTTCATTTTAAACCAGATTGAATGAGCTGTAATATTTTTATCTAAATTAATCATTTGCTGGTCGCAGTATCTAATAGATGCGCATGCATTCTTCATGTGTTAGCTGTTTTTAAGGAATTACAGTTCCAATTTTTTAACAGAATACTTATTTACATTCTCATTAAGCCTAATCATTATCGTTATAAAGGAAAAATTTTCAAAAACAGCTGAACACATGTCGCAGAATAGATTTAAATACACGAGATATATTGGGACCATTTAATGATGAAAATTATTGAGACTAACGGAGGGTTAAAGTGGACACGAGCATAAAACAATAAATAATTTAAAACTTCATAAAAACCAATAACTATCCATTCGCATCGACCGCCATTTTATTAGAATTTTAACTAACATTTAACGAATGAGATTTTTATCTTAAAAACGCATTATTTTGAACCCGATATATGTGAATCCCATTGATGCGCCTCCATGCGGAAACGCGAAAGTGACACATCATTTCACGCATTTTCACCTCCAAAACCGCGAAAAAAGAAAAGAAAACACAATAATTTCCATACAGAATGAGATTCGCCTTGCATCCGTGGGAGAAATTCCCGTCCCTTAATCATCAGAGCTGAAAAGCATCGCCATTTCCCTACATCAACAAGCAAAGCAACACCGAGTTGAAAATGCTAATCGGTATCGATATGCAAAATGGTTGCCTAACTTTCTAATCGATTTCACTTTCGATATTCGCCTCTGGTAATGTATGCAATGGGTGTTTTGACTCTCACCCATCACACGTGCTCTGATAAATCAATTGCGAAACAGAAAGTAATTTACCCGAGATTTGGACTTGATCTATTGCTTTCAGATGCGCTGCGAAAAATGGAGTGGTGTTAAGAAATCGCTTGCGATAATTATTCACTTGAAAATGTTATTGAAAGATAATCGAATGTTTTGATTATCGTCCATTTTAGAGAGATTTGAAAGATGTCTCGATTTTTTTAAAAGCAGTCTTCTTCGATTACCATCCTCTCATCAACAACGACGGACGTTTCAACCGCAGGAGAAACTAGGGATACTTGACCCTACTTTTACTTTTCCTTATATTTCTGGAATGTTTGAATTTTTATCATCATAAAAAGATTTGTTTTAAGAAGGATAGATGTACTTATGCTAAACTGATATCTCATTTAATCATAAATAAATATATTTCATGAAATAGAATAGGGTCAAGTAACCCTAACCTTAGGATAACTTGACCCTAAGCTAAGGAACTTGACCCTATGGTTAGGGATACTTCACCCTACTTGCAAAGAGTATTTAAATTCTTTTGATAATTTGTATGTATCTAAAATTCAGATATTAATTTAATACTACTGAATTACAAAATGTGATTATCAAAAAATATTAATGAAACTAATAAAAAATTTATATGGAACCTATAAAACGCAGTTGTTATTAATAAAATCTAGTTAATAAATTAAATTAGTCTAGACATTAAATTAAATCTAGTTATTAAATTAAATTAGTTCAAAATTTAATAAAGAATTAAAATATTGATTGAATTAAATGATAAAAATTACAGCAATGGAACTGGAAACCTATCAGCGTCGTTAGCTTGTTAAAGAAATGCCGGTTTTGGAAAATTAGAAGAAAAAAAAAGAATAGCATTAAATGAAAAAAGGGATCTAAAAAATGCTGTACAAAGCTAAAAATAGAGAAGCTTAATAGACTTACTCGGTTCTTCCAATATTTAAAGAAAAATAAAAGCAAAAGAATAAACATATATTTTAAGAGAAAATTCAAATTGAGAAAGAAAGACAAACTCAATAGAAATGGTGAAACTTGAAATAAAACCAAACGATGACAAATAGTTAGAGCAAAATGTTTTTATTAAAATAATAAATAAATAAATAAATAAATCTTTCTTTCTCAGGCGAGGAAAACGTAGTTTAATTAAATTTAAATTCTTTTTAAAATTCTTATTAAAATAATTATTTCCATTATTTAAAATTATCATATTAAAAAGAAATTTTATTCAGTAAATAATTACTAGCAAACAATTTTTAATTATTCTGTATATTTGAGTTGCCATTTTTCCAGCTAACTCCACGCACAAGAAAACTGATCCCAACCACAAAATGTGCTTCGGTCGGCTACGATATCGGAGCTGCAATGGCTTTTGATAGGGTCAAGTATCCCTAACTTTTTAGAGTCAAGTATCCCTAACTTTTTAGAGTCAAGTATCCCTAACTTTTTAGAGTCAAGTATCCCTAACTTTTTAGAGTCAAGAGTCCCTAACTTGTCTTTTTCTAAATAATCTAAAAATTAAACCACTAATTAATTAAGATTCTGCATAACTCGTGAATCGAATTAAAGCTAGAAGTATGCTTAAAACTCTGAAATATTTTAATTCGTCAAATATTCAACAGTAAACTTCCTATCCACTGAGAAATGAAAAAGTGAAAATTTACTTTTCTACCCCCAAAAATATATTTACCTACACACCATTACAATTGCTTTTCAGCTCTGAAGGAAAACCCCCTCCAATAGACCATATGACCAAAGGTCAAATAAGAATAGCACACACAAATTACCAATCATCCCACAATCTGAGAAAACCACGTAAGGTCAAGTATCTCTAGGGGTCAAGTATCCCTAGTTTTCCCCTATTTTATAATTCTATCTATTTATTTCTAATGCTTCTTAGAATTTGTCGATTACTTCGGCAGTGTGCATTGCGATATAGTAACAATGATTGAATGAGACTATGGCAAATGTGACTTTTGATAAATACAGAGATTCTCATTACATTTTTCCATTATTTTTTGTTAACTTCCATTAGTTTTTCTTTACTTTCTGTAGTTTTCATGGCCAGTTTTGCCATTAGTTAGGGTTACCATACATCCGGACCTTTCTGATTTCCAACACACGTCAGCGCTAGTTGTCTGGATCTTCAAAATGTCCGCATTTATGCTAGTGAATGTGGTGAAAGTGAAGTTTTGTTGTTATAGGAAAATTTGACGTATTAAGAGAAGAGACGCCATTGTTTTTGTTTAGCCTCTCCAGAACTCTACGCAAAAATAAAAATATATGATTTATTAATAAAATTAACTCGTCAGAAAAGTATCTATCTAAAAAGCAGTTGAGAAAGTGGATTAACCTCCTTATCCAGGGTCGAACCGAAATTGAAAATGAAACGTTTTGATAGTTTTGTTTTATTCTATTTTTCATTAATGCACTTTTTATTTACCAAACATCAATAAAAATTGTATCTTCTCGATTTTTTCATGATTGACTTTTTTTTTCATTTCCTCAAACTCTGTGGTAGTATTATGAAAGAGGGCATTAGTGGGCCGCTGCTAGAATTTTATACCATGAACCCCAAAATCGAATCAAGTGTCCCCCCAGGGGGGTTAGGACTGCCATTTTAAAATAATTATGGTAACCCTAAGTAACCGCCTAGGGACGCCACAACAATGGGGCACTTGTCTAACAAATCTTGCTCTTGAAATATTAAACTGCAGTATTTCATTTTACTTCAACCATTAAATTTTTAATAAATATGGTAATAAATTAATGTTGTTTAAAATCCAATGAATTAATTTATTGAAAAAAATGGGGGTTCTCTTTGATGCGTTTTAAAATTGGTTTAATTTTTCTTCAAAACATTTAGTGATTTTTTTAAATATTAGGCTCTTACGCCTGATTATGCTTGTGAATATGAAAGTAAACACTGATAAGAGGCGCAGGAATTTTTCTTTCTCCAAGAGGGGCCAAGTACCCCTGCATAGGCCCCAGTGGCGAATGCAGGGGTTCTATGGGGCTGCAGTCTCCCCCAGAGATAAACCAAAATTCTTGATTTTTTCAAATAACTACTACTGTTTGTTCTTAACCTCTTTTTTAAAGATAAAACGTGGCAAAATTGCTTTCTGGCGTGAGAGGCTGGAAACTTTTCCCGCTTTTTTCGTCATTCCACTCGTTCTCGTAGCGTTAACGCTGTCGAAAACATTTTGGCTAGTTATTTCATTGTGTTTTTATTAAATTATCGTAAGTATTGTAGTGTCCTTTGTGATTCTTATTGTCAGGTGAGTAAAGTTAAGGTGTTTTGACTTACATAAACCATGAGGCCACGACGGTACAAAAGTTTTTTTTTATTTCAGCCTTCCCCAGACCAAAATCCTGGATTCGTCACTAATCGGCCCAGTGTAGTTGGACATATCAAGGACTGTGATGAATATTCATAAAGACAGGTTACGTTCGAATGAATAGTTGTAACAGGAATAATGTTGGAATGTTGTGCACAGGATGCAATTTGTGACACTTGAGAATGGTGGTAACATTGAAAGAAGCCAATGTCTTCGTCAGCGAAATGAATTTATTCAATCAAGTGCAATGTTGGTCTGAAATTTCACTTTTGTTACTCAACCTTTGAAACCTTTAGGGAAAGTGAATTTCTTGAATACAGATAGTGTTTCCGTAATTGCCAAGCACTGATACGGGACGTTTAAGTGCTGAATAAATAAAATATGCAAAAAGTGGGTAGGTATTGTCAGTAAAATCAGTGAAGTTAAGCAATCTAAAATGAATACTTAGAATAATAAAAAAAGATGCCAGGCTAATCCTTTTTTAGCCCAGTCATATTTTGAAGTTGATTTTGCTTTCTTTAATTATATCATTTTCTTCTTTCACATAATTATAAAATTAGATGCAAGTAGCAACAATCAGCAAGAATCAAAATTGCCTTAGTTGTTTCCACTACCAGGTTCTTTCGTCCGACCATTGAGTTGACATTAGGGAAATTCTCTCCATATTTGCATTGTGGGCTGGAATGGCAAATACGTATTCGCATAGCTTTATTGGACATGACTTCTGACCAATATACTAAGTATCTGCAAAAATCTTCAGCCATTTATCTTCCATACTCAATTTCATAGTTGCTTTGCAGTTTTGGCAGGTATTATTTTTCTCTAAATAATCTTTTAAATATACAAACTGGTTGAATATAATATTAGTGTTGTCAATTTCACACAGAGTTTAGGGAGAAAACTTGGCAAATAGTAATACGGGACTGAGAAGTGAAATATGACAACAGTCCCGGGTATACGGGACGCATGACAAACCAAAATATAGCGGTTTTGCTCTGAAATTTATTTTTTATTCATCAGTTTGTTTATTACAACTTTTAAACGTTGCCGCGAATTTATATTTGGAAATTTCACTTACGATTGATAACATTTTGACACATTTCCTCCTATCGCCGACTTTTGGAACTATTTTTTTAACGAAATGTTTTTTTCCATGGCTTCATTAGTCCCCCCTACCAAATTTGATAGCATTTCCTTTGATAGATAAAGCTACACACTACTAAGTTAGAAAAAAACATCTTGTATTTTTCTGACATTAATTTTCATATCTTTGCCCAATATTGATCGCAGTGAAGGGTTGTGAGAGGTAGTATAGACCCATAATGTCTGTGAAAGCAACTAAAGCTCGAATGGTATTAACCAACTTACACCATTAACTAAAACTGCTGCGTGAAAAAAAAAGCGTTTTTTCCTCACAATCTGTAACTCTTTCTTAAATATTATGCCTATTGAGTCACAGAATATAGGTTATAAAAAAAATTTTAGAATGCTTACCTATCATCGCTGGTTCTCAAATCTGAACTGTTTATATATCACAACAATGTCTTAAAACATTCACCGTTATTTCTTTTACTTATAAAATATACCAACATCAATTTTGATTATTAGTATTCATATCAATTTTCTAATTCTCTTCCCGCTGTTTTAACTGAAATGAAACTTTGTCTCAAATTAGTCCGATTTCACTTGTGTTGTAAATCTGATTAATTTGTCGTTACTTTTCATAAATTAAAAAAACTAACATCGAATCCGCTTCACCATATTATGCGTTACTTTTGGCCTTCTCACTCGTAAGGTACAATTATTTATTGCCAGAAGCAATAAATAATTGTACTTGTGGTCCTTAGAGGTCAACTGACCTAGTGAGCTTGCCTAACCTCAAGAAGAGTATGAATTTTAATCCTGTAAGAACATTAATTAGTATCTCCGCAAGGTAGAAAATATTTGATGAGTGGATTTCAAGAGAGATAATTTGATTCTTTGATTTTCAAAAAGTTTTTCGAAGAACAATTTCGAAAGGTTACAGGTAAGTAGCACGCACACTTATAACTCCTTTTTTTATTTGTGCTGGTTATATATTATTCTTTGTGGATAGATAAAGAAAAAAGGCTACATGTTTGAATTCATTAGTATAGAAATACATTTCATTCTGATGTTTACATTTATTTAAGGAAAGTTATATAATTTAAAATTTAGACGTGATAGACTTTAATGAAATTAATAACTTGGTCAACACGTTTCTAATTAATTTCATATCTATCAACATTTCCGAACTTCGGTGTGAAATTTTCATTCAGTGCATTATAATCAACCTGGGAAACTCAGCGAACGAACAATATGAACATATTTTTAAAATAATCGCTTCATTTCAAGGTATTTATCTTATATCTGCTTTTTTATTAAAATTGTTTAATGAATGCGATAAGAGAAATACTGGAAAATAAATAATCAGAATCGAAAAAGTTATGAAGTACTCTGCTCAGTAGACTAAATTTCGGCATAGTTAATAACTGGAACCTTTTCCCCTTTTTTTATTACTATTTTAAGCCAAGAGAATATAAATTTCATTATTTAAAAAAAATGCATAGTTTAATAAATAGCTTTGTTTTCTCACAAATATACATAAAAATTTTAAGAGATTGATTCCAGCATTATATAGTCGTTGGATCGTAAAAGTTTAAATTCAAAGAAGTATTACACTGGAAATGTTACTATCTTTTAATGATGGTAATTTGTTACTAGATGATTATTATAAATTATTGTAAAGTTATTACGTGGGCCCCGAGGAAGCCTGAACCCGATTCCATCTGATCTTGGTTCAGAATTACAAATTGTGTCCCAAAATAGTCCTCTTGTTGTTTCTAAATGGGACGTTAATACAACTAACTGTAAAGTTATTGATTGATTTAGTAAGAAAAATGCATAAATACTTGGATCAGAACTTTTTTTCATACCATTTTCAATAAATTCCAAGACATATTTAAATAAAATCTAAAAACTAAGCCAAACCAGTAACTATGATTGTTCCAGACTTATTTAGAAGCAATACTTCGTGATTAGTAAAATTCGTTGACTTAATGAAATCATCGCAATTTTATACCCGATTTTTTATTCCCATGAGTTTTAACTCGATAAGAAACTCAATTAATTTCTGATATGCGATGCCTTATGACCTTAATTAATTGCAATCACTGATAAACAAAAAGGAAGTGTCGATGAGAAAATCATAAACTTTGATATACATTGTTTCACTCAACACGTAAAATATTTCTACATCACGTTCACGTCACGTGGTTCTTCATGGGAGTAATTTTCACACCTCGTGTTTCAACACAAGCGATTTGCAAATCTCTTTGCTTCATCGCAACCTGTTAACTGGGGCGTGATTGCTTGTCGTGTATTGTTTATTTACTCCTCGAATCACTCATCCCTATTCTTGGCAATTACTCATCTCCAGGAAAGGGGAGTTTTGCAACTGCTTTGAAAAGTATTTGTTCTGTATTTTCAATCCTTAATTTTTAAAATATCTCGTAAATTTGGCTTATTTGAATAAATACTTGGGAAATTACTGCATTTATTTGAAATATTTTAGATCGAGATGATATTCAACTATGGTAGTTAAACAATTATACGAGTTTGTTAATACAGTACAACCACTGTTAACCAAAGGGGGCAAGCCGTTTCGAATAAGGATTTTTTTCGGTTAAACCATGAAAATCTCTGTTATTATTTTGTATCAAATTACATTATGTAATTCTGAAATGTTTTCAGTGTAAGACGAATTCAAAACTCTCTTTCTAGGCTACACTTAAGTTAAGCCTCCGTCGGGGGCAATGTTCGCACAAGTGAGTTCGGGCATAACAGGCACAGGCAATAAATATCATAGTTTTTATTGTTATTACCCATTCATTTCTGCATTCTAAAATCAATCACTAACCTTCTTGGGTAGTCTCAACCCTTCCGCCTACCTTTCTATTATTTACAGATAAGACAATAGGGATTTAAGGTTTGTTAGTTAGCCATTAAAATATAAAACTTACACCTCGTTAATAGGTTTAATTATAGCCATCGCCCATCGCCGCTGTGCTAACAGGGAAAAGACCCCTTATCTCGTTCATGCTTACCAGTCCTGCCGCATGACCGTTCTTATTGATTTCAAAAAGTCATCCCCTCGTATTAAAACATTACACTGGGTTTTTTAACGGCGAAACACACACGCGTCACGTGATTAGCACGAACCGACCACGTGATCTTTATCTTTCGATATCGTTCCACTGACATAACAATATTCAAGTGAGCTTGTACGGAAAATGAGAAATTATTATTAGGAAGGAATTAAACTTACACTTTTAAGCTAGACTGGGAAAATACAATTCCTACATAAATTTAGTAATTTTCAAAACGAAGCATGCAGTTAACTTAAAAGGGTTAAAAGAAAACTAGTGGGGATATCGTTTCAAAAAAGACCCGCCTTCGCGGTTATTTCCGTACAGTACAGTACGTGTTTTTTGTATTTGCGATATTCGAGTTTGCGATATCGATATTTCGGATAACCTGGGTTTTAATGAAATAAAATTTGGTTTCCTTTGTTCCAAAATCTTGAAACAAATCACCAGTTTCAGCTAGGAGTATTTATCAGTGTGGTCAGTTCAAAAAAGACAATTCATGGTAGATGTCTATAAAGTAATTTTTTGTCATCAGCAATAAGTACATTTAATCCGTTAAAGCGATAAATAGAAAATCATCAGCGTAATTGAATTGTTTAGTGCAGAATAAGTCTAGTTGAAAACACTGATTTGTGAACACTTTGGTGAAAATTATTTTTTGGCTTTTTCTTGTAGTCCAGACTTTCCAAATACGTTTACATTTTTTTCTAAGTGAATTAGAAAAAAGTTATAACCATTTTAAAATACTTTGTCTGGAACAAAACCAACTGAAAGGAAATCTTTAAGTGCAGTTTTCTCAGAACTTTGTTTTTCATAAAATTTCCCCGCCGTTAACATGATATCTCAAAATCTAATAAAGATATTCACTTGAAAGTTTCAGAACATGTTTGAAATAGTATAATTAATGAAATATTTGTTTTTGGTGAAATAATTTTTCATTTACAGGTGTTTTCAGTAAAATTAAGCCGTGAATTAGTGGAAAATTGCATATTTACACATATTTTTAACCCTAATTTACTTGCATTTCAATTTTTTTCTTAGATTTTGGTTCGTTTCATAAATCATTGTCCTCTATAACTTGTGTGCAAAGAAAATTAGAATTGCTGCCTTACAATTTGGTGTAGAGTGTTAACAGTGTGGGTTTAATTTCATTAAAATTTACTACAATTTCCGAGGTTTCTCAACAAAGATTATATTTGTAAGAAACGTTTTGTCTTTTACTGTTTATATTTGATAATGCTAAAAAACAAAATATCATTAAAATATTCATTTTTTCAAAAATTTTATTCCGAACGTAGGTGGTCACTTAAGTAAGTTTATCATGGCTACTTCGAAGATGACGGGCAACAATAAAAAATCGATTTATTTAAAAGTTCGAATTAAGAGAAATTGGATTCAACAATAAATACGACAGGAGAAAAGGACAATTTTTAAATAATGGCAAAGATTTATTTTAAATATGCCATAGTTTTAATAACTGATACATAATTAATGAAGAAACAACATCTATTTTATTAAAAAAGTAATAATTATCAAAATTTAAAAAAAATAATTTAACTACATAATTAAGTAATTTTAATAAACAAGCAGTATCCATCATTTTGAATACAAATATTGTGCTATAAAACATCAAAATAAGTTGAATAATTGACAACTAATGTGTTCAATTTTTTTAAAAAAACGTGAGCAACAAGCATTTAAAATAGTTTATAGGCGAAGCTAAACGAAAATTAAATTTGAATAATTTAATAAGAGTATTTTTTCTAATTATTCCAAGAATGTGTAATGAGAAAAATTGGAGCTCATATCTTCCACTTCGAATAATTCTTGAATAATACGTGCATTCTGAAAAGGAATATTTCCCAATATTAAATATAAACATCCCTTGCAAAGTTCTTCCCGAAATATTCTAAAATTAAATACTAGTTCTCAGATGAAAAATTTTGGAATTTATGAACGTGAACTAAACATATTTAATGAGAAATCTGCAGAATTTCCTTTCTCTTACTTGCAACATTTCTTCAATAAAATATGCATTCTAGTCGCAAGTTAAATATCACCTTTTAGAGATGATTACTAAACTTTTCTTGGGTTGAAAATACAATTTGTGTTATTTATAAACTTTTTTATTTGATAATTTCGCGGAGACACCTAAAATAGTTTTCCGTAAACTATAATTTAATAAAATTTCCTCTAAGATGTTAGTTTTTATGTAGTACATTTTCTTATAAACTATTCTATGGAATGCTTCTAAAATATGCATGGTTAGTGGATTAAATCCCGTTTCCCTAGGTAGTAAACATTATTTTCAAATTAATCACCAGAGTATCTAGAAACATATTACTTTTTGACCTTTAAACCCTTTTGAAATAACGTAATTGGGTTGAGATCACGTTTGTGGTGATCTTACAGCAATTTCATTTTGTGGTTAAAGAACAATATCCGCTTAAAATAAAGTAAATCGAGGACAATCACTCATCTCTAAAAATGCTTGCGGAAGCTTCCAGTTCACATGCAAATGAAGAAGCCACGAAATCTCCCTGTGGCCAAAGCAACACTAACAGGTGATGTCGAACAAAACGCGTCCCACCCTTATGAACCAAAATACCGGCCAGATGTAATTTGGTGAAACATAGGCTCATTTAAGTAGAACATAACTTATTTCCATACTCGAACGAAGTTGATACAGTAGCTGCCGCTTAATGTGATCACTTGGGGTCATAAAAATCTTGATAACATTAACCGAATTGGGTAAAATCAACTATATTTTTATCACATCAAGGAAAAGGGAGAAAAAGCACTTGCCTAAGGGCTATCTATGATTTATTTCAAAAATAACTATTAAAAAAATTCATTAATTGTCACTTGTCGACAATTCTTCCTTAACTGTTTACTTATACACTGAAGAGCCAAAACATTATGACCACCTACTCAACTACGCGTTGCGCCTCCTTTGACCTTCAAAACAGCTGCAACTCGCCTGGGCATAGATTCCACAAGTTTTTGGTACATGACTGGAGACAGGTTGTACCAAATGTCTAAGCAGCGGTCACGGAAAATCGAGATATTCGGACATGGTGGTGTTTGAGCTCTGAGCTTCCGCTCCATGACATTCCAAATGTGCTCCATCGGATTGCGATCGGGCGAGTTACGTGGCCAGGACATTCAGTGGAATTCATCAGTATGCTCCTCGAACCATTCGAACACAATCCGAGCCTTGTGACATGGGACGATCTCCTGCTGGAAGATTCCATTTCCACTTGGGAAGACAAACGCCATGTAAGGGTGCAACTGATCCGCAATGATGTCCAGATAGTTCGCAGCTTTCATAGTCTGTTCTACCACAACTACGCGTACCAGAGCCGCCCATGAGAACGTCACCCAAAACATAACACCGCCACCACCAGCCTGTATATGACCAGCTGTACAAGAGGGAAGCAACTGTTCGCCTGGCAGACGGCGTACCGTGACACGACCATCGACGTGATGAATGAGAAATCGGGATTCATTCGACCAGGCAACTCTCTTCCACTCATCCATGATCCAGTCTCGATGTTCCAGGGCCTATTGTAGGCGTAGTTAACAATGACGCTTGGTCAACAGAGGCACACGAGTGGGACGTCTGCTGCACAGTCCCATATCCAACAGTGTCCGCTGAACTGTGTGTTGCGAAACACTTGCGCTTGGACCTTCATTGTATTGGGCTGTCAGCGCAATACAATGCAGGCGCCGATTTTGCCAAGCGGGACAGTCTCCGACGTTCTTTTTCTTTGATGACGCGTGGACGACCAACACCTTGGCGTCTACTGCTGGTGTCACCGTCATTTATCCACTTTGCATGAATACTAACAATGGCAAATCGTGAACAACCTACCAGTCATGCAGTTTCGGTGACACTCGATCCGAGTCTTTGGGCCATTACGATCTGCCCTCTATCAAATTAGCTTAGATCAGCAGCCTTTCCCATCACTCGCAAAAGTAAGAGCAAGAATGATTACTTACCTTCTCCAGCAGCAGTTAAATACCATTCTCACTTAACCACGTGCCCTCCACTTCATCTATACGAGTTCATCCATACGTAAAAAAGAAAACAATATTATTTTTGACTGACATAAGGCTCATTCGACTAAAGCGGAATTTTTTCACGTTTTCCGAAGCAATTACTCATTTCAAACTTAACAATATTTAAAACGATACTTACCAATTGTTTTGGCATATTCTATTAGTAATATTTTTCAAAAATGTATTGAAAAATAAGCACTAATAATTGCAATTTCACCAAAAATTTTATTTACAATTATAAACATGTTTTTATAAAAATTTAGATAGTTTAGCCTCCTGTTATGAAGCAAAACGAAGGATATTTGAGTTTGGACGTCGAAATTTCGAACGATGACAGCGGAACTAACATCCCGCCTCTCAGAAGTAGAGGGAAGACGTTAGGCCTTCGAAGTCAAATTTATTTTGCTCTCAGACCTCACAAATGGCGGATTCGTGGCAGATTCGGATTCTGGATTCGGACATCTCGTTTTCAAAGCCGTGAATTTACCACTAACTAGGGTTGTCATAATTGCCGAGTACTGATACGGGACGTTTAAATTCTAAATAAATAAAACATGAAAAAAACTGTGTAGGTAATGGTTTATTTTACACTGATAAAAAATCAATAAAGTTTAAACTATCTATTAAAATGAACTCGTAGAATAATAAAAAAGATGCAAGGCTAATCCTTTTTAGCCCAGTCATTTATTAAAGTTCATTTTACTATCTTAATTATGTAATTTTCTTCTTTCACATAATTATAAAATTGGGCGCAAGTCATTTTAAAACTATTATGACAAATCAAAATTGCTTCATTTGTCTCCACTGACAACCTGTTTCTTTAGTCCTACCATTGAGTTGGCATTAGAGAAAATGTTTTCTTCACATTTGCATTGTGGCCTGGAATGACAAGTACGCATTCGTATAACTTTATTGCATCTGATCAATATAATGGAGAAAACGGGACAAATAGTAATACGGGCCTGAGTGATGTAAAACGGTGATAGTCCCGTATACACAGGACGCATGGCAATCCTATTTATAAGACATGACTTCTCATCAATATACTTTGTATCTGCAAAATCTTCAGACATTTCTCTTCCATACTCTACTCAGTTTCATCATAATTGCTTCGCAGTTTTGGTTGGCATTATTTTTCTCTGAATAATCTTTTAGATATACAAACTAGTTGAATAGAATCTCAGTCTAGTCAATATCGATGTTTCTAATTTGTAAATATGCAATAATATTTCTATTTCTTCCCAAAGGCGGATCCAGGAGGGCTTTGAGGGCTCAAGCCCACTACCTTCGGGTCTTAAACAGTGGCGGTTATCCGCACAGGCGTTAGAGGTGATCGCCTCTTGCTTCGAAAATCCAGAGGGCCTCAAAATCCATTCGACGTACACAACACTGCAGATTGATGGCGAATTAGTGACATTCGGTTGGGGTATCAAAACCTATTGGACGTAAATTGTAGTTATGCCGACGGCGAAGTTGCGACATTAAGTAAGGACAGGGGCGTTGACCATCGATGGTCACGGTAGGGGGCCTGAAAACCTATCTTACGCACATCGTAGGGCTAAGCCGATGGGGAAGTTGAGACATTGGGTAGAGAGAGGGAGCCTCAAGTCAGTTTTGCGCCTGTGACCTCATATTGACTGGTCTTAAATCACAAACTGTCCAGAATTATATGTATTGATTTTTTTAACTTTTCTTATCTAGACTTTTTAGAAAAGTAATTGTAATATAGTAACAAGTCAGACACAAGTGCGTATTTACCAAGAATGGGGACAATTGAATTATTTTTTATTTATTTTTTCATTGTTCCTTCAGCTGGACGACTAGTGATAACACAAGGGTCAGGAGGTTTGTTGCAGGGCTTTGGGGGCACTCACTGATTGATCCTGTATGCTAGTACTGGAGACTAATACATAACTATGCGGCGATCGTTTTAAAACAGCGATTGCTGATGCAGTTTTCGGTGGGGAAAGTAAATTTTCTTTTAAGAAAGTAACTTGATATATTTTAAATTTAAATCTTTGAATAGTTATATTGGATTGCATAAAGGTTGGAAATATGTTAAATACCCATGCGAAGATTCTAGCTTAAAAGATACCATAAAACAAGGGTTACTTTGCATTTCTGGAGGTAACTTTCCACCAATTCAGTTACTTCGGTTTTCCTGTCAATAGTGTAGATCTTAAAATTATAATAAATGCTTATAATACCAAGAAGGTGTGGTAATAGATAGATATATTAATAATACACAAGGCAATGATTGGATAAAAGGATTTCTAAAACGCCATTCTGATTTGACCGAATACAAAGGCGTAAAATTATTGTTTATAATCAGATATTTATAAAATGTATTTTCCCTGCATAATTACACCCAGGTTTTCAATAAATGTATCTAACATTGCACACAGTGAGTTTGCTATTGAAATATACCAAAAAATACATGGCGCAAAAAATCCCCACCATTAAGCACCAACTTTACACTAAAAGTTCGCAAAATTATAATTTATTATTAAATTACTATATCCAAATTTTGTTGCAAAACGTTTCTCTAATAATCATTCAATGAGGTAAAAATAAAAAAATCTTTTCTTTTAGAGAAATAAATGTAAAGAATCTCGCAATTCTTTCTGAAGTCAAGAATCGGTAGAAAGCACGGTATAAATTTAAAGAAAAACCATCATTAGTTAGTTTCTCTTAGAGATCAACTGAAATTCAGTTTGCTGCAATTCCGTTGTCGTTCTGAACAGTGACAGTATTCAACAGGGAATTTTAAACAAGCTGCCCTATATAATCTGGCTACGAAATTATTAAAGAAATTTATAATATGTTTTGCACATATGTAGTTAAAAATTATTTACAACAAATACTCATATTTCCTTGCATATTCAAAGTATCTACTTTTAATTTTAATATAATGCTCCGCTAATATATTGTCAAGTATTCTGTTTGTATAGTATGGTTGAAAACTCTAAATGTTACAAGCATAAAATATGAGAAAAAACTGGGGAAATTACTTCAAAAAATATTTTATCTCCCCTAATATACGTGCTATTTTTACGAAAATTTGTGTAAGAATTGCGCCCAGCAAACAAAACCATTGATGAAAGTCACAAATCATTATCAGCTTTCTGTGCATTGGTTTTACCCCAAATCATTTTCATCTATATCGCTTCCTGGCTCTTCTCCTAGAACCCTTGTGACCGAATCTTCGCTGTGAAACGTGAGTTCCTACGTGCGCTCACCATTCTCCACGATAATTTCGAACCATTGCATCCGTATTAACTACAATGTTTTTGCATTTTACGAATTACACTTAACTTTCAGACACAACTATACTTGACGATGTTAACAGCGAAATGAACTTTCCTAGAACATGTTGCAAGGAAACAATTAGAGGAAATGTTCCTTCAAGCAATGCTGAGGAATATTTAAGATGAGTGATATGTATATCGATAGTTGATTATTTTATTTCAGAACTTGAATTATGGTTTAAGCCAGGATTTTATGGGAATTTATCTCTGGAAGGCCTTATACCATCGAATCATGCAATTCACAACGACAATGATATTCATGCAGCTTTGAAGTACAACATGTTTTTTTAAAAGTGCGGAGTTTTAATTAAAATCAGAATTTAAAATATGGCGAGTAAAATGGGAAAGTGTGGTTAGGTTTACATATTTTATAAGAAAAAGTCAAGGAGACTGGCCACGAATATTGGCAACCTTGTGAAAAGGACAAAACTTTTTGAGTAAAAAAATCAAATGAAACAATTTTAGTTCACTATATAGCATTTTTTTTAAAGTTAAAAATACAAAAAATAATTTTCCACAGTACCCATTAAGGATTCCTAGATCCGCCCTTGTATATGTATATATTTAATTAATTAAAATTTAATCAGTTAAAATTCAATTAATTAAAATTTAATGAGTTAAAATTTAATTAATTAAAATTTAACCAATTTAATTTTAATCAATTAAATAATTTTACTTAATAAAATTTAATTAGTTAAAATTTAATTAATAAATTTAATTAATAAAAATTTTATTAATTTGAAATTAATAATTAATTCAATTAAGTAATTCTTAATTTTTTAAATTTAAAAACACTGGAAAAAATTTCCGCAGTAGCCCCCCCTTTTAACGAAATCCTAGATCCGCTTTTGTTTCTTCCCATTCCAGAAAACGGGTCAAATATTAATACGGGAATGAGTAATGAAAAACGGTGACAGTCTTACGGGACGTATGGCAACCCTACCACTAGCCTACAACAGTCCAATAGTTGGGGAATAATATTTTAGATGATAATATAATCAATTGGGTTTCGCAATTATTTGATCAGAACAGACAGATTTTGTCTCTTTTTAACATATAATTTTTGACATTTTCAGAACAGTCTTTAGCTTCATCCTAAATTGCTTAAATGAACGATATGCTTATTGCAGTTGTAAGTTTACCCTTCATTATGAGAAGACAGCTTAAATTTTTGTAACACAGTTCCTTGAGAATCTCTGCGCTCAATGCATGACTTGCTATTAACCGAACATACCAAATAACATCCTTGTATGTTATAGGCAGAAAATGTGCAAAATACAGCAGAAAATAAATAATATGTGACATTATTCAGTAAATCAGTATATCTGTTCTACTTCACTCGCTGTTGGGTATATGGTTTGGAAACCAAAATATTTTGTTTTCTTATTATTTAAATATCAAGCACACAATCCTGCACTCACGGATTTGTGAAGTATCACCGATTTGAGGTCCGCAAATTCACTTTTCGCTTGGGCTTCACCTGAACGTCCAATTACACGGTCTCCTGGACTTAGACTGAGTTCCATTCCCACTGCTAGGTCATAAGTCGAAATGTACATAAAACACAAAAATTAAATCTAGCTAGAGTTATTGTACATAATGTGAAAAATACATAATATGCGATCTGTTGCAGGCACTGTAAACAAAAATATAACCTGAAACTACGTTTTATATTGAAATTTGTAATTATTTGTAACAGTCGTGAGTGCGTATAGTTGTAAGTCGAGGAAACGGTGTATATGAATTTCATGGTAACTTCAACCCGGTTTTCTCGTGTATTATCATAACTCCTTCGCGTTGAAGAAACCAAAAAAAAAATTTGAAAATAAAAAAAAGCTTTTTCTTGAAGGAAGAGCCCAATCTGTCTACTTGAATGCAATAAATGTACGAAAATGGTCTCAGATATAATAAAAAGGAATTCTAGTTTTCCTTGTTGCCACATTAATACAATGCGTTTTTAAAAGGTAAAAGCTCTGCATTGTTCTGAGACACATGCTTTAAAAGTCTTCAAAATTTCCGTTTAGTACATTTTTAACAATGGTAGCGCCATTGATCATTTTAAATATAAATAAAAATATTCAAATATACAGTAGAGTCTCCCTACAATGAAGTCTCCCTACAACGAATTTCTCCCTATAACGAAATTTTTAATTGGAATGTTAAATAGAATTCAAAATATTCTCCATATACCGAAGTGGTTGTCTCCTTATATCGAATTTTTTCAGATGTTTATCTTTTCGATTTTTGTCATTTTTGAAGAAAGTTGTTAATTTCTGTGCAAACAAATCGCTCATACGTGCAACCACTCGCATTGCTCATTCCAGCGATAACGTCTCCCTGCAACAAGACAAATGTTTGGGGGGGGAAGAAAAGCAAACAAAGAATCCCAGTTTTGTTATGTGCCAACGTAGATGCTAAAGATGCTTGTTATTGGCCAAAGTAAATCTCCAAGGTGCTTCAAAGGAATAAAATCTTTAGAAGTTAAATACGAATTCATCAAAAAATCGTGAATGACGTCTGAAATTTTTGACAGATGGTTGAAAGCATTGAACAAGCAAATGGGACAACAACACCGTAAAATCGCTTTATTAGTCGACAATTGTCCAACTCATTCAAAAGATTGCGGAGAAAAGCTAAATAATTTTAATGTCATTTTCTTTCCTCCTAACTGCACAAAAATTGCAGTCACTGGATCTCGGAATAATTAAAAATTTATTAAAATAAAGGCAAGGAAAGTGACAGTTATTCCGAAATTGAAGACTTGATACAGCCAAACCCACACAGAACTGAAATACTACAACCATTCGAAATTATTAAAAGAGGATTCCAAATGGAAGAAAATGTGCTCGACTCTATTTTTAACTCACTCTTAAAATGTGAAAATTTTTATGAAAATTTAACATCACAAAATGCAAAGCAATGTAAAATAACGGAATTTTTCAAGCAAAATAAACGTAAGTACATATTATTCTGTAAATTGGTGAATTGTCTTCACTTTTTAGCATTTTATTTATAGAATAAAAATTAGTATAATTTTAACAAATTTATAATATATATTACTTCATTTTTAATTGAAAGTAATAATTAAATACTTTTGAACTTATCGCTCCTAATAAAAGGTTTGTAACATTTACTTAAATAACTGCAAAAATCTCTAATCGTATAACGAAATTTTCTCTATAGCGAATTTTTCAACTGGAACCAAGCGATTTCGTTATAGGGAGACTCCACTGTATTTCAGATTATTAGTTATATTTTTCACATCATGCTATCGAATAGTACGTAGAAACTATTTTTCAGTTATGACATAATTTTATTTATCATCAACTAACTAATCGTTATTTTACTTTTAATCCGTAGTTTCTCTTTGCTTTAATTAAGAGGAGAACTTAAACTATTCCTTTCGTAGTACACACATCTTTCTTCAAAGATGATAAACCATTCAAACCGTTTAATATGCACTTCAACTTTTGATTAATGGTAGAATGCAACCGTAATAGAATACAGCAGGACATCTAATCATCTGTTTGAAATTCAAGTCATGATAGATGACAACGTTGACGGAAAGGTTGTAATACTCTTCTTTATGAATAAATAATTGCACAGTCTGCCATCATTCGTTAAAGCAGTTGTTTGTCATTGTTGCATTCTTCTTTTTAACACGGCAATTGATTCCTGGGTAAGTTTTTATAACTGTTATGCAGGCATTATAATTCTTGTATTAAATTTTAATCCGGATTTATATTTCATACGTGTTTCGTTTATTCTTCTACAAGTGAAATTTATTGCTGAAGAACTTGATTTATGATGTTTCTCTTTGATTTACTAATTTGATGTTTAGTAGAAGTTTTTTATTTCAGTAATTTAGAATTTGTATAGATGGTCGAATAAAATAAAACTTAAAAAGTTGTTGCGCATATCGCAGAAAAAGTAGAAAAGAATAAGCGAATATGAAAGAAAGAAAAATCATTTTAAATTCTTGCCATATAACGGAAATGCATATGTTGGGTAAGTACAGAAGCTCTCGCTGTTTTTAGTTGGCGCATTTTATATATTGTTTTTGAAAAGAAATAGGTAATTGAAGTTCAGGTAGGTGCTGAATCAGTTTTTCAATATAAAAATATTAATGCTCTATAACATCAGAGAGTTCAATATTTGTATTAATCCTGAAGCTGCATGAACAATCAAACATAAATTGAGATAAATTACATAGTAGGCATCTCAGACATCTTCAATTAATATTATCAATAAACGAATCTTGTTTGTACAGTTTTCACAGTATAGAATACACCGTCAAACTTTGTACACATGGGATAGTTATGTAGCGTGTAGTTAATGACTGAACAAATTTCGTACTGAAAACAGAAGCACTGAAGGTAAACCACATTCTGAGATGTCTGTGGAGAATTCTACTGAGGAAACCCTAGACATAATCGAATCGGTTCCACATATAAGTTGTGAGATTATTGTCGAGAAATTAAAGAGCGAACATGCGACTACAAAATTAAATTCATTGAAACGATGTGTATACTGGTTAGATGGATATGAACTCTCCTCAAACAGTTGGGTGAGTCGTACATCAACTGTTTTAGGAAAATTCTTGTACTACATATCTATTCAGTTTACACACCGTTTACAGGTATATCTTTAGAAACAAGACTCGAGAGGGATTCACTGTTTGATCACATGGTAAAGTGTGATGAAATTATTTTCTCTACAAAAATGTAAATCACAAATTTCTTTTTACATAATTATTCAACCAAAAAGATTAATGCAAAAGACAGATCTTCACCCGAAAAAGTTACTGTTTGTGTAAGGTGAGATATATTTGGTATTATTCATGGTGTCCAACCAAACGATAAGAGTAAGCATCAGTTGCGAATAAATCTCCCAAATTAAAACTGCAGAGGAGAGAAGGACGTGGTTAGTCCTAATCCATCAAGAAAATACTAAACGCAAGCTGAAGTCGGGAAGTGCCAAAAAACTGCAGGAGTTTGATTCGGAATTGTTGCCACAAGCATTGTATTCATCCGACCCAACACCTTCCAACCCATCCCTTACATTCGCTACAGAATCATTTAAATGGAAAAGTGATGCGTGATTTGTAGGGTGTCGAATTGGAAGTAAGATTTTTTTTAATCCAGAAACCCTCGTCTTTTGAATAATTGTAATAAAAAAACCTGTAGATAAGCAGCTTAAGATAACTGAAAATCGGGGAGAAATGTTTTTGAATAAAAGCTATTTAATTTAAAAAAAGGTTTTATCGGGTTGATTTCATCCGACGGTGAAATTTATGCACATAACCAGTATTTAAAGGGTTCTTTTGATATTGTTGGTAATGGATGATATTAAATAGAATTTCAAGCCCAGCAGTTTCAGTAAATAATGCATAATTTATAATAATCATTTTTATTATAGTTTAATACAAAGAAATTCGTGTTCAAGCTACACTCGGGTGGCATAATGGTTCATTTCTGATTTGAACTTACTTTCAGAATATAATAACTATTTTTACCAGTATTCATTATATTTATGCCAAAAATGATTTTAAATTTGCCAAAGAAAGCTAACTTTCCAGACCTGAGGTGTGAAGAAACACCTGGGTCTCAAAGCGTTAATCTAATATGTTCACTCCATCATTGACTAATATGCAATCGAAAAAGTTTGCTCTAAGAAAAAAAGATTCATTGCATTTCCATTTGATGATTTCTTACATGTTTTTAGTTCCTACAATTCATCAAACAAGAGTTATATATATTTGTACCTATTGAAATTAAAGAAAATTCTAATTTTCATATAATTTATATAGGTAAATACTGATAATTTCACATTTAAATGCTTTAGTAAATTGAAACATTTTCTGACAAAAAATCATAACATCTTTTTTACTTCAACACATTTCTCATATTTTAGTCAATTTTCACATACAACTCGTAAAATTGTCATTTGATGTGAGCCGCAGATATCTTTTTTTTGTTCGTTAAAACTTGTTGCCATGTAAATTCAAGAAAATAAAAAAAGCATTAATGCTTTAAAATCTCTATTTTAAAAAGTATTTAAATCAGAAAGACTTTAAGTTTATGAATCTAAAATTTTATTCAGGTTTAGAATTCCTAAAACACGTCCTTTTACCGTTTAATTTAGAATGTCCGAAAATTTGAGGAACTTTATTGTTGTCGTAACCCTTCCGAAGGCCGTGGCAACTATACTTAGGACCAAATTCATCTGCTTTTAAATGTAATTTTTAAGGTTGGAGGAGATTCTCGCCAAATTTTTCGATGAAACAAAAAACCCTGTAAGTTCTAGCTTATTGTCTGAAACCAAAAGGAGGTGTTGTGACTTCGTAATTACTTATTAATTAATAAAATTAATTAACAAACAATTAATGTCATCCAATAAGCTAAATGAATTTCTTTTTTTAAAATAATCTTAATCCTGAAGTTATTTTATTACATAATAACAAGAAATAAATGACCCTTTAAAGGGTTAACATCCAAATAGTATCCTTGACTCTAAAATCACGATCTCCGCAAAGATTATGTTCAACAAGAAAAACGCTTTTGATGGATGATTATTAATAATTCATAACAAAGCAAGAGCAAAGAACTACTATTCAGTTTTCAAACTTGTCACCCGATACATCAGCAATGCATCCGTAAAATCTCTTTTTGTACTAGAACTCGAACTATAAATCAACTCAAGAGGTAAATATTCCAAAAAAATAAGACCGCGAGTGAATCTGCTTCATGCAAATACCTAAGTCCTCAACGAACTTTTCCTCATACTCTGTTAGATCAGTTGAGCTATGATCAGACAGCAGATTTTTTGAGAAACCACAACGACATCTTTGGACCTGATGGTGCGACATACCAAAACTGGAATAAGGTTCACAAGTATAGATAAGGATCAAAGTTAGCCGATATAAAATTTCTTATGTGTCCCATTCTCATCTCGTGGCAATTTTTTTTTTGATGAACATTTTGATAAGCATGGATGTTTTAATCAAGAAGTTCTTTTCTTAGATTAATGCGCGACATGAAATATTATTTAATTTAATTTGTGCTTTCTTTTTTGATAACATTATTTGAGTCTGGCACTGTATTTTTGACAGATAAAAGTGCTTGAAATATTACATATATCATGGCCTATAAAAGTCTTTATCTTGGTTGAGTTTTTTGTTAACATGAACAATCATAACAATCGAGAAATATCTTCAGCAAATATGATAAATGCGAATTTTTTTCTTAACTTTTATGTAACATTTTACGTTATCTAATCAATTAACCTTTTATTTTAGTGTTACCTAGTTCTTGATGAATACAAGTGTAATATCATGCTACTTTGTGTTCTAAAGTAGGAAAGACAAATTTTATACGATCTTCTAAAAATAAATAGAGACTACATTTATTACCTAGTAAATATCAGTCCTTAACAAGAACGGTGATATTTTTTACAATATCTTTTGAGGTCACATGAGCATACTTTTTGTTCTTCTTTTCTACATCATCCACATGAATCACTTTTGTTTCGAATCGTCAACTGATAACACACAAGTGGGATAAGCTGTTCTTTAGAAACTATGTCAGAGATATGAAAACACATGTAATATCCTGTCCTTTTTCTAAAAACAATAATTCTTACATCAAATATGTTTGTTACATAACCTAAAATTCAGCATTTTTTCTGCTGTTTATCAGAACCATCAATTTAGAGATTAAAAATATTGAACATAATGGAAATGGCGAGAAATATTCTTTGTGGATCATAAAGTAATGTTATTGCTCTGCAAATAGCAGAAAAGTGTCAGACAAAAATTTTCCAAACATAAAATTAAATATGAAAATTGTTTAGATATTAGAACTCCATAAAAAATACGAATCTAAATTCGAGTTGCAGTTTATTTATTTTACATATAAATCTCATAATCTCTTCGGTTTAAGCAGTGTTGCCATGCGTCCCGTATAAACGGGACTGTCACCGTATTTTATCACTCAGTCCCGTATTACTATTTGTTCCGTTTCTGTACCGTTTCCTCACTAAATTATTTATAAGTAAGAAGCATCGATATTCGCAATACTGAGATTCTATTCAACCAATCTGTGTATCCAAAAGATTATTTAGAGAAAAATAAATACCAACCAAAGCTGCGAAGCAACTATGAAATTGAGTATGGAAGAAAAATGGTTGAAGTTTTTTGAGGATACAAAGTATCCTAATCAGAAGTCATGTGTAATAAAGATTTGAGAATACGTGTTGGTCATTCCAGCCCACAATGCAGATCAGGAGAGAATATTTTGCCTAATGTCAATTCAATGGTCGGACGAAAGAAAGAGGTTGTTACTGGAGACAACTGAAGCAATTTTGATCTGTCATTATAATTTTAAAATAACTTGCGCCTAATCTTTTAATTATGTGGAAGAAAAAATGATATAATTAATGAAGTCAAACCAACTTTAAAATATGACTGGGCTAAAAAGGATTGGCCTTGCATTTTTTTTTTAATTCTATGTATTCATTTTATTAGATTTCTCAAATTTAATTGATTTTTATCAGAGTAAAATAAGTCAATACCTACCCAATTTTTTCATGTTTTATTTATTTTTAATGCTTCGCAATTATGGTAACCCTAGGTATAAGCCCATTCATAAACCTTCTGCCATTTCAACAGTTTTTCGACGTTTCATTCGGTAAATGCGGTTCATATTTACTTCATTATTATAAATGGAGTTCAGTTATTTTAATATTAAATTTAATAAGAAACTTTTCTGAAATGCTCTCACAAATGTAACACGTATAATCTTTCACTTGGAGGCAATAGACCCTATTGCAAGCATATAAATGCATATGTTACAGTTAAAGCGTGGAATCCGTTATTTCATAGAATAACTAGGCATTTCATGAGTTACCTAGTTATTTTTATTCCATTATTTCACGGAATAACTAGGTATTTCATTAATTACCTAGTTGAATACCTAGTTATTCTATGAAATAACTGAATTATACGCTTTAACGGTAACACATACAAATACGTAAACAATCACACTAAGAAGCAAGAAAAAGACACGAATGGAAAAGGGATCATACTCAATCTAAGCTGCTGTTTCTGTTAGGTTAATTTCTGCAAAAGAGCTATGTTTTCTTTAGTCACTATCTTTGTGTGTGTGAGATATCAGATTCATTTATCAGCATTGAGTGCTAAAAGTAATCAGCGCGTTTTGTTTTAAAATAATCTCTTTCTCCTCATACTAGAAGTCTGTTACGTACTTGTACTTATTTTTAAATATAGCAACAGTTTCTAAGCTAAGGTTATTACTAGTTTTAATCATCATTCATATAATCAATTTTTTATTTTAAACAAATAAATGCGTCGCGAAAGTGATATTATTTAAAGGCTGCAATTTTTAAACCAGATTTGTAAAATTTTTTATCAATGTGTATTATTTAATTAGATCTGAAATATTATTATTTTTTTTCTTCACCAATGAACTTGGGCAACTATGAATTTTATGAAAACAACCCTATAATTAAAAATACAAACTAATGATATTCGTATTTGCTTATAATTTTTAAATTGGTCATTTATATGGAATTAATTGACAATAAAAATTTCAAAAAAATCGTCCTCCTACTCCCAAGTATCAATCTAATTCCTCGAAATTTAACAGGAAACATTCATCAGTTACCTAAAAGTAAGAAAGGTAATCCTTCTATCATTTCAATAGGAGAAAAAATGGACAAATTCCCAAAATTGTTTAAGCTTTATGATAAACAATAATAAATATACGAAAACCAAAATAAAACATAAGTATCAATAAAACTGATATCGATACGAAGAAAAACAAAGTGGATTAAATTCTGAATTGTTTTAGATTATAAATATAACAGCTCATTAAGAATTACCAAAAAATTAATATTAATAAAGCGGTTTAAGGATACAGATGTCATCAGAAATTATCAATAAATTAACAGCAAAAGTTTCTTTATTTTTTCCTACTCAAAAGCAGCCTACACTTATAGTATGGAACAAATTGCAGCATTTCAAAACCGAAGGAGATTTCAATTCTTAGTAGTTAGGCTTAAAATGTATTTAATGTTAACGAAGAAATCTCATTCAAGATATCAGTAATTTTTATTTGGTTGTGCCGAATCTTTAGATAGACGCAGTTTCTAGAAGCTCGATGTTTAAGCTATACATTTTAAAGCAATTAGTCTTAACTATACCCGTAATTTAAATTCGAGAAAGATCAAGCCGTTGGTAACTGTTTGTGTCGTGTCATACTTACTTTTTTGTATTTCTTATTTATTTCCCCACCGGTCTTCTAAAGGCCTTACACCCTTTCGGATAGGCCGATAAAATTAATTAGGGTTTTAAATAAATAAATTAAATTAAAAAAGTTATTGGTAATTATTTCATAAAAGCATTTTAGAAAATAAAGTCATGCTGCAATGAATACACATGGCGGATGCAGTATCTTTTTGATAAAAATGCAGGTAATCAAAACATTGCAAAAATCTCAGATGAAAGAAATATCTATTTGAACTCTGAAAATCCCCGAGAACTACGCCTGTTATAAATATGATGCCAGAGAAACGCGTGCCATAAGATACCATCACAAGAAATAACAACCCTCTATGGGAAACTTGTAACGATCTGATTTATCTAACTGCAAAATCTAAATTATTTTAGAGAAAATGTGATTCAACGGAAGTTTCCGGAAGTTGAAAATTGACTGACGTTTTTGGAATTCCCACATTAGGAAGTTTTATCTCAAAAATGACTGGTTCATCGGATTTTCAAATGTAACATCACAAACAATTTAAAGAAAGCAAAGTAAACAGAAAATTATTTTGAGCTAATCGCCTCGCTCATTTCCTTCAAAACAACTTTTCAATCTGACCGAGGAAGTCCAATTTTGATGCAGAATCTGAAAAATAAATGACTTTTTCATACGAAAATCAAATATTACTTTTACTTTCCAAAAAAATTACCAAACATTTTAACCACGTCGTGACTAATCCCAATCCCATAATGGGGCACAAGCTCCCAGGTGGTTTGATTAAGGCGAAGATGATCAATCAAAATGTGCCAATCCTCATGCCTTCCTCATGAAAACCTTAATCTCTTTGTCCATCATTAATGTTACTGTTGTGTAGATAATTGTCCATCTAGCTGGGCAAAACTCCCCGTCCGGTCGATATAAACAACCCATGCTGTGTTTTGACCTAGTTATGGAATTATGACTGAGTGGTTTTCCAAGGCATGCCACAACCGTACCGGATACTAATGACTTAGTATTCGTTGAATAGTTTGCTTCAGTGAAGAGTCCTTAAGCTTGGATGGCATTGTTCATCATTCTCATTCATCACAACACGTGAAAAGGAATCGGGATTCTTTATTATAGACAGCGGCTGACACTTTCACCTCTGTGGAAGTCCGGCAATAGTTAGGGTCGTGACAGGGTGAGAGTGTTAGTAAAAGTTCATTTGAAAAATAAGAGATCGGCTCTTTTTGAATGTTAAGCAATGGATGAGACAGGATGGCCTTTGCTTACTGGGTTATCTCTAATCTTTAGTTTGTGGTGTTATTAAGTGGTTGCTAATGTGTCAATAATAAACAGATTGAGAGAAAAGATTGTAAAATATTTTTGCTTATTGTGTGGTGCAAGTTATTTAGCTCGAAGCTCATAGTATCCAATCAAGAGTTCAAGTCTTTTCTTACTGGAATATATTTTTCTTTAGATTTGAGAAAGTATGCACATATTTTGTTTAACAGTTTTTTCACTTTCATAGCAAAGAAACGGGATAAGTTTCTTGCACGTTTTTTTTTCTTTTTTGACCTGAATATAGTAACATAGATAGTGTTTTCTCTATAGTGTATGAAAAGAAGTTCGTTTGAAAATTATTTAAACGCTTTAAAAGATGGCATTTCATCTATATTTTCAAAAGATTATCTGAAAATGAATACAAAACAATATATGGACACATATACAAATTTGAAGCAAAAATTATTCATCTTTGAAAACGTAGTAGAGAATTTAATACTTCTACAGATACTTCTACAACTATATTTTTCCCTGGCCTCTCCACAGGTGTTTTTTTACTCGGATGAAGAATCTTCTTAAGGGGCAACGATTCTCAAGTTCTGAAGATGTGAAGCGACGAAGACACTGGAGGACATAGGAAAAGGAGGCTAGTAATCCGCATTTACATCTTTTATATGAACGATGGCAAAATAAATAGTTGTACACGGTAGTTACCTTGAAAGAAATCCCAAATAGGCATAAAATATCTGCATTCATTCTTCCATAATAAAATAAGTTCCGGAACTATTGTAAAAGTTGTTATATAACTTACCATGGCTATCCTATATGGCAATTCACACATTCATAAAACTCAATTATACCTAAATATATACATCTTATCTTACTTCGTGATGTTCCTTTTAGGTTTAAAGCTAAGCTCTTTATTTTTCTAGTTAACCTGAAGTCCATTTATCATACAAAGCTTTTAAACTCATGCAACAATTTGAAGGAAAAATAAACGCAGGTGTTTAAACATGTTCGTCGATGAAAATATTTTTTATGAAAAGAAAACCCCAAGAAAGGTTGGAGTTTTTTTAACCACAGTTTTATTCGACTACCAAAAGTCTTATATTCGGTTTAGAACAGGTTACATTATGAGAAAATAAATTAAACAGAAAAATGAACATCCTCTATTTTCATGGTAATCGTGACTATTCTTTGTAGTAGTTATTAATGGTAGCTATAAAGTAAAAAAGAAGAAGTTAGCAAGAAAGATACTTTCTTTCGAAGCTGTTAAAAGTACCACAATGAGGATACTTTCTAAGGGTTCAGAATTCCGAGGCAATCCTGACTGAAATAGTGTATTAAAGAGATAAAAGTTTATCATGTTCTTAATCAAAATTTTTTCCACGCTTGAAAATATAATTTAAAATTCATCTTTCTTAAAAATTATTATACTGTCTGAAGAACATTTTTAACATTTTATTGCGGGGTCGTCTACTTGCTTTTATGTAAACTAACAAAATATGTAATTTGAAAACAGGACTATATTTAAAGTTTATGTTAAGAGAGTTTTTGAGAGAGAAATGGAAACAAAAATAATTGTGAGAAATTTTTTAAAAAATGTGTACTTAGTTAAAATGCGTATATTTTTATAAACATTTTTTAATATGTTTTCAAGCGTTATGGGAAAAATTAAATGAAATGCTTTACTAATAACACATGATCAGTTAGCAAAATATTTGTCAATTAAACCTTACCTTTGATATCAAGATTAAGCAATAAGGATTATAAAACATTTATCAACATCTGACAAATGTCGAAAATATTAATCGCCAAATTATTTTTTATTTTAATTGTTTATAGCTGAAATTTATCAGCCCTTACTGGGATTTAAAACGTCACATAAAATACTGTTACTATGGACCTTAGTCAATTTTATTTGCTTACTTTATTTGCTTAGTCAAGTATTTGAGATTTTGTTTTTTTGTGACATAACAAAAGCATAATGACGTAAAACATGTAGGGTTTGGATTGTGACAGATTGCGATCCTATTGTACAAAATGTTTTCATTGCAAAATAAAAAATATGCTGAGTTCCAAGAAATATTATGAAATGCAAAAAGCACAATTAAGTATTTTCTTTGTCAATTATTTTGTTACCAAATGTCCTGAAATAGTAAATATTCGCAAAAGGAAATACAATTCTTACTAATAAAACTTGTCCTCAGCCTTATAAATTCCAACAGTTGCATCTAAAGTAGCTTACAGTAAGCTAAAAGTCTATCTTAACAGTTAAATGTTGAGTAAAATCAAAACAGAGCATCAAATTTCAAACTATTTCTTCTGCTTTCGTTTAATATGTGGTATTAATCTTATCTCTAACAGCATCCTGTTGTAAAACTTGCTGATAATAACCGTAGACAAAGATCTTAAAGGAAACCGAAATTTCTCCTGACACAGTGCATGCCTGTCTTTTATTAGTTGGTGTCACTCTACGCGTCTATTCGCAACAATGGCATATTTAACTTCCAAAAATATTATATTTTCTAGTAAATTCTAACTGCTGTCATTTACTAAGTGGCGATAACTCTTCAATTTCCGAAGTTTTTTAATTCGGCTTCTTTTATAACGGAGAGTTCAACACGAACAAGAAAGTTGAGTTTTATTTAAAATTTATGCTGAGAGCAGGCTTTTGCTGATTGAATAGCATATGACAACTCTTCTCTATATCATTTGTAAGCTATTAAGGAAAAACGGGTTCCTTCTACCTCGATACTTGGGAATATGCTTTTTCATTCAATTCTTCAAGAAATTATTAAGAATGGTTTTAGACCAAATCTTTATAATATCTCGGGCCAAATCAGTTCCCATTTTTTAAAATAAAGGTCAGTACTGAACAACATTCTTCACTTTCCCATTACAAAAATATGAAATTTTAGAACACAACAACAATGATTTTTTCCTCTATCGACAAAATGTGACTGGGAAATTAGACTTACATTCAAATTAAATTTAAAATATCAAAAATAATTGCAATTTTTTTGATATTTTTATTCACTCAGTGAAACATTTGCAATGATTTCCCTCTTTCTGCATTTTGGAGAGTTTTCGCTTAGCCTTAATTTTTTGTCCAAGACATATGCTATAATTAAAAATTATGATTAGCTGCTCGGTTCCTAACTTTATATTCCGATTTGAACGCCGTATTCAGTGAAGTTGTAGTCTTTGAATTTTACAAATTTCTGTCAATCAAGATGTAAAACATTCGAGAATTTTAAATAACTTCCTCTTGACACAGTGCATGCCTGTCTTTTATTAGTTGGTGTCACTCTACGCGTCTATTCGCAACGATAACATTGAATTAAAGTAAAAATTATGCCTTAAAATTAAATTATAATCTAGAAGATTTACAGATTTTGTATATTTATGTACATGCATTTCGGTTAAAAGGCATGTTTGAAAAGACTCGTGGACTTTTTCATAAAATTCATAGCAAAATTTCAGATGTAGTTTAGACAGATTCCCCAGCGACTGGAATTTCTTAAAAAGTTCTTCAATATCTACAGCCTCGTGCTTTGGCTGAACTATACAGAATGAATAGAACATAACTCCGTTTAAACAGGTTCTCGACATCGTAACCCACAGGTGGATAATCGTGAGTTTCGCTAGTGAATATGACTATCCACCAATGCATGACCAGCTAGTGAATATTGTTTTCAAACACCATATCATTTATTACTTACATTAAACAATTTTTTTTTCAAAATGATGCGTTTTATGCACATACAGTAAACCGTTACCGAGTGTGGATTTCCAGAACGTCATTTTGCTCATGCGCGTTATCTTAATTGTTACCATTTAATTTGTGCAGCACTAGAATTTCATTCATACGCAGTACGCTACAAAGCATCATCAGAGGTTGCTAATAATTTTTAAAGATTTATATCTATTGAAAATGAAACCAGAGAAATTGTACAATCGCAACTGGCGGCGATGGCTTTTATACGGTGAGTTTTAAGAAGAAGATGCATATGGAAGAAGAAGTCAACGAAGTAATCGAGAATGACGATCAAGAAATGACGAAAGAATAAATGGCTGATCTTGTAACATCAGAGCCGGCAGCAACTTTAACTTACAGAAGGTTAAACTAACTGTTAAAAAAGGTCCAGAAACTGTCTGATTTTGCAGTGGCGATTAACCAAAATGAAGAGAGAAGAGGATACTTCATGAGATTGATATAAAAACCTGCGCTCATTTCCTCGAAACTTTTTAAGAGGTACATCAGTCATTGTCCCAATCAAAAATCAACAACTTTTTAAAAAATTATTATATCCTGTACGTACTTTTTCAGAAGTAATAAAAGTCCTTTCAATAAATATTTATTTCATTTTTTCCTTTTAATTACAGTGAGATTTAGATTTTTTAAAATTATGCATACTTTGTAAATTTGAACTATACCGAACACACTTTTTCCATGAAAAGTTAATTTTGAGGAGCTCGATTTTGCCGTGCCACGATGATGTAAGTTCGCTTTCTGGAAAGACAATAATTTTAGCGTCGTAACTAATAATAGCAGAACCTTGAAATTTTCACTGTTTAAAGGAAATTGGCTTCAGTTGTCTCCTATGAAATTTCTTAACCTTCAATTATATTGATTTGTATGATTGTAACAGTTTTTAACTCTGCTCCATTGTTTCTATGGAGGAAATGGCCGTACTCTACGTAAAAATAAATAATAATTGAAAAAATTGTTAAACCAGCGGGAGTGGTCTCCCCTAAACTTTCTCGTATAATCCTAATACATGTAGAGAAAACTAGAATAATAAAAGACGTCAAATAAACTTCCGTCGCAAGTAAACCAAAGTTGGAACCACGCGTGGTTTGAAGGATCAAAACAAATTCAAATCCCCTGCGCATTCTTCTGCGCAACAGGACCTGGCGAGACTTCCTAAATGTTTGCTACCTTACAAAATCGCTCCAGAATTGGTTTTTGGCAAACTGCCAAGTTTCGGAGCGTCCGTTTTCTCTCCAATACGCACCAGTAGGCATGCGCAGGGAGTTAGTTTCAAAACTGAACAAGTATGCGATTATACAGACCGACAGACAGTCAACCCTTTGACGGATTTAGCCCAAAATTTTATACGGACCTACATTCATGACGATAAAACTGTGTATGAAATTTTATCCATCTGGCTTTTCACGTTTTTGAGTTATAGCGTTCGCATGACCTCGAACATACAGACAGACAGACTTCCCGTTGACGGATTTCGTCCAAAATTTGATAGAAACCTACAAATTATGTTTAAAGACCACATACCAAATTTCATCCCCGTAGCTCTAATAGTTTTCGAGTTATCGTGTTCACAGACACACACACAGACACACACACAGACACACACACAGACACACACACAGACACACACACAGACAGACATAATTCCAAAATTGTGTTTTTCGGAATCAGGGAGGTCTAAAACGTGGAGATTCGTCAAAATCTCGAGTTCGAATTTTTTGACGATTACAATACTTTCTCTTTGTATACTTCGTACACGAGAAAGTAAAAAACTCTAAAAAGTTTACGAAATGAAGGAAATAGTCTAAAAATAAGATTTGTAGAATTTTAGTAAAGTTGTACTGATATTTTTTATTTCAAACATTTCAAATTTTTGCCTATTAATATAGACTTTGGAGGATAAAAACCAATGCCTCTCAACACTGTTAAAAAGTGAAGGAATGTCATGGGTATAGTATAAATGCTATGTGAGTGCCAGTGAATCTTAAAATAAACTTATTTTTAAGATTTAAATTGTCTCGGTTATATAAAAACAATACCAGAATTTAATTTCTACAAAGACTCATCATGCAAATATTCCAAAACATCGTTTAAAGGTAAAGGTATAGGTATAACACTTTTTATAAGGTGAATTATTCTTTATATTATTTGTTGTTATAAAAAACTATTTGTCGTATATTTTACTAATTCTCTCGACCTTCTAAGCATAGCTGTAGACAGCTCTTGAGAGATTGTCACTGAAGCAACTAAATTATCTTTAAAAGTTAAATTTGTGTTCTGCATTGTTCGAATATTTTTGCGTTTTAGGATATTAAAATGAACTACTAAACCATAAATAAATATTGAAAGTGATTTAAAATACAATTGAAGTCATTCACTGTTCATCTCTTAAAGCATTTTAATGTATATTAAATTGTGGGTTTGCCCAAGTGAGCTCGATATGTTTTTAATAAAATTTTTGAATCCATTGTCCACTGGATTTTTATCAATACACACCTGGCAGAAAATAAGTTAATTTAGTCTTCCAACATTTTTTTGACGCGGAGATTTATTTTTCTCCATCGAAATAAAAGTCAAAATTATTCACTGGCATAAAAGATCCGAAAAAATAAAATGAATCATAATGAATTCAGGGGTTTTCTGAGGCTGACCCTTAAAAATTTTGAAAATATATCTGGTTTCTGATCAGAAAAAAAAATTTTCGGGTAGTGTTACAGTGTGCATAGCTATGCCTTTTTCTTCAATTTACTTTAAATTTGAAAATTTGAAGAAAACTTGACCTTAAAAATTTAGTATGAAAATATGAAAGATAATAAAATATTCAATAAAAAGTAGTCTTTGCCTGTTTAGATATATAATGTTATGAAAATAATGCAATTATACAGAAAAAGAATCAATACATGTCCGTTCAAGGCGAAAACGCAAAACATTCAGAAACGAGGCACACATATGCGAAAGACATTCTCCAACTCCATCCCTCATGAATATGCCTTAAAATGAATGTTTATACAGAACAAAATGGCTTTCAGAGTTCAGGGCGGTTTTCTACAGATCCTCGATAAAAAGCATTACATTTCCCGACCTCGATAGTTTTATTTTTGTCGCGCTAGAAAGCGAAAGTGGCCCATTGTGCTAATGTGCAACACATTAATGACGTAACCCCTGCATTCAGCAAGGGTTTACTATACGTGCCCATCGGTAGGCCGTGCAGCTGTGGGGAAAGATTATAGCAAATGGCTGTACAAAAAAATCAGTCATATAATTAAAAAACATGCAGTATACAAGAAATAATAGTTTTTCTATGCTATAAATGCCCCGATAAGTCCATTTTAGAAGAAAAAAATTTATAAGATGCGTCATAGAGTTCTTTTACAGTGGAATTTTTCATGTCACGAAACGTGACACGATTTGCAACAAAAAATTTAGAAATTAAGATTACATTTAGGAAATTAAAAGCTATTAGAACACATTAGGAAATATATTTTTTTGTCTTTACACTATTTCGTAATGCTGCAAAATCGTTTCGAAAACCCATAAATATAACTCTGTATTTTTTACAAGATGGTTTCTGTAAATGGTAAGCTTATCCTAAATAAAGTTCAGCCTTATTCTTAGAATACTACATTCTAAGGATAAGGATGAGCTTTAAATTCACTTTTTTTTCTCTAATTTGGCTTAATCACACTTTTTGAAACTAGAATTCTTTTTCCGACAGTGGCAAATTGTCACAAAACTTATAAAACATTTTACTAAGTATAAAACAGCTTTCTGTAACCCCCCATTTTGGTTTTTTAAAGTAGAGGTTAGGCGAAAGTAATGTTGGTAATGTCGGAAAGTACAAAACATAAGGGATTAGAATAATAAAAAATTTTATTGCAATTTGTTTCCCTAATTTCTTTGGAAAAGTGAAAGTTATGGAAGTCCGAAAGCCTACTGGGAAGCGATGAAAGAGAGCGCCAAGAACTCGGTGTTAAAAAAGAAAAGTCCAGAAATAAGTCGGTAAGCGAATCAGGATTCTGTTCAGGGGGGGGGGGGGCTGAAGACATAAAATCAGCTAGTGACAGATGTCAAATCTAAAAGCCAACACACTTTAACTTTACAGACTTTCCTCACCTGCCAATAAGAATCGTAAGGAACACTACTATACTTTCGATAATTTAATACAAAATATAATGAAATAACTAGACAAAAAATGCTTTAGACCGCGTCAACGCTACAAGTATAAGTGGAATGACTAGGAAAGTAGGAAAATTTTCGACCCTGTCAAGCCAGAAAGCAATGTTGTCACGATTTTATTATTTTTTAATGAAAATTAAGAACAAACAGTTGTAGTGATTTTAAATAAAATCACGAATTTTAGTTTAGCTCTGGAGGGCTGTAGCCCGATACCCCCCTCCCCCGGTTTCGCCACTGAAAATAGTTAATCTTAAAGTTATAACAATAAATAACCTTTCACGAACACAGAACTTGTGGATATATTTATAACAAATATCTAAGTATACTTAAAGCAACTCCACACATGAGATTATATCGGTCTTTATTTGAAGCTCGGGCCTATGAAACAAGCTGAAAGATCGCATTGAAACTGTCTTCCGTTTGAATGGTTGATTATAACGAGAAGTAATTGTTAGCTTTTATCATACGTTAATGAAAAATTATTTCGATGCTGTTTACAATTGTTAAACCATGGAAATAATAATATCATAAAAATAAGATGGAATAAAAAATATAAAATAGAAGATAAAATATAAAATAAAATTTACTCTGACTAACTAAACCCTTAACATTAATAAAAACTTTTTTCTAAAAACGAAGGATGATTTGAAGGGGGGCTCAGCAGGGGATACTAAAAATGACAATAGGGGTACTCAAAAATGAAATAACTAATCAAAGAATATGGGAGTTGGGAACCGCTGTTTTAAAGAAATTTTCAAGAAATTTTAAAAAGAAAGAAAATGAGAATATATTAAGAAATATATTTAATATGCATTCACACACAAATTAAATTAAATAACCCACCTATATATAATTTATAAAGAAGGGGGCGAAAGGGGGACAGGAACTTCCCGCGTTCACCCCCCATAATATAGACCTCTTTTGTTAATAATGGTTCTGATTTCTCTCTCTCTCTTAATTTTTTCTGCAGTTTTCGAGAACCTAATACAAATTATAATGTTACAAGTAGACGAAGTTTTTAAAACTGTTGCTGTTAATATCGCTATCTCAAAAGGGTCACTGAGTTCATTTTTTTCCAAAGGCCTTTCAACTGCCAAGTACTTCAATATTAAGAGATAATCTTATATAAAAGAAGAGAATATAAAAAATCCTTCCTCTTCCTGCTTACAAATTAACACTGCCGCGGAAGAATATTGGACGACTTTCACATTCAACCGCGCAATAAAAGAAACCCAAAAAGCGCAATAAAAAACAGAACATTCCATTGAAAAGGCGTCGAAGAAAGCGAAAGCACATTGTAACGAAGTCCCAAATTTCCGTCACGACTGCACCATCGGCCCGATTTCTCCCCCGAAACAGAGACCTCCGTGACCCGTTACGAGACTTCACAAAACCTTTAATCTGGTCTTCTTCGTTTACCTGAATAGTTGACGGGCGATACGTTTTATTTGTTCTCGCGCGATCAACACCTGTTTATCTGCGCATTGTCCGCGATAGATGTGAATGGAATTTTTCCCTCCGCCACTCAAGGCACCTCCAACAATCGAGACGCGTCGGATAATGGGTGGAAGAAGGCTACGCGGAAGTTATTCTCTTTCTTCATTATTTTTTGAGAAGGAATTCTTGAACTCTCTCACAGTACTCGAGACGCAATCTCCCTCTCATTCTTTATTATCATTTTTTATTCAGGAATAATATAATTCAATACCTGATTCACAAGTTCAAGGAATACAGAAAGTATAGTTATTAATAAACGTTCCCAGCAACTCATACTTTTAACCCATTCGGATTTTGGAGTCAAAAGAATAAATATTATTCTTATAAAAGATGCTCATGCTGTTCACTTATAACTGAGATATGACCTCTTATTCTTTATCATTATCTTTTTTTTTATTGTTCAAGAATAATATAGTCCAATACCTGCCTCACAAGTTAAAGGGATGTTATCTATATTCTTGAACGTTATTAGAGAGAGTATGATTATTAATAAACGTTTCCAGCAACGCATACTTTTCACCCATTCGGAATTTTAAGTCAAAAGAATATGTATTAATGTTTCATTCTCATAGAAGATGTCAATGCGGCGATGTGGCCTGAGGGGCCCCAAGGCCGATGCCTTACCACTAGGCCACCGCGACCCCCTTAAATTAGAAGAATAAATGTAAATGCTACTATTTTTTAAAGAGTGTCCATAAAACTGTTGCGGACTATTAAGTGCGTATAAAGGAATATAATTCTTATAAAGGATTAGAAAGCTTGATGTATCAGTTTCTTTTGTATTTGTGTGTGGGTTTAGAAATTTTACTTTCAGCAGTTCAATTTAGCATGTTTTTAATCACCGTTGTTGCATCTGTTGTTCAAAGCGACTTTGGAGCACCGAGGTAGCCCCTGAGGCAATCGTCTGGCGTAACTCCATTAAACGTGGGAATGATACTTTCATGTAGGAAACTAATCCACATTTGCGTTTTGCGTGTAGGAAAACCTCCACCAGTCTGCTTCATCGCAGCTAGCAAATAGTTACAGTTAACGTGAATTTATCTACAAAATTTGAACAATGCTGGTTAATAGCACAGACAGAGAATATAACTCGTAACATTCTTCCTCCGCCCTACAACCCAGCCATATCCTACTTTAACACACTAAACCAGAGGTTCACAATCTGTGGTACGCGTATCCCTGAGGGTACGGGGCAGACCATTTAAGGGTACGCGAAAGTAGTCTTGGTAATGGAGGAAAACAAAAAACATGAGAGATTCAAATTTTAAAAAATTCCAAAATTATGTGTCTTCAAGTACTCATGAAAAGTGAACGAGAAAGTTGTGAACGCATGAAAGTCTATTCACGAAATAAGAAAAAGGAGTAGATTAATATCTAATGATTAATTGATAATTACATGTCAC
>BGPR01000055.1:64229-101297 GCA_013235015.1 Araneus ventricosus | reverse complement strand
CACGTTTTTATCTCCAAGCGCCTTGTGTAGACGTTTTTATCTCCAAGCTCCTTGTTTCCGCGTTTTTATCTCCAAGCTCCTTGTTTCCACGTTTTCATCTCCAAACTCCTTGTCTCCACGTTTTTATTTAAAACACGAGAAAAGGGAGGCATGAATAATTGAATATCACAATTAATTATTGTCTGCTTTCATAACAAATTAATGCGAAATTATTTCATTGATGTTTTCATTTGTTTTGACGTTGGGAAAATACTATTACAAAAAGGAATAAAATGCAAAATCAAAAATAAACACTTCAAATATTATTAAGTAAATGTGACTCGTTTACTAATATAAGCCCTTATCATCATTAATAAAACTTTTTTTGAGCCTAGCAATGGTTTGGGGAAGGATATAACAATAGTACTCCAAAATATAAAGACTAATCAAGGAATACGGGAGTCAAAAAAATTTGGGAACCGCTGCACTAAACTATTGGAGGACAAATACAACTTTACACAACAGATTAACATCATTAAAAAATTGTAGAGAAATTGTTACAGAAGCATAATAGTTAGTCAGAAACCATTTTTTTTCAATCAGTTGTCTCTTTTAATATGTAAATTAATGCAGAGAATCTATTCAACACCAATGATGTTACCATTTAAATCTAATTTAATAATGCATCTAATTCAAAACTGAAAACCAGGTACTTCTATCTTTATAATTGAAATTATGTAAATATGTTTCCTCTCCATTATCATATTCCCTCACAATGATAAACAGATTAATTCAAAAGCTTTGCCTGCTTTTGTTTCCATTTGTAAATTATGTGTCATGAATTGTTTGTTTAAATTGCATGCCACCGTAACTAACTCCTTCTACAGAAACTGTACAGTCAGATCACATACTGGGAAACTAGAATACAAAGATCTAAAAAGTACGCTACCTTATAATTATAGATAAACAACAAAAAGCACTCACGTAATGCTCATACAAATAGTCAGGTAATCGAAAATGGCGTACAAAAAAGAGCTACGCATGTAATCAAAAGCTTGTAAAGTCATTTGTAAAAAAATAGGTTTGAAATAATGGTAATTTCAAAATTCAGTAGTTCTGTATGGTGTTTTAGTAAATTACGTATATTGTAAAAACAGTACTTAAAAAAAAATACGCCAACTTTATCAAATTCTTGGTATTAACGGCGAAATTTCTGAAAAAGTATAGTATGGTATACTAAGTATATGAAAGTTATCATAATAGTCTATCATATTGTTATGTACACTCTTTTACTTATAAATTCAATTATATTTTATTTTCTTGGTGTTTGTGTTTATTTTTATTTCGTTTTTATTTTTCTTCAATATTTTTATTTACTTTTTATTTTCTTGTACGCGAAGCATGCAAAGGAAAGTAAATTAATCGTCAAAAAATTCGAACTGGGAATTTTGATTAATCTCTATATTTAAGACCTCCTTGAGTGCAAAAAGAAAACAAAACTTCTGGACCTATGCCTGTTTGAACACGATAATTTAAAAATGGGTGAAATTTGGAATGCGGTCTTTAAATAAGAACAGCAGATTCCTATTAAATTTAGGACGAAATCCGTAGCTAAAAAGTGGAATTGAAGAACTCTTTTGGAATTGTATAAAACTTTATATAATATATTTTGAAATTTTAAACAAAACAAATAATTTTTTAAAGCTATCTTGCGTGATTTATTGGTATTATTCAGAGAGGAAGACATTCAAACAATGATACATCTCAATAACTTTGAAATAGCAACTGTTTCAGTCGCTTATTTCCTTAATCTCAAAATTTATTTTCCTTCTACGGTCTTAGCGCTACAATTATGGATCTTACACTGCCGGCATAGATTTTTACAAACAAGAATGAGGATGTGGGTCAAAAATAAAACCAAATTTCATTCTCTAAAAAATTAATGGACACTCCAGAAGAAACCGAATCTTTATCCTTTAAGAAGAAAACTATAAATATTCGGCATAGCTGAATGTTATGAAATTATTTAATAAATCTGCTTTTTTTTTCTAGAAGTACAATCGCATCTTATTTCTGTCTTGAAGAAGCTCCAGGAATCTTTAAAATAATGCGAAACTTCTTATCTCCTGTTCTTAATAGATGAGTGGATCATATCTTTTTGTAAATGATTATTCCAAAAGGCCATTTTGATCCATCAGTCCTAATGTGGGACAATTATAACTTAGTTCTAGGAAAGATAAGAAACATAGCTAGATATGATGTTCCAGAACGGAATCTGTTTTATCAGTTACAGCAGCGGTTACCAACCTTATTTTCCTCCCGTACTCTTTGAGACATTTTATTTTTGAGAACTCCTACTGTCCCCTTTATTTATTAATTCAATTATATTTTGTTTTATTGCTGTGTTTGTGTTTATTTTCATTTATTTTTTTATTTTTCTTCAATATTTTTATTTACTTTTTACTCTCTTGTAAGCGAAGTTTGCCAAGAAAAGTACTGAAATCGTCAAAAATTCGAACTGGGGATTTTGATTAATCCTCACATTTAAGACCTCCTTGAATGCAAAAAGAAAACAAAACTTCTGGAATTACACCTGTTTGAACACAATAACTTAAAAACGTATGACATTTGGAATGCGGTCTTTAAATAAAAACTGCAGATTTTTATCAAATTTAGGACGAAATCCGCAACTAAAAAGTGGATTATCCCAACTAACTGGGAGGAAGGAGTATTCCTTCTTCCTGCAGCCGCGGGATCTCAGAGTGCGAGGGATATGAAATATCAACTCCAGGGTTAGTATTCATACCTGGAATAATAATTGTACATATGGAATAATAATACTATTGCGAGCGCACGCAGACTAAGGCAATTCATTCATTGATAGAGCGAAATATTACTCAAGAATTGTTGAATTACGTCGAATTTCGCGCTAAAGTTAAACGCTTATAGCTCCGCAACCAAATAACATAGAGAGTGTGTTTTAGTTTCATTTAACAGAGAAACGTGGACATTGAAGATTGCAAAAATATTTTAGAATTTGTAATTACTGTTCACAGTCGAGTTGCAAAGTTGGTGAAAATCCGAAGAATTTTACATAGATGGAGTCACATAGTCACACTCGACTAATAGTCACTATAGATTATAATGTTAATAGTCACATACAGCTATTTTAGTCACAGAAAGTCACAGATGAGTAAGGTAAGTCTACGCCCCTCAAACTCAGAGCCAATTTCGCAAAGACAGCCTCCCGTTGATTTATTTTTTTTTTTACAGTTTCCTTCTGTCTTAAAATAATTTTAAGTTTTAATAAAAGTGTTTCATAAAATTTTAAAAAAGTGTTTCATAAAATTTTAATAAAAGTGTTTCATAAAATTTTAATAAGAGTGTTTCATAAAATTTTAATAAAAGTGTTTCATAAAATTTTAATAAAAGTGTTTCATAAAATTTTAATAAAAGTGTTTCATATTCTTTCTTGGTTGTATCCAGGCCCAAGATACTAACGACTGCAGGCATGCCAAACCCATAAAAGGTCGAAGAGAGCAAACCCGCCGAGAAAAGGGGGCAGGAGGTGGGCCCGCCTATTCAATAATTTTTTGTTTCGTATTCAAGACCATTTATTTTTATCCATAGGAATGAGGTCCGGTTTGAGATGAACAACATTTTTTTTTACTTTTATTTTCTCTGAATCAAAAATTCATAGATTCTTGTTATATTAATTTAAATTACTAAAGTCGAATTAAAATCAGATTTCGTATTAATACTTGACGTGACCGAGCAAATGGAAGAAAGAGTACCGTCCGTTCATTTGTCACCACAGTCATAATTCTCAGGGGGGGGAGTAGGAAGGCGGGGTCAAATTTCAAGTCGCGGCAAGCAGGGGTGCCTCATTATCTATCAATTACTAAGTCAAAAGTCAGGTGCCATTGTCGCATGGCCATTTCATATTGAATTTTGTTTATGTACCGCTTGCAAATATTCGTTTTTAAGAGTGGGAAGAGCGCACCATTACATTGCCCTAGATTCCGGTTCAGCTCTCGGTGGCCCTACAGTTCTACTGTCACGAGAAAAACCCAGACACCAGACATGCCGGTGGCGGTCGTTATGGCAACGGAATATTCCACAGCATTTTGGGGGTGAAGGGAAGGGCTTTATTTCATTTGGTGCAGATAGAATCAGCGGAGTCTCATTTCGCTTTGTACTTCGGTCGAAAACGAATTCCACGCCAAACGAAGTGTGCTTAGTTTGCCAAATGTTGTGGTCGATTTTATACGCGTTCCCTCCTTTCTTCGACTTGTCTATTTGTAGCAACCCTGTTGAGGGTTTTTCTAGTGGCGGTAAGATGAGAGAAAAACCAGGTAAGTAGACGTCTTAAATTATATGTTTCATTTCATCTTGATGAGTATCAAAATTTCCTCTTTTTTGCATGAAATTGGTGACAATTGATAAAGAATAAATTTTTTCAAAAGGGGCTTTCGGATATTTAAGAATATCTTCCTGAAATAACACAATGAAACGTAAATACAGTCGACGCTCGTTATAACGACCCTCTGCGTTCCACAGCTAAAGGTCTTTATAACGAGTGGTCACTACAGTGGATATCATTAAAAACTGTTCACATGCACGCTCAGCAGTTCCATATAAATAGGCGATTTTTAAACAGATTCCAACTAAATAATACTCAACTTATTTTTTTATCATTGATATTAAAAATAAAATTTTAGCAATAAAAAATATATTTCTAGAACCGATTTTAAAGTAGAAAATAAAGGGTGTTATATACTTACAAAACGTTTATTTTCTAAAGAAACAATCAGAAATGATTGCTTGTCTTTTCTGCATATGTGCTTTTTGCAAAACATAATTTTCCATTTCAGTTAAAGACGATAAATAATGTTCTGCCTTTCAAAAAAAAGACATTTTAAAGTCTCAATAGCACTTGAAACCTTTTTTTTATTATTATTATTATTCTAGGCTATTCTAATTTCCGCGCTGTGATGAGTGGTAATTCTCCCACCCCCCGCCTCCCCCGTCAAAGTTGAACTGTAACACTGAAGACTCTACATCTACGAAGTTTGGCAATAAAATAATCAAGGTCATTTACGTTTAGAAATATGTTCTTTTTAGAAAAATACCGGGAAGAGTGTTCGCTGAATTCGGACGTTGTATTGGGATTAGACGACACTGTACGGTCGTTATACCGAATTAAAATTAGCATAATGCATAAGGAAAGACAGTTGGGGATTTTATCACTGGTCGTTATAATGGAATGGTCTTTATAATGTGTGGTCGTTATAACGAGCGTCGACTGTATAATCTAATATTCTGTGGTGATCATTAGAAGCTACAAAATGAACAATTCCCAAGTCAGTTGAAAAATATTTGTTTTCATCCATGCATAAATGGATGACTGATTGTTATGAAAATTTACTATAATGACTACTTACTATTAAAATAAACGAAAATAGCTTGACTTAGTTAACTGATTGTAAAGCCTAGTCTAATCCTATGAATTCCTTTCATATAATCTTACCAAAATTTTCGTTAGTCAGCAGAGAATTGATTTTAATTATCACGCAAGGTAACATAGCAGCTGAATACAAATGACATGGACCATAGTCAACGACTATCAACCAGATGTAATAGAATTTAACCAAACACCTTTATACCTAATCGAGGAACTTATGAATTAAAACATATAAATACTCACTTTATACAAAGCATCCTCCTATTAGGGCCTTAAATATCATTACATTCTTATTCCTGCATAGAACAGCTCACCTGTCCTTGGAAAACATTTTAATAAGCAGGTTGCTCTTTAAAGTGAATGGGACTTTAGAATCATTAAAGCAAAGCAATGGTTCAAGATTCACGAATTGCATAAGCAATGAGATGCATTTCCATTTATTGATTATTTGATATACCATTACCATTTAAATCTGACCGAATGTTTTTATGTTTGTGCAGAGGGGGTCACATACCCGGAAGGTCAGACTGAGCTAGTTTTATTGCTTCAAAACGATAAATAACGGTAAATGTTTTGTTTAGTATGTTAATACAGGTTTTTAAGTTCAAGGTACCTCCCTATCTTATTTTATCAGATTCGAGTGTATTAATTTAGATGACGAATGTTTCAGTCAATGAATGCGTAAATGGAGATGTTTTGTGAAGATTATTATTTTAATTAAGCAGATTCTCTATTCCGAACCAAGAATATTTCAGTAAAATGCTGACTAGAATGTTGTATTTCATTTGGAATCTGGTAGTTAAGAATAGTTTCGTTGTATTTGTGTTTCAAACGCAAGCATGAAAATCCTGAACCAAACAACAGGAAAATTACGAAGCTGTATACCTTAATGGGAAAATTCCAGCTTCGAGATTAGAATCTTATATAGGGTTACCATGTGTGCCGTATATACGGGACTGTCACCATATTTCACTACTCAGTCCCGTATTACTATTTGTTCCGTTTTTGTCCCGTTTCCTGGAATAGGAAGAAATGGAAGTACTATTGCATATTTACAAGTAAGAAACATCGATATTGACAACACTGAGATTCTATTCAACCAGATATATTTTTGATATTGATATTATTTTTCTCTTAAAGATTATTTAGAGGAAAATAGTATCAACCAAAACTGCGAAGCAACTATGAAATTGAGTATGGAAGAGAAATGGCTGAAGTGTTTTGCAGATATGAAGTATATTGTTCAGAAGTCATGTCTTATAAAGCTTTGCGAATAAATATTATATCCACTCCAGCCCACAATTAAAATGTGAAGAGAATATTTTCCCTCGTGGCAACTCAATAGTCGGAAGAAAGAAACAGGTTGTCAGTTTTACAAGCTTTTGCTGATGACTTTATCTTCGTCACTAGCGAACCCTCTGGAGAAAAGCTAAAAGCTACTGCACAAGCAGCCCTCACGAAATTTCAATACTGGACTGACAAACACCAACTCAGGGGGATGTACAAAAAAATCCACCACCACCCTCATCAGCAGATTAGTAAGTGGTCCTCGAGTAAAATGGGATAATCAAATAATTAAAAGATCTACCTCCCTTAAATATATAGGAGTAATAATAGACAACAAGCTGAATTGGGCCGATCACCTCATCAACATGAAAACTAAACTAACTCATATCCAGCAAAAATTCACAAGAATAGCCGGAACAAACTGGGGACTTAACGAAGACCTCAGGAGAGTGAGGTCTTCGTTAAATAAAACAGTGGTAGAGCTGATGATTCTTCACGTCGCTGCAGCATTGGCCTATCCATTATCAGCCAGACAATCCAGGCTGTAGAATTCAATTCAGAAGAAGTTTCTGCTTAACATCCCTGTGGCATATTACACTACGCCAACAGCCGCACTCCAGGTCATGGAAGGGATCATACAGCTCCACATCCAACAAATAACAGGAAGCGGCCTACGCCAGAACAGCCAGACTACGCAAAACATCTAATTGCAACAACTTCAACCTCAATAACTAGGAGGACGGCACAACATCCACCAAATTCCACCCAGCAATTTTTCAATTAGAATACAGAATCTCTCTAAAAAAGCAATTGCTTCCTGTACCCGGTCTCAATATTTACACGGACGACTCAAAGATGGAAGACAAAACAGGTAGCGCCTTCTGTGGCATGGAAGAAGACACAACGAAAAACGAATGGATGGCGCAACTTCGTCACTTCAACGCAGTCTTCCAAGCAGAGCTACTTGCTATACAGGAGGTTTGTCTTTGGGCAAGCAAGACCAACCAACAGGTTAAGGTATGGTCAGACAGCGAGTCCAGCCTCCATTCAATTGCTTCAATGACACCAAGAGCCTATTGCTCAACAAACACAGGAAACCTTAACTGAAATCTACAAACATTAAACTTGGAGAGATTAGGGCTTATGTCGAATGCAGCGGTAATGAAGCTGCGGACGTACTAGCCAAGAAGGGAACACAGGAAGGAATCCCCACATATATCCCAGCGCCAAGATACCATATCAAGAGTCTGCGACAAAAAGAGTCCATCATCCGCTGGTAGAAAGAATGGAACAACGGAGAAACAGGCAGGAATGCTTACAACGCTCTGTCTAAAGTCAAGATAACTCCTACTCCATGGCAAAGGCCCGAAATAATGTTAGTCACGGGCCACGGCCCATTTCCGACATATCTTAAACGATTCAACATCAGAAACAGCGATTCATGTGATTGCGGAAACCTGGGAAACCCCTTACATAATGCTACAAGCTGCCTGTTTAGAACCTCATACTACCTAACAAAACCGTCAGCTGACCCAGAACCATTTTGGTGGAAAAGAGTTATGAACAACAACAATTCTAGGGCGAAAATCAGAAAACTCATACACTTCATCGCGGAAAACGAAACACTCTTTTTTCCAAAAAAATGGTGACAACAACTAGCCACAGACTCAATTAACCCTAGGCACTCAAACTTCTCTCTTCTCCCATACATAAGGCACCACCCTCTCAAATCAACAACACAAAGACTTGAAAGACTAACAGTTAAAATATTGAATATTATATTCTTTTGTTCTAAATGTCCTCCTTTTTGTATTCTTATATATAAAATGTAATTTATTTTTTCTTCTTTTTGCTCTGGCTTTTTCAATAAAGTTTCACTCATACCCAACCAACAGACAGGGAGCCGCCCTGGCTCTGAGTTCGGGGGTATGCTGTGGTGTTAAGTGGAGTCAATTGAAACAATTTTGATTTGCCGTTATAATTTTAAAATGACTTGCGCCCAATTATATAGTTATGTGAAAGATGAAAATGATATAATTAAGAAAGTAAAGACGACTTTAAAATATGACTGGTTTTAAAAGGATTAGCTTTGCCTCTTTTGTATTATTCTACCTATTCATTTATTAGATTGCTTAAACTTTATTTACTATTTCAGAGTAAAATAACCTACCCATTTTTTTCGTGTTTTATTTATTTAGAACTTAAACGACCCGTATTAATTATTGACAATTATGGCAACCCTAATCTTAGATTTGGATCGCTATTCCGCTGAGAATTCGAGATATAAACGCGGATAATACACATATTACAGATAATACACATACTACAGATAGTACACATACTACATTGAGGTTGAAAAAGTCCTCCCTTTTCTGTGATGTGGAATTGTGATTAGTGGCATGCCCTTTGAACGTCTATCTATTATTGCATCCATCCTCAAAGGCTTCTTGTAGTTTCAAACTGGAATGTAGATCTAATAATGATTAAATAATTAAGACAACAATGTCTTTCATTTTTGAAAGAGAAGTAATTTATGATGTATATTCTATAGAATGACATCATAATCGAGATTTAGTATTCGCAAATTCAACATGAATATCTGCCTCTTCTTCAAATTCACCTTGAGTCAAGCATCTTCTCCTGGCATGCTTCTTTCCAGGACTTAGTGTTTTAGGAATTCTATCTCAAACAAGTATTAAGAAATTTTAATTTCTTATGATGAGAATTGTATAAATCATTGTGATATAAAAAAAATACAGTGATGAACTGATTTTCGTTGTTCTAAATTTTGCCTTCTTAAAAAATTTTAATGTTATTTGTTTTGTTTTAAACCATTAAATGCCTTACTTAATGGAGTCAATTCACATGACGAATGCACTGGTGAGCATAAATTAAGCACCGTTTCGTAAAATGCGAGAAATTTGCAATTAATAGGAAATCTGTGGTTCAAAATCAGATGTGGAAAAACGTGTAACATACAATCAAGTATCCTACACATTTTACACTGGAGATGCAGTCACGAGGGCATATAGGGGGCCAACAGGAATTGATGAAGGCGAAAAGGGATTTAAGCTCCCCCCAGTTTCACAGGATGCTGAATAATGATTTGAACTTTTATTAATGGTTTTGCTTGCTATGCACATTGCTTACATGCATTTTCGTAAAAATAGCATGGATATTCGGGAAGATATAAATGTTTCTTTAAATAAATCCCAAATTTTTCAGTATGTTTTTTGCTTATAACATGCAGAGTTTTCATCCAAATGGTATGAAACTTACAAAATACTCGACAATATGTTACAGAAGTATTGTATTGAAAATTGAAGTAAATACGTTGAATATTAGAGGGAATATGAGTATTTGTACTAAATACTTTTAAATAAGTCATTTAAAGAAGGAATTTTAAATGAAAATAAGGAATTTTTAAATAAGTTGTTCGATATATTTGGCTTTGAAGTGATGAAAGAAAAATTTCGTTATGTCTCTCACATGCGCAGTAAAAAATATTAAGTACTGATGCTCATATTTCCTCTGATATTCAACGCATTTACAACGCATTTTAATGCAATACTTCTATAACATATTGTCGAGAGTTTTGTAATTTTCGTATAAATTTGATGACAACTTTTCTTGTTATAAGCAAAACACATGCAGGAATATTTAGGATTTTTTTTAAAGAAACCTTTATATCTTCCCGAATATTTATGATATTTTTACGAAAAATCATGTAAGCGATGTACACAGCAAACAAAACCATTAATGAAATATTTCAAATCATTATCAGCATTTTGTGAAACGGGGTAAACCTACATCCTTTTTCGCCTTCATTAATTTCTGGTTGGTCCCCTAAATGATCTCGAGACTGAATATCCAGTGTAAAATGTGTACGATACTCGATTGCATGTTACACGATTCTCCATAATTGATTTCGAACCATAGTGTTCGTATTAATTGCAAATTTCTCGCATTTTACGAAACGGTGCTTAATTTTTGCACACCAGTGTATAAAACTGAATATATAATTTAGCATTCAAATGGTAGTTGTTTTACTCTGTTCTGTAATATCACTATCAAGAAATTAGGTTTTATACCTAGGACTTTAATCCAAACTCGTGCTCATTTAAGTTTAAACTGGTGCAATTGACGCCTCGTCTAATTTTATAAGGGCTGCGGTAGCTTAGTCGTAAGGTCTCTGGTTCGGGGCCGAAAGATTCAGTTGAAAATCCACACTTTATGGGCCACGTTAGATCATACGTATTGGGCCAAACGTTCTCCCTCTGGTGCGGTGCAAAAATACACACATGACCGGCCTACCCAAGAAGGGTGTAAGGCCGAGAGAGGACCAGCGGGGAGAGAACCACCCCACCAGCATGTGGAGGACGGGATTTATTAGGTACAATAAAACGATACAGGCATTGCCAGAACAGGGGCAGTACTTTTAAATACAAGAGAGTTGGGAATGTAAACCTAGTTCGACCCACCTCGGTGGGGAGATAATAGCTTGATTTACATGAACTCAACCACCAAGTGTGGCGAGTGATACTCACAAAATAAAGAATGACAAAATGAAGGCTCTTTCTTTTCATATAAAATATAAAAACTTCCCTAACGCAATAAATTTAAAAACTGCTGGGGCAAGCAAGGAACAGTAAAAATATATAAAGCGATATATATAAGTACTGAAAAAGAAACAAACAAATAAACACAGAAAAAGCAATAAAAATGAGATATCTAAATAAGTCAAAGATTGAAACCCCACAATAGAAAAACAATGCACACACACAAATAACACTACACACGAAACGACACACACAACACAAATAAGAACTGTACAAGTACAAGAAATTGAATAAAAAATAATTCCCGAAACAGCACTCGTTCTGCTTCAAAAAGGGACGTTAATACGACTACACTTAACTAAACTAAACCTCCTTTTATACTGTTAAAGAAGTTTTGACATCTTGTCTACGACAAAATGTCATATAGGCATTTCGAAAATACCTGATTCTTCTAAAATGTCCAGCTGAAAATGCTCTATAATGTTGCAGAATTATTTAGAGTACTTTAAAATATAGAAACTTTTAGAATATACTACAAATTTCCCAAATGTAATGGTGTCAAATATCCTCAAATGAGTCAAAATCTTCTAAAATCTTTTAGAGTATCTCAAAATGATAGCGAATGTTCTGGAATATGTATAATACTCAGGAATTTATAAAATACAGTATAATTTTCCAGGTTGCTTAAAAATGAAATATTGTTCAAAATTATCCAAAAAGGATCTAGGATGCTCCAAAATGTCTTAGAAACTTTTAGGAAGCTCTACAAATTTCCAAAATTCAATAGTGCTAGAAAACATTCTAGAATATTCCTAAATGTTGATTTAATCTTTTATAATGTTTAAAGTTCTCTCCCTTGATCCGTACCACAGCGGTTGCGGTAAGGATGTCTTACACACAATATTTTTACACAGTAAGTAATAAGTGTCCAAGTTTGGTTGAAATCGGTCCTTTGGTTTAGGAAGAAATGTGGAACATACATACATACCTAAAAACAATGATTTTAATTTATAATAAGATTTCCTATAAATTTGTCATTCATTGAATGCATTAATATTTGTAAGCATAATGAATATATTTCTTTAAAGTAATTTATTCTTTAAGCATAAAATAGCCATTAATTATTTCCGCTCCTATTCATTTCAATTACCACCGATTTCTTTTTAAAAAAAGGCTTGAGGTACTTGTTTGCCCTTTACTATCATATTTTTTTTTCATTTTCTTTAATGTTGATGGCATAACAAAGCTTATACATCAAACTTAGCTTTACGAACGCTGCACCTTTCTCAAATGAAACTCTTGAATTCTTCTTTTTTAAAAAACCGGCACTTAATTTTCTTACCCTTGTGATGAAAATTACGACGTGTCAAAAAAATAAATATTCTTAAATGAAAGTGCTGCTTGGTTGATTTCAATAGCATGGTTATATAATAACACACATCAAAAACTCGCTGAAAGGTGATGTTGATAGATATTTTTCACACTTTGAAATATCTTCAAATTATAAAATAGGGGATAAGGCCAATATTGCACAAAAATATTCATTGTTTATTCACAACACAGAGAAAAGCTATCAATCAACTGAAAAGACAAGGCTGATGTGTTAGATTTTGTTTTACGACTGTTGCCATTTCTGAAACACGAATCAAATCCGGTTCGTCGGGTAGGATTAGACGCAATACTTTCGATTATTGCCTGAATAAAAAAATGTTGGATAAAGATATCCCTATTTTGCAAAGATCAAAACAAAATGAAAGCCGACAGGAACGTATGTACATTTCAAAACATGGAATGTTCTTCAAAATATAAAATTGAACAGTATGAGTGGATATAAAACAAATCCCAAGGTTGTACAAAAGTTGACATATTTCGAAGGTCAAAATTGAAGAGTAAAATGTAGACACTTGAGAAGATGAAAAAATTTGAAATTTCCTTAAAGTTCCTCCTCGTTTTTGATCTGTCAAATTTTGTTAAATCTTTAAATTTGTTTTTCTGATTTCATCATTGAATAATAAAAACAAGTTGAAATCTCAATCCTTTGATCGGCGAAACTAATTTAATGTTTCAAAGCTTATTTTAATTCCATTCCTGTTGCATCTCAATACATAATTCTGGGTGTGTATTTTTAGCTTAATAATTTTCAACACTTTTCAGAGATTTAAGAAAGTAAAAGTGACCAATGGACCTTATCCATCATTCATGCAGAAAAAAATTGAATTGATTCAATCTTTGTTACAATGTAACATCTTACATTTTATTCTATTCATCTGTAGTTTTTGATATGCTTGTTTCAAACAATCTTTTATCGCCTTGTTTTTTGTAAAAAGTTAGTTAATTTCAGGATTTCTTCGATCTTTAACAAATTATTTTTCTATTTTAACTGTTAATCATTAATTTACCTTCGTTCGGGCGCAATACAAATGCTAACACGTTCGGGCGCAAACTCTTCTGTGAGATTAAAAGTTAAATTTTTCTTAGGTTTAAGGAAAAGCTTATCAAACTGAACTATTCGGTCAGATAAATCTATATTTGCATTCTTAATTAACTTTTCACTTTCTCGTATACTATGTATACGAAAAGAAAGTATTGTAATCGTCAAAAAATTCGAACTCGAGATTTTGACGAATCTCCATGTTTTAGACCTCCCTGAGTCCGAAAAACACAATTTTGGAATTATGTCTGTCTGTGTGTCTGTGAACACGATAACTCGAAAACTATTAGAGCTACGGGGATGAAATTTGGTATGTGGTCTTTAAACATAATTTGTAGGTTCCTGTCAAATTTTGGACAAAATTTCGTCAACGGGAAGTCTGTCTGTTTGTATGTCCGCGGTCATGTGAACACTATAACTCAAAACCTTGAATAGCTAGATGGATAAAATTTGGTACACGGTTTTATCGTCATGAATGTAGGTCCGTCAAAGGGTTGACTGTCTGTCGGTCTGTATAATTTACTTTTGAAAAGAATTCGTCATCTCCACGCGCATGCGTACTGGAAGCAATCTTCTGTGCACGCGAAGGCTATGGAGCGAATTACGCCAGTTTGTCCTTGAGACGGCAAGAGCAGAAAATCGGTACGCATCTTTTTGAATTTAATTCTTTACCTAGATATTTTTCAATCACTATGATGAAAAACCTTCTGATAGTCATAGGATTCTGGGTAACAGTAGGTTCGAATTTTTTTATCCTCGCGTGGGGAGGGGAAACATCACCTTTCTGGGGAAGTATACGAGAAAGTTTAGGGGAGAACACCCCCTCTGGTTTTGTATTACCTTGCAATTTCAACTAACAGAATGGCCAGGAATTCAGGAGCTGGTTGACGTTTGTTTTCCCGTAGAGTTCCTTAGCAATGACAACTGTTGCCGTTGCGAGTCCGAAATATTTCGACATTTTTGAAACAATATATTGGAAATAGCGACCAATGCCCTTCATTGAGTTAGAAGTTGGGACACAAGTATACAAACTTCTACAGGTATATAAAAAGAAATATTGAGTAAAATTTGTGAAATCAAAAATACAAACGTAATCGGGCGCAACTCATCTACCAGATTAACGTGCCCCTCACGTACCAAAACAGCACTAGAGAGAAAAACACGATACCCTAGTGTGAGTGGTAGGGATCCAGGAAACAATTAGAGGTGCCACACCTTTCTCGGTAAATCTCGCACTTAGGTACAAAAAACTATGGGTACTTCATCTTACAGATTAGATGCGTCCGACGAAAGATTAGCAGAAATTAAGATATATTATTGCTACAGTTAAGAATAAACAATTATTTATTTCAGTATACTGAAAATAAGCTCGGATATTCACATATTTTGCTTGGTATCTATCATCTACAGAGCAAACGGATTTTTATGTGACTGGAGCAAAATGCATTACATTACATTCCTCGCAAAAATAAAGTACGTAATGCAAAAAAAACTTATTTCACTATTTATTATTAAATTTGAAACCATTTTTTAAAATTTAAAATCATAAACGATCTAACATTATTTTGAAAAGTTGGTTACAGATTTGATACAAAAAAACAGCAAAATTTTATCTGTTAAATACAAACAGAGCAGAGTTTATATCTATTAAATTTCATCGAAATCTCTGCTTTCAAGTAAATAGATTTATTCGACAATTTTAATGAAGTATTTTAAATTGAGGTATTTTTTTAATTATCTTTATTTATTAACATAGAAAATGTACACAACATGTTGCTCTAGAGTCTTAAAAATCTTTGCTTTCAAGGAAAATAATAATAATAATAACAAAACAGTAATTGGTGTAAAATGCTTTCAAAATCATACACAATCGTCTGGATAGTGGCGGTCGCTATAGAAACAGATTACCGCACCGGGAATCCATTTCGAGTAGGTAGAAGTTCACTCAAGTTTGTCACAATGGCGCTCTTAGCGCCAAATGGATTATATATGGTATTATTACAATTAACGTGCAACCGCGGTAAATCCGAGAAGACGAATGATCAACAACTCTTTTTCTGCCGCAAATTGGCTTCAAGAATAAAATAAAACCCAGACTTCCGTCGGATACCTCCTATTCGAAATGGACCTTCCCTAACATAACCAGTTGCTATAGTAGCCGCCGCCAACCAGACAACTTGGCGGGAAGAGATCTCGTCGCGTACAGACAGTATATTTCTATATCACTGTGAGTTCGGCACAACTTAACAATATTAGACTCTTGGGCCATGATATATCCAACACTCCCCACTTGTTTACATTTGAAACTTATTGAAAACTCATAAATGTCTTACAAGAATCATATTACAAACGCTGATTAGAGTAAAAGAGGTCTTGCTATAAATCTTGCCATCAAAAAAGCATTTCTACATTGACGTGTCTAAAATGAAAGAAACTACTGCGGCATAACAATTGAACAGTAATATCCATTTTTAAAAAATTTATTCTTAGCATAAGAACAGAAAACCCAAGCATCCCTTTTTAAACAGTTCTTTCTGCTTGCCAGATTTCTCAAATGTTCAACCGGGACACCGGAATGCCCCCCCCCCCAGCGGCACGGGTATTCAAGGGTAAACACACTTGGCGGGTTTTAGAGGGTAGTTTATTCTCAATGCTATGAATAAATGGTTACTGATTAGGAACCTAAACCAGGGGTAGTAATAAATGACACAAGCATATAAATTTAAGCATTTTATTTCTTACATGTTAATATTTATAAGTTACTTAAGTAAGAACAAACACTTTGAATGAGGTGCCCAATATTGGACTCGCCCGGAGAGCCTCTCGCATCGCGCATGGTCACGATTGGAAAAGACAAGACGATACGATGACAATATTATTTATTAGCAGACCATCACTCTTCTATAGTTTTCACTTTTCATACAGTACAGTGAAATAAATGACAAAGTAATTATCCTAATTAATCCTTCACAGTTAATTATTTTTAGACTTTTTTGATCATCTATAATCAAATTTAATTTTTACCGGAACGTGGAATAAACCGGTCGGGACACCGGGATTTTGTCTGAAATCCGGGACTGTCCCGGTGAAACCGGGATGTCTGACAAGCCTACCACTGAACAACGCTAACATCCCAAACAGACATAACAAATAAGACCAGACCCTGTACAGTCCGGATGAAACGGAATTTCTCTTAAAATGCACGTAATACAAGTTTTAGATCGATAAAACTATAAAAATCTATGTTTTTTTCACAAATACATATCACTTTTCCTACGGCTTAATTTTAGATTTAATACTACTGCATAAGTAGCCCAAGTTTTTAACCTACGAACTGATGTAGGATTGACGAAACAAAACCTCTTTGTACATAATTAAAATTCAAAATTTATTGGCTGTATATCCTGCTTTTTTTAAAAAAAATCCCGTCCTGATTAACCGGATATCCAGACGAGTGGGGCTCTACTGTAAGTTCAAACATTCTCCAGATTAAATAGAAATTGGATGTTTGAAGCTAATTACTATATGTGTTCCCAAATGGTTAGGAGAGAGAATAGAATTTACGCTTGACTTTTTTTCACTTTTAGTACTTTTCTTCTTTTGTTTGTTGTTTGTAGTAAAATAAAAGTCTTATTAAAAAGTTTTAGGGGGATATCATTTATATTTTTATCAATTAGTTCGCATTATAATATTTTTTAATTAGTTCGCATTATAAGTACTGTATGATAAATACTATGTTTTAAATTTCAAATAAATTGTAATTTAAACTGAATATTGAAGGAGTTACGTTTGATACGAAAAAAATAATGAGTTTTCCGAATCAGCAAAAATAGAATTAGATCCCTATCGGGGAAAATCATGAAACTGCCGGATTTTAGTGACACTTTATTAGAAAACGGACTGAGATGACGAACTGTCGGTGGACAGTCTGAGGCAGATGTAACTGGATGGTTACGTGTGTCTCGAATGGATGTATCCCAGAGTATGATACCAATTTCTAAGTACGGCACCATTCCCAGAAGGTTGGTCCAAGAACCTTAACACTACAGCGAATCGACATGGTGCATTAAATTAGTCAATGTTATAATGATTGGAGAGCTAGCCATGTCTGGGCTTAGATGTAGCTACTAAAGGAATTTGCAAGGTATATTTTCTCCCCTAACAGGTCTCAGAAGAGTCTGACTTTCGAGGAGACAAATGCACTGCATCTTGATGGGAGCAAGATTGTCAACATTTCCTCTTTAGTGATGAGATGATAGTCAAAACTTAAAAAGATTCTTGAAAATTCTTAAGTTATGGCCTGGATCTCGCTATCGCTCCGTCATGATAAAAGAAATCATCAACCGTCTGGATGGTGGCTTACATGGTAAGCCTCCATCAAGACGCATCATGTCCAACTACACATTTTCTACATGGGCTGTTGTGGTGTGGCTGGAGTGGTCCAAGAAGATACATTGCACAGCGTGTTCCCCTCTACTCCGCCAATAACCAAAGAAACTTTAAAGTTAGGGTTATTAAAAACGTAAAATGATGTCACAAGATGTGATCAACAACTTTATTTACAACTAGCCGCCTTCGAAGACCAGCTTGTTCGCCGGGAATATGATTTCAATTTTATCTTTCATCATTTTTTATTCATGGTTCTCTTAACAACGTAATTTTAAATTTTACATTGTGGTAGATATTTAACCCATGTTCTATAAGTGATCTTGCACTTCTTCTGTTCATTGTCTTGATAAATGTTCCTAATGCAGTCAAATAACTGACCATGCCGTGTAACCGCTAATTCGATGTTGTCGACACTATCTTCACTTTCTTATTCCTTTTGTAAAATATGCATTCGATTTCAAGATTAAAATGACGAAGCACATTTTATGGCCAGCGACATGTTAGCTGGATTAAAATATGCTGAGGAAAGAATGAAAACATAGCAACCATAACCATTCAGTTTAATGGATATAGTTCTTAATGTAAGCATAGCAATATCTCGGAGAGCTTGGTTTACAGTCCACATAAGTCTTGATGAAATAAAATATGAAAGCAAAATGTATTACGATCCTCTCTCAGATCACAACAACGAAAGAGAAATATGCAATTAATTATTTGTTAAACAATGAAAACGGTTTGAGTTGCGTTGCGCCATTGAAAAGTATTGTTGGAAATTATGTAAAAAAATATTTTTTTAAATTTATTAAAATTCGAGAAAACATTGTAAGGAAATTTAATTGCTATCATTGAGAAGGTAATTGGTAAAGGTTTTTGAACTTTTAGATAGTGCAACAATGATTTTTGTGCTGTAATATTTTCGGAAGTTATTAAGGAAAAACGACGAACTTTAGCCTAATTTTTAATTAATTAAAATTTCAAAAAATGGGCTCTTAGGTGCATATTCTAACTCTTCAAAGTATGTTTGTGCCAAATTTCGTAGCTGTATCTCTAGAGGTCTGCCCTGTAGAGGACCAAAAACGCACACATATTTTCCTTTATTATTAGTAGAGATAAGAAGGTCTATTGTGCGGTTTGCAAAACTGTGCATAGTCACATTCGTTATTAGACGGACCATTTTGTAATTATGTGTTTATTTTATAGTTTTCTGGTTTCATATGCATGCTTTAGAAAAATTATCTTTTTATGTTTGCATTTGGATATCTTACAGCCTGGGTATCTGTGTGTTAATGATCAAATATGTTGGGGGAACAAAATTTAAGGGCATTAAATATATTGGATGGGACTGCTAGGGTATTTATAAAAAAATTTAAGCAAGGTAGATGCCCAGAAATAAAATTTTAATTATAATATATATTGAACAATTAATTAATTCTGGGTACACAATCATAAACACAATAATAAGCATTTCAAGCTATATTGAAATAATTCACCTACCTTTACTGACCTGAAAACCCTAGCTACTTAATTAAAAGTTAATTTGCATATAGTGGTAGTACAATACAAGTTGTAAAAACAAATCAGAGAAATTAAAACAGAATCAAAATCTATGAATTTAAATCTTTTTTATTTTAGAATAGTTTAAATTAAATTACTTTAACACTGCCACAAGTTACACATATACAAGATGATGCACATTTTTAGAAAATATAATAACCAAATTAAAAATATGTAGCTACACATAATACAACGCACTGCAGGCTCAAAAAATATATACTAATAAGGATATTAGGTAGAAACCACAAATTTAAGAAACATCTTGATTCTGCAGAAAAGGCGGTACATTTACAGAGCACATCACAGTCTTTGTTTCGCTTGTAATAAAAAAAACTAACCAAAGCACACGTTGTATGAAAAATTTGGAGAATTTGTAATATCAAAATTTACATTATCATTCTTGAGGTAATACAGTCGCATAATTGGTATACTAACAAGTTTCCTTGCACATTTTCATCAACACACAGTTAACGTAAATTTTTTGCAGAGCAGGCTATTGAAGAATTATTGCACCCTGATCATCTTTAGTGCAGGGCTTGAATAATCAGAGCACTCTAGCTACTGATTTTCTTTTTATCGAACATTTTAGCACCAAAAGCAGTCACAATTTTCTCCAATTTTCATCTGAATAAAGAAAGATGAAAAGAAAAAACTTTTTCCCTTCGACGACACCATTCACTGCATGAAGGTTTTAAAATTCGCAGAATCCAGAAGATTTCAAATTTTGCAGAATCAAATCTTACATCATCACACGAAAAATCTTGTTGAAGAAAAATCAAAGCTTACATCATCACACGAAAAATCTTGTTGATGAATACAACACTTGCATCATTTTTGCTCCAACGGAAAAATAATAATATATATAAAATGGTTGACTCTCTGAAGGCCTTAAGGTCCCCAGAAGCCTAAAAAAAGGCCCTGGGACCTGCAGCTGCCAATACCCTCACTCGTTCAGAGAAGCACACAAAAGAAAGTTCCAATCGTAACGGAAAACGATTCCAGATACAGACGCCCAAAAGCCTGATAACACCAAAAACCTACGCGCCAAGATGGCGAAGAAATAATCCCGTAGCAAAATTTGAATTTAAAAATTAATAAAGTTGAAACCTTAATGGAAACAACAACAAAAGTTAAGACAAATAATAATTAAATCGAAAACAAAGTAAATAATTAAGTAAAATTTAGAAATTAAATGAAACGGTTAAAATTAACGTTTGAATTTCAAAATTAGCCAAAGTTGCCACAAGAAAAGAAAGAAACTTTAGTGGCGAAGAATTAAAATTATTAAAAATACTGACAAAGCCGAAAAAATGATGTTGACGCAATATTTGCAATCTAACACTGTGTACAAGATTTCAGTAACTTAAAATAATCATTTTTCGAAATATAAAATGCTTCATGATTCTTTAATATTTAGTGTTAATATAGGATTTGTGATTATCATGGCAGCTCGAAATTATTAATTGTTCCTATCTTATCTCCTGAAAGTGTCCTAAGAAGAGCCATTCGAGAGTCGTGAACCTCCCCCCCCCTCCCCACGAAGGACCCATTATCCATTAAGATCACCTCTATTAAATATTGGAAAAAGTTGCAACAAGCCGTGATCAACAACTTCATTTGCAAGTATTGGGTAGGTTATAAATGAATGTTTTAGATTTTTTATATTTAATTATCTCTTTCTATTTCATGCATTTGTTGTTTTCGACTCAGCATAACCAAAAGTGACTTTTGAACCGTAGAAACCTATCAAACCCAACCAATCCTTGATTTTAGGGTTGTTTCGCAAGTGCCGTTCCCAGCACTAGCTCGAGCGTGATGTTACAAGTGAGACAACCTTTAATAAAACTCTTCACGAATACAAGTTTTAAAAAATGTTGAAGTATTATTATGTTTCAATGAGAGACTAATGTAGAAGATCAAAAAGGTTGCCCCTGCCATACCGAAACAAAAAAAAACATCACAAACCCACTCAATTAATAAAATATTATCTTCTATCACTAAGTGAGCAATGGCGTGCAGGTGGTTTGAGTGAAAAGCATAACATTTGAGCCGAGAGGTCACAACTCCGAACTCGTCTGAATACGGAAGACATGATTGAATTGGTGACTTATCCTGATTAAGAAGGGATTACATAAAGATGGGTTAGATTGGAATAAAAAAGTTGCTGAATTTAATGTCTGCGGTTGGCATCGAGGTTGAGGAAAAAAATATGGAAAAGAAAGTGTAGATAAGGGTAGAAGTTGTTTTCCCAATGCCGTTCCTTGCCTTCATGAGGAAGATTAGTAAACAATAGCTGTGTTATATTAATATAAGGCTGATAGAATTCAATGGACTTAGTGTGACTGAGAAAATTTTAGAATAATAGAAAATGGAAGTTTAGAATAATAGAAATAGAATAACAGCAAATAGAAATAGAAGAGTAGGATAGTTATCAAAGAGAAATTCATTTTTTCTCTTTGTTAAAGCTGAGGATTTAGTATTAAAAAACCAAAAATACTTACTTTTACTTGATGTCATATTTAGAACTTGAAGAAATTTTATTTAACGAAAGCATAGTTAGTGGTGTATTGACTTTCATCTCGATATTACCATAGACTGCCATTTATTTAGTTACTAGAAGATTTGTGCCCGTCTAAGATGGGCTTTTAGCTTGCCAACAATATCTCAGATCTGATTGTCACAGATTTATTAACGGAAGTTGTTGTAGAAAATCTCATGCACATTGGCAGAGTGTTTAAAAAACAAAACAAAAGAAACATGAAAAACAGAAATGATGAATCAATTGACATTAACTTTCGTTTCGCAAAATATATCAAAATTAATGACTAAAATCGGATTGAAACAAATAGTGATTCGCAACAGAATGCACCATAAATTCAAATCTTAAGAACGAACCCTTTTAACAAAAACCAACTTATTCTAGCATGAAAAAATAACTTTACTTTTAACAATTACTTTCGTTTTGTCTATTTAAAATAATGCTAAATCAAATTCAAAACTTAAGAAAGAACTATTTTTGTAGAAACGAAGTTACAAAATAAAAACATGAACCACAAATTCAAATCTTATGAAAGAACTATCTTTAATAGCTTAGAAAACCGAACTCATTTGCCAACACAAAAATCAGAAATTTAAAAGCAATTAGTGAAAGAGTTCAAACATAACAAATAGTGATTCGCAAGATACTTATCATACTATAATGAATAAAGATAAACGGATAACGGAATATTTTTTTACCGCGCTTGGGTGAAGCAGCATAAATAATAAAAAGAAGGGAAACTTAAATCACCAAAGATTGAAAACAGTGTATGCTAATTTATAGGCGTAGACAGATCGTCTGAATCTGTTTGGCACGTAACCAAACCAAACCACGTGACCGCATTACTTCAATCTCTGGCTTCTTATATATATTAATATCTAAGCCAAGTCAATGAGCCAAAGAGTCGCGTAAAGGGAAGCAGGCTATCTTCTATTAGTCAAAGCGACCTTGTCGTAACTAGGTACAGGAGGAGATGGAAATCTGACTTAGCTTCAATACATGGGCGTATGTTGCCTTCCTGGAGTACATAACAGGGAAACTAGCTCACACTTGCGTTTCGCTGTGAGGAAAACCAGGAATACCTTCTGCTGCCATCAATACCTTGTTAAAGCCCATATCGCTGTACTAAGTTTTAAATAATATTGGTTAAGAGCACAGCCAGAGGAAAGAACCGATAACTTTATTCCACCCATAGGCGGCTCGTCCATAAGAGCTGCAGAGCTACATTTCCCCCTGAAATTATTTAAGAAGATTGCATTTTCCTTTTTATTCTAATTGGCTACTTTTCCACTTTGAGAATTCATCAATCAACGAAAATGGCAAAAAAATAATAAAAAATGTAAAAGGAAGACGGAAAATCAATGAAGAATTAAGAGAGACACAGACCTATGCTGCAAAAAGTTTTGCCCCTCCTCAGGATATGAAATTAATGAACAAAGCGAAGCCGGAGAAAAGCAACCCTTCCTCCGCTTGAAATTGCATTCATTTGAGCTGCATTTTTCCCATCTCACGATTGGCGCGACTTCTTCATTTGGCTTTTTTTCACTTTTTCTCAGTAGTTCAGCCGTTAAGTAGGTTTTTTTAAATCCAATTCTGGAGGAGGTGTAATTTTTTTCTTCTTTATCTTCTTTCGGGTGCTGATTACGAATCTGAGGTTTGCCACCAATAATTTTTGTTGGAATTTTAGTTATAGCCAAAAAATATGAAAAAAATTTTTTTCTCCTATTTGTTTGCTTATAACTCAAAAACTATAAATTTTTACTATATCATCATTACATACCAAAATAATCAGCACAAAATTAGCTATAACTTAGGTCTATGCAACTTTTGTAGCACTGCTTGTTTCTGAGCTGACGAGCAACCACTGCTTCTACCTATTCATGATCGTCAGCTATGCCTATGCTTTAACCTACTAGGTCATTGGCGGAAATTTTTACAGTTCTGTAGCAATGTAAGAAAATTTAGTAGAGTAAATGCTCTTTAACTAGATTGTTTCAACATGTATGAAACAATGAATAGGAAGTTAGAATGTTCTGCATTGTTTGAGCTTCTTTCGTTTAAATGGGATGAATAAAAAAAGAAACTTTTTTAGAATAAAATGATGTGGAATAGATTACAAAAATTCGATTCAGACTATTTGGTACGTGAAGGTTTACTTCAGTTTAAAAAAATTAAATCATTTTGCTTGTTAGACTAAGAAATATATTCTGGAATAAATATTATCTCAAAACTTTGAAAACAATGCTTGCCAAAGCTTTGAGCAAAAAAATGTGTACAGAGCGAATTCTACTGCAACCAACAGCTTAGCTAAACAATGAAGAAATAAACAATGTGAAATCTTTGTGAATATAAGAAATAAAAATTAAGTTTAAATATCAAATTGCAATGACAGCATCAAACTCCGCATGTTGTTTTATTATAACATGCAGAGTTTTCTTTCGAATTGTACGAAGCTTACAGAATACTTGACAATACGTAAAAGAAACGTTGCATTAGAATTTGAATTCAAAAATTTGAATATTACTGGAAATATGAGCATTTGTAGTAAATAATGTTTTACTGCGCATACGCAAAATGTAGTTCTATATATAATGTTAACAGATGGCGCCATCAAAAGCTGCTCTAAATAAAACATAAGAAAGGCGCAGTTCGGTTCCGAGCCGTTGATTTTTCGTGAAAATGTCGGGATAATATCATAAAACAAGTATTTCGTATTAATATGTAGCTTAATTATCAATATCTTTAATACAATATTTACACAGAGTAGTATAATGGTTACAGAATCACAAGCTACAAAACACCCTTGCGACATGAGATAAACTTGTGATTTATCTATTCTGTAACCATTATAGTACACTGTGTAAGTATTGCATTAAAGAGATTGATAATTAAGCTACATATTAATACGAAATACTTGTTTTATGATATTATCCCGACATTTTCACGAAAAATCAACGGCTCGGAACCGAACTGCGCCTTTCTTCTTTTCTAATAATTTTGAGAAATTGTGTGCGCATGTTAAACGTATTTGAATCCAAAATAATCAGACACGATCTGTCACTAAAAATTAGCATTCTGAAACAAACAATAAATCAGAATTCATATAACTTCTCCTGACTCAAGATAAGTAAACATTAATTCATTGTTTCTTCCCACTCTAGAGTTAACCCGTCAATCAATCAAAAACCCAAAGTAAAGAGTATAACTTGTTACAAACTTTCGTTTTTCTTTCTTTTTAATTAGGAAATGCCATATTCCTGCAACCTCGGAATACAAGTTCCTGTAACAAGTGGTTCCATTCGTTTGCGCCAGATCAAGTCAAAGGAGACGATCAAAAACGAAGTCTCAAGACACACAAACGTCGGTATTGAAAGAGAACCCGAAAACCGTTAATTAACGGGTGTTACAAACAAGAAAGTAAAGGTCTCAATCGATTGTGTCCATCTTTACCATTAAAGCCCGAGAGATTTATCACCTAATCGGAAACCAACAAAAAACAACGCGAAGCAAAATTTATAACTTGTATCAAACTTTCAGTTTCCTTTCTTTTTAATAAGGAAATGCCATATTCCTGCAACCCCGGAATACGAGTTCCCGTAACAAGTGGTCCCAATCGTTTGCGCCAGATCAAGTCAAAGGAGATGATCAAAACAAGAAGTCTCGAGACACACAAACGTCGATCTTGAAAGAGAACCCGAAAGCCGTTAATTAACGGGTGTTACAAACAAGAAAGTAAAGGTCGCAATCGATTGTGTCCATCTTTATCGCAAAAGCGCGAGAGATTTATCACTTAATCGAGGACGCCAGACCAAAAGTCAAAAGGATGCCATCTCTGCTACTGAACTCGGTTATTGTGATGGATGGAATTTGTAACTGCATAACTGATAGCAACGGGTTCCCCTTTGATATCGGTAATTGCCATTCGAACTCGCTTTTGTTTCGGGCGAGAAAATCGAAAGGAGAAGATAAAATGGGGGAAATAATTTATGACTATGGTATCACTGGAGTGCACTTTGTTTAAAACATGACTCTTCCGTCTGCTGATATGTGAAAGAAGATAAATGAATGCTGATCTTAAAATATTAGTTCAGGTCTTTGGCAGATCTTAATTTTTTATTTTAAATCAAATTCAGAGGCGATTTATGCATATAATTTGTCGCGACAGATCATTATTAAGCAAAAAATTCCTTGTTTGACTCTTCCGTCTGCTGATATGTGAAAGAAGATAAATGAATGCTGATCTTAAAATGTTATTTCAGGTCTTTAACAGATCTTAATTTTTTATTTTAAATCAAATTCAGAGGCGATTGATGCATATAATTTGTCGCGACTATGTCTTACAGATCATTGTTAAGCAAAAACTTCCTTCTTTGACTCTTCCGTCTGCTGACATGTAAAAAAAGATAAACAAACGTGTTCTTAAAATATAATTTGAGACCTTTGGCAAGCTTTGATTTTTTTGTTTTAAATCAAATTCAGAGGCGAATTGCGCATATTATTTACCGTGGTTGTTTTATAGATCATTGTTATGTAAAAAATTTGTTGTTTGACTCGTTCGTCTGCTGATTAGGGATGGCGGTTATTGCAGAAAAAAACGGTTTTCGGTTATACCGGGTTTTTTTCACCTCCGATTTAACCTGTCGGTTTAAACCGTTCAAAATAACCGGTTTTTTGATGGCGGTTATTGCAAAAAAACGGTTTTCGGTTAAACCGGTTTTTTTCGCATCCTGGCTGTTAAAACAGCTCAAAATAACCGTTTTTTGAAAAAACCGGTTTTCGGGATTTTTTTTAAAAAGCAACGTTTGTGGGCAGAATTTTTTATCAATAATAATACGATAAGTATTAATACAATAATTAATTAATGTAATAAGTAATAATGAATAAGTAATTAATACAATATGTAATAATAATAAATGAGTAATTATTTCAATAAGTAAGCATTATAAACAAAATTTTCTATTAACATTATTTTCACAAGAAATTAATTCATTGACCATCTAATCTGCTCATAAAGACTCTTTCAGCAATGCGTTGATACGTGAGTCGACACCTCTCATCGGAAACAACATCATTCAACGTAGATACTTATCTTTCGGACGACACAGAACTTCAGACTAAAGATATATCTTTTTTGGCAACAAAAAACAGACGCCATTTGCAGACAAATTTTTTATTAGTATTGTTTTTGCAGGAAATCAATCCATTGGTCAATATTTATCTGTTCATAAAGGACTCTTTCAGTAATCCGCCAACCAACAGACGCCTCAAGGAAGCGGTTGTCGGTTATTGGCCTAAGATGTTGAAATTCAAAGTTTTATATAACTTGGTAAATTTTAGTCTAGTCGAACCTAAAATCGAGCCTATCTTCCAACCCGGTTTTTGGATTTAAAAAAATAACCGGTTTAAACCGGGGCAAAAAATAACCAAAACAAAAAAAAACGGTTTTCGGTTTAAACCGGTAGGTTTTTCCCATCCCTACTGCTGATATGTAAAAAATAAAGTAAACGAATGCTGTTCTTAAAATATTTCAGGCCTTTGGCAAGGTTTAATTTTTTTTTATTTTAAATCAAATTCAGTGGTGATTTATGCACAATATTTAACGTGGTTATATTTTGTAGATAATTTTTTTGTAAAAAATTCCTTGTTTCCTGGTACCTTGTTTTAATTCTGTTATTCTCTCGTCTGACTGTCAAAATTGTATGTAAAATCCATTTTTTCTTTACAGAGTTTTATTGTTATTTGTAACTATTTGTTGGACGCTATGATATTAATATTTTTAATTTAGATATCACATTTTTTGTATGATTAAAAATTCTTCAATTCTGTTACAATTTAAGCGTTATAAAACTACTTTTTTGTGTTAACCTCACTAAATTGATGCAATCCTTGGAATATTGGATGTAAATTTTGTTCGCCTTGACTCCAATACCACCAATTGCAAGCGTTCTGCTGGTGTTTTTCACTCAAGAGGTTTTTCCTCCCGTAGGCGCAATTAATGCTCTGAAACCAAAGCTTCGAGCTGCCTCTTTTGGATGTTGCATGAATGAAAGATAAAAACAATCGTAGCAATTACGGTACATGTTAAGGAAGTTATTCATATTCTTTCCATTTTTAGCTTGTTTGTTTTTGTAAAAACTCATAATTTCTAATTCAATTGGTGGTAAAACTGTCATTGCTGGAAAAAAGATTATTTCAATTCATAATGAATCCTTCATTCGAAGGTAGCATTCCTGTTTGAATCCTTTATTGTTTAAAACAATATTTTTACAAAAATAGTTCTACTGGCAACACTTTGAGTGTTATATGTTTTCCTATGACTCAATTTGACTCATATCTATGGTCAGTCTGATGTCTCATCGGGTGAGTCATCTTGTCTCCTTCTGTAAGATTAGTCTTTTTTCCAAGTCGCTCCAGCTTCGTTTCATAAACAGTTTAAATATAAGAGATTTTATACTTGTTACGGTCAGTCCGATATATAATAACCTTGGTTAATATTAATAATTGCCGGCTATTATTCATACTACCCAGATTTTCACTTTAACCGCAATATACACACCACGTCTTTACTACAAAAATTAACATCTCAAAAGGTAAGGAGGTAAATTCTGTTTCGTGATCTACTCCGATTACGCAAACAGGAATGTGTTTTCCGCTGGGAATTCTACGTGAAAATGACAAAGCAGCTAGGTAAATACCCATTCAAGACAGATTTCTATTTTCTTTGCTTAACTTTTCTCACCTTCGTCTGACTTTTTATTCCGCCTTTCTTGTTATGATAGATATGAATGCTAATTTGCTATTATGAGCCCTTTCTTGAATGATGGGAGTATTTGCCTAATAGCGTCATTTAGCCTTCTCATTCAAATGTTTTGAATTTTTATCGCTTTTCATTTTATTTCTGATACATCCGGTGCTGCTCGGGATGAAAATATATTCATGTGTTTTATTAATAAAAAATTGCCTATTTAATTAATTGTCACGAAACTTTAGTGTTTGCCAATAAGTAAGCAATATCGCTTCCCGATGGGATATATTAAGGTGTAGGGTCGAGTTATCCCCTCCCGAGGTCGTACCTCTGTCTGAGGGGTCGTCGCATGAACCGCTCGTAATGGCGCCTATTATGCGGGGCCTAAATGCCCGATTTCTGTCATGGCGGCCGGTACATTCATATTTAACCCGCACGCTAAGGCTGGCCGGAGTAACTCGTTTCGGGTTGGGGTTATGCTTTAGTATTTGAGAGTAAAGTTTGAAGTACTTATGATATAAAGAAGGTTGCAGTTATAATATATCAAATCAATTAATGGCGACTACTTAAATAGTCGCCGTCAATTAATCCGATTTTTGTCTTGGCGCAAGCTAAGTCTGGCCGGAGTAACTCGTTTCGGGTTGGGGTTATGCTGTAGTATTTGAGAGTAAAGTTTGAAGTACTTATGATATAAAGAAGGTTGCAGTTATCATATATCAAATCAATTGATGGCGACTTCTTAAATAGTCGCCGTCAATTAATCCGATTTTTGTCTTGGCGCAAGCTAAGTCTGGCCGGAGTAACTCGTTTCGGGTTGGGGTTATGCTGTAGTATTTGAGAGTAAAGTTTGAAGTACTTATGATATAAAGAAGGTTGCAGTTATCATATATCAAATCAATTGATGGAGACTACTTAATGTAAAAGTCATATGCGAGAACACAACAATATGCGTCGTCAATATAGTTACGAAAATCGTTCAGCGTGTGTACGGTGAAAACAGTCCAACAAACGGGATAATGGAGAACGGCGCTTTATTTTCGAATATTCCGGAAAACACGAAGCACAGGTAACAGGAAAACACAGCACTTGCACAAATTAACAACACCAACAGACAGAAAATCACGAACAATAACAGTAATAGTACGAACAATAGCGCTCAGCGTCTAACAGCTGATCAACTCGCAAAGAGAACAAGTCTCCAAAGAGATTCTTCGAACTCCTATTACGTTCAAAGACAATTGTCTCATCTCAGCGACTCCAGGTTTTTTTTACTTTTCTGATAGTACGTGACGTCATATAGAATCATCTAGCAAATTCTGTATATCTCCGCCCCTAATAAAGATATCGAAAAAATCCTAGTGTTTTTGATGACTTCCATTTTGTCGCCAAGTCACCAAAATAGTCTTCACGTTTGACGCCAAGGTCGAGGGTCGTTGGCCTCCATTCCCTTATAGGTAGTAAGAACCTCTGTAAATGTCTCTTTCCAACCATAAGTCTAGCATTGTGGGAAAGCGACGTAACATGTTTGTTATAATATCATGGTCATTTCAGACAACATTAGCAATCAGCGAAATAGTAAACACGTAAATGCACGTAAATAAACGCATTTTTTTAAAAAAATTGTGGTTTTTTTTATTGAAAGAATTCATTTATATAAAATAGTATAACACACAAAATCCTCTTAGCGTCTGAAAATTTTCAAAAATTAAAACTAGAATATCAGTTGATTGCGATTTTTTAATTTCCTAACTTCTCAAAAATTTACAGACTGTACCAAGCGATTCTTACAAACCGCTCAAAGTTAATTTTTTTCATTGATATTTAATAAAGAATTATATGAAAATTAATTAACTTTCTGAGTGCTACTTTCGTGGCAAAGAAATAAAATGATTTAAAATATCTACAATATTTTCATTCAATAGGAAATAGCAATACCAAAGATAAAATAATATCTTCTATACATGATTCATAGTTTTTAATTAATAAAAAAGTAATTATTTAGTTAATTGCCGCGAAACATTCGCTAAAACCTTCCTAATGCTTCATGGTATTGAGTCGATCGAATTTCTGTAGCTTACAAACTGTTTACGAATTTCTCTTTTATTTAAATAGATTTTATTTTTGATAGGAAGTTCCGCAGCAATGTTACACGATGTTCATTTACCGTTTCAATAGGTTTTTACTTAAAATTGAATAAAATGTATCACGCTTAAAATGTTACTTATAGATTTTATTTCATTCAAATAGGATGCACAGATAGCCCACGTATAATAGGGTACTTGTACAATATGACTCTAACATCAAGGGTACTAAATGCACGATCCTCTGTGAATATTTTTGCAAAAAAGCCGTAAGGTAGGTGAGCCAAAGGTGGCCATAGTTAAGCTTTGATGATTTTTCAAAATTTTCTGGTTAGGTGTATGTGGCTGAATTTTCTTTTTGTAAAATTTTACACTTATCTCTAACACATATCAAGTATACTTTTCTTTATAAAATAAAATTTAATTACTTTTTAATACAATGTCAAAATTGAAGCTGGTGGGCCACCTTTGACGCATAGTGTTCCAAAGGTGGCCCATATATTGAAATCACTTTTGAAATGTGAAAAAAATATTCTGAAAACTATTTTTACTTCTTAGAAGAAAATTAAAATTTTCAATACTTTATGTTTATACTTATAACAATAACTAGGCCAAGAATTAACAAAGGTTTCTTTCACATTTCGTGAGATTTTTCTGATATGCAAATAAAACTATAACCACCATTCAATAATTAAATAAAAAATATAACTTTTATTGTTATAAATTTAACAATAAATGGTAATAAGTTTTTTCAGATATTTAAGTAGAAATTTTGAAAACTATCATTGCTATATTGATTTACATATTTGTTTCCGGCACCCGGGCCACATTGGAACATGCATATGGTCGTCATTTGCACGACTTAAAACTATTAATATGATAAATTTGTTAGAATTGAAGTAAATTTTGTTAAAGAGAAAGAAATAAGCTTTCAGGAAACGTATCATAACTCAAAGTTCTAAGAATTTAAACACATGTAAATTAAAATATCTTCTTACCTGGAAATTAGAAAGACTACTCCTCAAAAGTGAAATCATTGCATACCATGGAGACAGATCAAGGTGATAACTTCAAATTCAGCCACTTGCACTACAGATACATGATTTACAATGCAGTAGCATCATGTTGTAATTAAACAATGAAATTAATTCTACTTTTGGGGCATGGGCTACCTTAGGAACACTGGCCATCTTGGGCTCACCTACCTTATAACAGTACAGTATACAAGAAAGGTTTACTGAGCATTTCATTTCTACAGATAAAATTTTAAAATATTTAATTATACCTAATTATTAATGAAGATTAAATGAAACTTCATCGCATCAGAAATATGCTGGAAATTTTTTAAAACTTGGAACTAAATTTGGAACGAGATTAGTTGATAGTAAATCTTCAAGAGAAATATTTTCTATATTTTCCTCGTAAAGTATGGATGGGTTTTCTGTTTTGTGTATTTGGGGTATTGTAGAACTTCCATGCCCTGGAACGATTTCCGGTTTCATGCATTGTCAAGGGAAAACGGAAGTGGATACTCGGCACGGAAGTTCTATCTACCCAAAATAAACAGCTCAGACAACTCGTTCATTGATATGATATCTCATTTTATGCGATCTAAAGTTATCCAGATCTAGTATGATTTAGATTTGAAGACATTTAATTTATCTGATTTAAATTTTTGAATATATTTAGCTGTTAAATTTAAAAACTCTCCTGAATTTAATTTATCTGATTCAATTTTTTGAAAATATTTAGCTGTTAAGTTTAAGAACTCTCCTGAATTTAATTTATCTGATTTAAATTTTTGAAAATATTTAGCTGTTATGTTTGAAAATCCTCCAAAATTCGAATAGGAAATTATATTCAAGTTTATGAATGAGAGAAATTATTTACACTTATTTGGCAACGACTCGTCAGCTTAGAAACAAACTGTAGAGAAAATAAATATTTTTTTCATTTCTTTTACAGCTTCTAGCACTAGTATTGACACCAAGCCTGTGCTTGTAGCAAAAGTTACAACTCTGTTTAATAAATAAATAAATATTTCTTCAAGACATGAAATATATACATTCAAAACAAATGGGGTTTTTCTTCTCCGTATTATTATTTTAAAATTGTTGCAATTAGTGCCATTTGTTATAATGAATGAGTTACCTTATCTAAATAAGTGATTCTTAACAGGTGAAATAAGGATGTAATTAAAGGTCATGTTTACATTTTATTCTATTGAATATTTTTTAAATGTTAATGCCTTGAAATACTGGGCAATATTTGAGGTTAAAAGTTTTAAATTCAACATAAAGGACATGAAATAGTCAGTTAATGAGTTTGTGTACGACTAGTTAAAATTCTTTGTTAGTTTCACCTAATTCCAATCGTAACTTAAAAGAGTCTTCTTGAATTATAACCATTCGATCTTAAAGAAATAAAAAAATATATAAATTAAGAATTCAACATCAGTGTTAAAACTCATCGGCAGGCAACGTTAAATGAAATTTCGGATCTGTAAGCAATTAAAGTTAAGTGAAATTTTGCTATTTGCCAAGTTAAAAACACAAAAGATTCTGCCATATTCTATAATACAAATCAAATCTTACGCCTTCCTTCGAATATTATGGTAACTAAATTAATAATTTCTTTGTTACTCATATGATAAAGAGGAAAGTCGGGTAAGACCACGAAGAGTCTAAGATGACGAATTGGATTTTTCTCGAAAAGTACACTAGATGGCAGCCCCGATCCTGCATCATCAGAGACTTCTAACGATCAGCTACCAGTGTCACACCAAAATATTTCGCCCCGTTATTACTGTGATTCATAGTACACGATAATGTGTTTTTTTAGTTGTTTCTATGCAATTTTTGATTGTTGTTTAGTAAGGGATAGCGTTCACGAAAAATATTTTTATGGTTTTTACATGTGATACTCGCAAAGAGCTAAATAAAACGCGTTCAATGATGTATTATTTTAATTTTTTTGGTGAGCTAATAATGAATGCTTTTTGGAAATAAAAAGGCGAAATCTGGTAAGATGACGAACCCCTCCAAACTGATTCCGGAGCTCGTCGTGCTACCTGGATGCCACCTGCCCTTCAGAAAATTCACTGACACTCCAGGGGAAAATGAGCATCTCATATAGATAGAGGAAAAATCGCAGATAGAGGAAAAAGAGGACAAACGAACACTTCGACAGCTGAACAAGGCTGAAGTTAATAAAACTAAACGCACGCAACAAACCTTATTAAAATTCTACAAAAAAGAAGAAAGTAGCTAAGTAACACCTCGACTTCTAATGTTCTGAGTCTGAAGACTCAAATCATTCATTTCAATTTCCTTACACTGACACTAATGCCAATCTGGATCCAGAGGTCCTCGATAATGAAGAATGCATGATTTGCAGTGAGTAAAGAAACACGGAATTGAAATTCCAGTGTTTTATGTGCAATCTCTTGCCCCATTCCACCTGTACTGGCTAAGACAAAATCCAAGCCCATGGCGATGCGATTTTTGTAATTGATTTCATTTCTTAAGGTTTGAATCTCAAATTAATATATTAATTGATATTAATATATTAATTGATATATTAATTAATATATTAATTTATATTAATATATTAATTAATATATTATTTAATTTAAAATATAAGGGTCCGAATTTTTTGATTAAGCGTTTGCAGCAGCATCGATTCACTTTCAGGTTTATGCAAATTAGGTATTCGTCATCTTACCCGACATCGTTTCGAGCAAGATGACGAAATTGACTTTTTTTTTCTAAAATTAAATTTTGGGGTCTTACACTTGATCATAAAATTTTTTAAAAAATATCACTTTAAAATTAAGAGTTGGAGAAGATTTTGACGAAAAAATAATCCTCCAGCAACGAATATTGAGGTCCGGAAAAATCCTCAAAGTTTAAGGTCGCCATCTTTCCCGACTTTCCCCTATATTTGAAGGGCAAGCATTGGTATATTCCCACATTAATTTAGTTTAGTTTAGTTACATTAGCGTCCTGTTTTGAAAAAACACGAGAACTATTTTGGGACGAACCTCGTTATATTGAACCGCGGTCAGATGATGAGGCCGACACCTGAGTTGGTTCTCCCTCTCCAGACTTCCGCACCACACCAGCGGGAGGATATTAGACCCCTTACCTACGATTTAACTCAACAGGCCCACATACACAGCAGATCTTCAGTGGAATCGGGCTTCGAACCTGGAACCCTCCGGTCCCGAAGTCCAGACCTTACCCTCATTAACTTGTACTAGATGCAGCGTAAGAATATATTAACATTAATAAAATATGATTCACTCTAACCCCACTTGGTCTAGCGTAACTAGGCAAGGACTCATGATAAAGAGGAAATGTGACAGTTTGTAGTTTGTCTTCCTGGATGACTTTCAAAGGAAACTGGCCCATAATTGTGTTTCGTTTAGACGAAAATCAGGAAACTCTCCAGCAGTCATCCCTGTCACAGCGAGCAATTCCCCATTAAAGCATACATCGGTCTACCGGTTTTCGAGCAGCACAGGTTAAGAGCACACCCAGAATAGAATCCATGAGCTTTCCTGTCTGATTCAAATCCCTCAACCATGCGATGCCTTAACTTACAAGGCCACTGGTAGGTATGTGTTAATAAAATTAATCTAAGTGAGGAAGAAGAAATACGTAAAACGTAGAGAGAGATAAAAAAATCACTGTTCCAGAGAATTGATTTCATGCGTGAATGCGTTCGCTTGTTAATTGTATAGACAATCGACAAAATATGCGGTTGTGTCTAAAATGCAACCAACCAAAATTTATTTATGTAACACCAACTGAAAGGAAATAGGGTGTTCTACAAGTTTCCATTCCAAGTTTCCACGTAAAAATAAACATTTTTTATGAAAAACAATTTTTTTATAGTATATTTATATAATAGCTGTTGTATCTTCATTTGTGATGGTAAATCTCTATTGATACGCAATATTTCTAGTGTTTGTAAACTTTCTAATAAATTTTGCTACAAAATCGCGTTTATTATCCTTGTCTAAATAAGTGATGCATAATCAGCAAAATAGGGATGAAATTAAATATCATGTTTTCTGTTAAATTTGATTGAAACCATTCTATGTCTTCCTATCTCCGGTTGCTTCTTATTCAAACGCATTTTATGGTATCTGAAATAATGAAAATTACGTGTTGCAAGACATATTCATGGGAACATATCGCCTAACACCCAGTAGCATCATAAGCAAAAAATTAGCTAATTTTTAACTAAGTAAAAGTACTTTTTCATCTAAGTTCGGTGGAAAATAATGGATCGCCCTTTTTTCTAAAAGAATAAAAAGTTACAATCTTCATTATTCTACTTTCCTTTTGTAAGTAACCACTGATAATTATGGTGCTTACAAGAGGGTCAAGGAAATAAAATGGAGAACACGCCACAAACTCATAAACAGTAAACCACCCTGCCTCTGAAAAGTACCATTGTCTTTCCCAAAGGTGCAGTTGTTCTTCGTTACCATCAAAGCAAACTCCTAAGCCTCTTGAAGCTCATTCTTATAGTGAAGGGGCGTTTGACTTATTCGCCAAAGTGTAATCGTCTTCCTAGCTAACTCGTAAGGGCGGATTTTTGAGGTCATGTATGTGGGAAAGGAATCAATGTGGCAAAATAGCCTTAGTATTGGCATGCTTTAAAATATGATGGAAGCCAAAAATCACGCCGAAGAATGTGCATCAAAAGCGGTCAAGTTCAGAGAGATGGGCTTAATGCGAATTACTGCTGATTCAAGAGGATTTGTGGGAGATTTTCTCACGTATTGTCTGGGATGACATCATGTTTTGTGTGTCAATGTACTTTCGTGAAGAGAATTCGACTTTCACCCAAGAATAATACTCGGACAAATCGTCTTTTGTTGGGTTTTTCAATTTAAAAAAAAGGCATTAAGATTCTTGCGCTACGCAAGGTTTTACTGCCCACTAAATTCATTAAAGTATTGTTGTCTGCAGGAAAAGTAAATGTTATGAAATTTCAAGTTGTTGAAGAATAGGTGTTTTTTTTTTAA
>BGPR01000055.1:53904-64219 GCA_013235015.1 Araneus ventricosus | reverse complement strand
ATGTGCCAAACAGTAATAAAAGGTTTTCAAGATTTCCCCGCATCGACCTTTTTGTTTTTTATGAATGAACTCGAATTTCGCTTGTGACCAGTGCTGGTAGCTTCACCAGAAAATAAGGCCACAACGCACTTACTATCACACGATTGCCATCTTCCTTCCGCGAATTATCATAAAAGGGAGAGTAAGGAATCTGGTTTTGGCGAGTCCGGACCTTCGACCTGACCCCACAATCGTCTGGGAACGTCCCTCCCAAGGACCTAATTTTACAAACACAGACTCATCTGCCTGCTGGAGAAAACAAAAACAATATGATTGGAGTAAAAATAAAACCACCTGCTCAAAGGCCTACTGCACTTCTCTTCATAGCTGGAAGCGTCTCCCTTCCGTATCCAAATTAATTTTCCATTCGAGGGTCTTTTTTTCACATTTGGCATAAAGGAAAGAGGGTAGGGTCGTAAAAAAGTCTCGATGTGGTCGTAAAAGCTTCAATGAGATCTTAAACGTACTTTGTGTATTGAAATCTTGCATTTTTTATATCGACATAATAATGACTTTCTTCATCGTTGGCTTCCTGAAGCGCAAGGTTACTTACTCAATTCTATGGGTAATTACGTGATGTGTTTTCCAAACGTATCGTAATAACCATTTCGTGTGTATATGATAAATTGCCCTGACTTCGGATTCAAAAGGTTAAAACCTCAATAATGGGAATCGAGATTTTGAAACTTATCGATATGTTGATATCGATACTGTAGATGTGATGATAAAACTCTAATGTATTTTCTTCATAAACTTCTAGTTTGAAGATTTGACAAGGCATTTCAGAGAAGAAGAATAAGATGTTTTGAAGATTAGGATTCAGAAGAACAATATCCACAGTACTTACAATTTTAAGGAAAATATCGGCAATAAATTCCACCCCATACTATATGAGAATTTATTTAACATTCTACATGTAGACTCTTAAGTAGACGTTAATAAAAAAGAAAAACTAGAAAGGAAAATAAAAAATTCTGGATAAGAAACTCGAATAGCTAATTATTTTAAAATGTAAAAACCTGTTTACTTAAGGAATACAAATTGTTCTCTACTCTTCACTGAAAACACTTAAGTTCGTAATTACTCTTTTAGTAGTTCTGACAATAGTAGTTTCTTTCCTCGAGAAGATAACTTTTTATTATTTCGTTGGAAGCAATTAAATAGGTTATTACTGGATTAAAACATCTTCTAAATATTGTTATGAATTAAATATACACACAAAAATCAGAAAGAATCAACATTTCACAGCAGGTTATCTTTTAATTTTATATTTTCTAGTTGATTATTTATTTCCTTCGAAAGTTTTGCGTTTACGATAGCAAGCTAATGACAAATTTATAATGAAACTTATATTTTGTTACTGCATATTTTATATAAGACATATTAATACACAGAACTGTTTATGGAAAGCTAGTACAACCCAGCGCAATCATTGAACTCAAAACAAGAGAGCCATGACTTGCCATTTCTTCTCTGCCATTCTCCACAATATAAAGATTGGTATTCCTGCGACTCTACTTTTTGAAAGCAATTTTATCTCATAGATATTATAATTAATGCTAAATGATGTCTATGGGGTACAATTTACGTTTCTTCGCATGAAATGAATAATAAAACTACCTTTTGATGTCTTTTATGCGTCAATAACCTTTTGGCTTCAAACATCAGATTTTAATTGCAAAAATTAATAATCATATTCACAGTTCTTTAGTAAAAGGAATCCCCTTTGAAACACGAAAATAACAGCGATTATAAAGATTTAACATAAGTAAGATAAAAGCCAAATTTTGTGAAAGATATGTTGATATTTTTATTAGGCTTAAACTAATAAGAAACTATTCGAATCTTTTGCAAAAAAAATCAATTCATAGGTTATAATAACTGCAAAATGTTTGTAAATATTTTAAAACATTCCGTTATTAGTTGAGTAGATGGAATACAATGGCGATAAACAATAAAATACAGAATTTAATAAATCTGATGTTGAAAATATAATATTGGAAGTACTCAAATATAACTCATGTTTTCAATAAATTTTGACTTAACCGTTAAGACATTTCAGTAAGAGAAAAAACAGGTAAATTGAAAGATTTCAAACAAATTACTTCAGAAACGAACATATTTTTTAAAAATGCTAATGAAGAAATCATAAAAATATTTTTTAAACTTTTCTTTATCATCCGTAACAAAAAAGGACACTGTTAAAATTAGTAAAAACTCAAACGTAGAATTTTCTGAGACTAAATGTATTACAGTAAAGTCCCGCTAATCCGGACCCCGTTTGTCCGGAAACCCCGTTAATCCGTACGGGATTTTTTAAATAAAAAGCAGAATATATTAATTTTAGTGAGAGGTCAGTACGAAAATAATAATGATCGTATCCTGTTACAAAGCTATGTTAGTTAAGAAGTAGGAAGAGTTATATGTATTTATGGGAAAAAAAAGATTTTTATTTTTCTTTTGATGATCCGGACAGGGTCTGGTCCCAGCTAGCCCGAATTACCGGGACTCTAATTTAGTTTTACAAAATTCTGCATAGTACATTATTCGTCATTCACGACTAAATAACTTTACGACGTCATTACGACTTTCATAACGATCTAAAGTCGTCATTCACGACTTTAGATCGTTATGAAAAGCAAATGTTGTGGGTTATTGCGTAAGTTACAGAATGTCCAAGTAATTGGGAACAGTCGTGCTGATTTCACAGATCAAGTCTGGTACGCTTTAAATCTGTTGCCGGTGAAACATCCTCCTGCTGGTAGGGTGTGGAAATTTGGAAAGGCAGCAAAAAGTTCAAGTATCGTACACATCACCTAACCTCGGTTCAAAATTGTAAAGTTTGTCCCCAATTGCTGTCGTGGAGATTCAAAACAGGAGGTTAATTTAAAAAACTAAGACAAAACCACAATAAATATAATAACGATTTGTCAGATTGTCTAAAAATCTGGAAGAAAACATATTTTTTCATGTACAGTACAGCCCCAGTTAACCTAACTAAAGGGGAGGAAGCCGTTTCGGATAACGATTTTTCTGTTAATCCATAAATATCTATTACTATCTTGTACCTAATTACAGTATATAATTCAGAAATATTTTTAGTGTAAAATGAATTCAAAACTCTCTTTGTAGGCTTCACTTATGTTCTTTATTAAAGTTAAAATTGCATTTTTAGGATTACATTAGATACATGAATTTATGCTTATTTTATAGCATATGAATTACTCATATGCTATAAACTATTACTTCCAAACACTTAATAATTTTTGTTTTTATCTTGCATCCCTCCCAATGTTTTCAAGCAGCCAAGACACGCCATTAGAACGACACCAGCGGGCGTTGAATTACTGCACTGTTCAACAAATCTTAGAGAAACCTAAAATAACAACAGTTACAATTAATAAAATTTAACAGATTATTAAAAAAATTTTCTTGAATTAATTAAAAATTAATTAAACCTTTATATTATACAGAATGGCGCATATGCAGCATATTCTAATAAATACAAAAACAAACAATAGAAAATTAAAAAATTTTAAAAACAATAGAAAATTAAAAATGTTAAAAACAATAGAAAATTTAAAAATGTTAAAAACAATAGAAAATTAAAAAATTAAAACACAATAAAAAAGAAAAAAACTGGAAAAAAATGAAACAGAAGAAGTAATCAACGATGATAATAATACACCTTTTTGCGAGCCAAAAACAGCAGCATCCAGTGATTGCATCATACATTTTACTACAACTAACCAACCCATCACTAAAGAATTAAACAACAAAAATTCCCCAATAATAAAATAGCCAAAACACATAAAAGAAAAAACTAGAAAACAAAAGAAGAAACAATCAAAATGGAAAAATTGGATGAAAACCCCAAATGGCGGACTTTATCAAAGAGCCACCCACCGTAGGAGTTCTAATTTGGACAAATTTTTTGTCGAGGGCAAAACTTACAAAGTCAAAAAATATACCCTCTGTGGCTCTGAATCTGTCCAATTGAAATATAACAACATAACAACAATAATATAACAACGATATTCCCGTATGTGTTTTTTAGACTTGCGATTTCAGAGACATTTCGGATAACCTTGTCTTCGATTAACCCGAGTTCAGTTAACCGGGGATATACTGTAATTGCAATCTCAAATCTTCGATAGACATAATTTAAAGACCTTTAAATATGTACGAACTTTCATTCTCGATCTAGAGACTGATGCACTGGAGAAGTTTGACTCAAAATTTTCTTTCTATTTTTTTAAATAACAAGATATTATTTTCATCACGTTTATTCAAATAAAATAAATTTCACCAATGTCAGATTTAGGATTGGGAGCTTTAGATGCTCGCATCAAGAGACCTTTTGGGCATATTTCCTAATTTTCCACTGTTTCTCAAAGTTTCACACACAATTACGCATTCGGGATTTTTTTTCAATTTCGTTTTGCTTTATGGAGCATGTCAGAAAGGGAATAAGCACTCTCCACTCACTGTCTAATCTCCTGAAATGCAGCATTTGAAAATGGAAGAATTGGGACACGTCCTCAAAACTCTTAGAAACAGAAAAACTGAATTATTTTTGTTAAACGCCTAATTCAGTCAATAACAACTTTTAAGATGTCCTTTTAAACCAAACATCATAATGCTTCCGGCAAAAGAAACTTCACTTGCGCAATAACAGAGCACGTTAGTTTTCACAGAATCATTTGTATATTTCTAATAGTCCAGACTATTACGTTTAGTTCTTCATGATCAAATCCTTAAAACTATCATAATCATTCTTGATGAAGACCAGAATGATGAATTCCAAATTAAATGTCTTCTTTTCCAAATGTATAATCTGTCATTTTCGAGATAACCAGTCATCTACCAAATTCATAAACATTCATTATTCAAACTTAAAATTTAGAGTTTTTTTTTCCTCTAACTCTTTTTCTTCTTGTGTTTGGGGAACAGAGATTTCAACGAAAGACAATTCGTCGTTGTTTCAAATCTAACTGAAGTATAATGATCCGTCATGTAAATATTGCAATGCGCAACAACACATTAGTTTTCCATAATTATTTTTGTATTTAAAATAACCAAAACTATTAAATTTTAGTACTTCACGATCAAATCATTGAAATTATCGTTTTCATTCTTGGTGAAAATCAGAATTTTGAATTCTAAATTAATCGTTTTCTTTTCCAAATATATAATCAGTCAGTATTCACGATAATCCATCACTCAGTATTCGCGATGATCAATCATCTACCAAATTCATAACTGTTCATTATTCAAATTTAAAATTTAGGGTTTTTATTTATTTTTTAAAACTTTTTTTTCTTCGTGTATTTGGTAAACAAACGCATATTTCGAAGAAGGCATTTTGTCGTTGTTTCAAATCTAACTGAAGTATTGCGATGCTTCTTAGAAGTAAACTAATCATTTTAAATGACAGCAGAGTCATTTTTTCTGTTTCATAGAATTGGTGGAATAATTATTAATTGTTTTGATTTATGACTTTTCTAAAATGTCATCTTCCATGTCATCAATTGAATCATCTTCAGTCTTCCATGCCTTCATCTGAACGTCATCTTTGTAAATTGATGGCGTATAAACGAAATGAGATGTGTTTTGTGAAATAAAGTGCTAAATTGAGTCTCAAAAGAAACAATTAACAATCAAACTCGTGAAGTTTTGTTTTTAGTTTTACGATTACAGCTGTCTCAGTTATACAGCATTCAGTTATCCGACATTCCATTTGAACCGACATCGATTCTGAATTAATTAAAAATCAAGAATCTAAAAATGCATTCAGTGGTTTCACTTTCATTAAGTGTTTCGCTATTTGTAGGGCTGAAGGTAAGAACTCAAGTTTCTGGGTAATCGGCAACTCCAAGTCGTTTAGACTCTGTGAATAGTGAATGTCGTTGTTAATCGTTCATTAATTTTTACTCATGAGTGAATGAGTGTTGATAATCATTGTGAAGTGATAGATGAAATGATACAGCTTGCAAACAGTCAGGTGAGGTATGTAATATTATAATCACTCAAAAGAATGGACTAAATGTTACTGAAGTAACCTTAAAAACGTCGAACAGCTGCAGGCATTTTCATGAAATACTGAGCCATTTCATGAAATAGTGTAATATAGCAGCTAGAAAACATCGAACTGAAAATCAAAAACTTAAAAAAATAACTAATTTGTTATGTATTTATAGAATTTTAAGGCTAATTTATTTAAAATAAAATGGACATAGATGGTTAATTTGCTATATATCTTATTTTTTATCTTGAATAAACCTCGAAACATTTTTATACGAGGGAATATAAGAAAGTTCCGAAGCTAGCTCGGTTTTCAAGAAACTACTTTACAAACTGTTACTAGGTGGACACATTGTCACTTTCAAAACAGCTTCCTTTCACTGCCAAGAGCGGATATAGGAATCCGTTAAGAGTAAAAAAAATTTCTGCGTTTTTAAATCTTAAAAATTAAGAATTACTTAATTGAATTAATTATTAATTTCAGATTAATTGTTTTTTATTAATGAAATTTTAATTAATTAAATTTTGACAATTAAAATCATTTTATTGATTAAATTTTAATTACTTAAATTAAATTTAAATTAGTTTAATTTTAATTCCTTTAAAATTTATTAAATACATACAAGGGTGGATCTAGGAATCCGTGAAGGATACTGTGGAAAAACTATTTTTCGTACTTTTAACTTTAAAAGAAATGCTATAAAGTCAACTTAAATAGCTTCATTTAAATTTTTTTACTCTAAACGTTTTGTTCTCTTCAGAAGATTGACAATTAGTCGTGGCCAAACTTGACTTTTTCTTACAAAATATGTCAACCTTTCCACACTTTCACATTTTCCTTGCCATATTTAGAATTCTACTTTTAATTGAAACTCCGAACTTTAAAAAAAAATTCAAAGCTGCATGAATATCATTGTCCTTGTGGATTTCATTCTTCGATGATACAAGGCCTTCCAGAGGTAAAATCCTATAAAAGTCTGGGTAAAACTTGAATTCATGTTCGGAAATAAAATTATCAACTGTAGGTATAAATATCACTCGTCTTAAATATTCTTCAGCATTGCTTGAAAGAAAATTTTCTCTGGTTGTTTCCTTGCCACTTGTTCTAGTAACAATCATTTCACTGTTAACATCGACAGATACACTTGTGTTCAAAAGTTAATCATAATTCATAAAATGCAGAAAATTTCAAGTTAATACGGTTACAATCGTTCAAAATCAGTTGTGGAAAATTGTGGGACGCACTATCTTAGGAACTCACGTTTTACAGTGAAGATTCGGTCAAGAGGGCTTTTAGAGGAATGATGAAGATGAAAATTATTTGAGCTCACACCGTTCAACAGAAAGCTGATAATGATTTGTAACTTTCATCAATGGTTTTTTTTTGTTGGATGCAATTGTTACATAAATTTTTGTAAAAATAGCGCTGTATTCGGGGAGATCAAATCTTTTTTTAAGAAATCCCCCGGTTTTTTCGCATATTTTTTCCTGATAACATTAAAAGTTTTTAACTATATTATACAAAACTTACAGAATGCGTAACAATATATTAGCGGGACATTATATTAAAACGACCTGATAACCAGGCTTTGCTCGGGATCCATATTTTTTGCATATGCCCACCTTCTTTTTTTTCTACAAGTATTGTCACTAACTTTCTCCAACAAACGTACATCTCCTTTGAATCCTCTTTTGTAGCATTGAAATTTTCAAATATAGCCTTTTCATTATGTTATAACACTATGGTTTGCTTGAAAACGCGAGAAGTTTGGAAAAAGAATATTTATTTTAAAATTTTAAACAATAAACCGTATAATAAATAACTAATACATTTTTAAAATGAATTCTACTGTACAGAATTTTCCTGGAGTTGCTCATTAAAAATAAAAACTTAAAAAATCTTTAGTAAGATCAAAATCTCAATAAAAATATACGTTGCAAAATAAAATACCAAAAGACAAAAACCGAAGAAAAAAATGCAATAAAACAATTTTTCCGATGTTTAAAAATTAAAACACAGAAACATATTTCGGCACTTACTATGCGAAACGTTTGCAAAAGATAAAATAAAACTTTTTATTCCAACCAACTTCCGTTAATACGGCTTAAAAAGAATAACATGTAAAGAGAAATAAATAAAATAACATTGAGAAAAAATATAAGAACCAACTTCCTTTAATAGGATTCAAAAAGAATAAAATATAAAGAGAAGTAAATAAAAAATAAAACAAAATTGTGGAAAATGAAAAATCGTTTACAGAGAAGAAAACGTTTCCGAAAAATTAAAGCTCCGGCTTCTTGAGCATGCGCAGTTACTTTGCAATCCCGGTCTTACTTTTTTTCCAATGGGCATTTAACCTAGCTGGGAACTGTTTTCGGAGTAGCACCGGCGAAGATTCCCTATAGACAACATTTGAAAATAAATAACTTTCAAAATGAATCATAAAGGAAAATGAAGTATTAAGTAATGATAAATTTAAAAAATTAGTTTAAAAATAATGTCGATAAATTTGAATGATTTTTTCCCGTTGCATATGAACATTATAATTCTGAAACCGAAACAGCTAGAGAATGAAACGTGTGATGAGATCTCAGCACCAAATTTGTGAATCTAGTAAATTTTGGGCGAAACGCTGCAAAGAAATTCTGTTTGTTTGTCTGTCTGTTAAAGTTTCCATGTCATTTGATGGTCATACCAGTACTGTGGAAAACGTTATTGTTCATTTCGCTCGAAATAAAACCAGAAAGCCATTTCAAGTAGTTTTTAGTACCCATATGTATTTATTTCAACTAAAAGCTTTCAATGAAATTTTTTCACGTTCAGTCGATTTTCTCAATCCTTATAAATGAAAATAAGAGACTTAACAAAAATAACTGTGAAAAATCATTTAAGAAATTCTTAATTATTGTGTTAGTTAAAAAAATTAGTAATTTATACATTAAATTTTTTTATAAAAATAATTTGAAGTCAAAAATCTAATAATATTTTTATTAACTAAGTATTAAATTATTGAATATTAATTAAAAAGATCATAATTTAACTCATGCAGAAATCATTAGTATGCAGTGTAGAACTTTACGTTACAGCACCCCCCACTGTGATTTAACACGAGTCGCCACTGGTGGTCACAAAAACACTAGTTGCACAGCTATCAATACGATGTCCCTTGCCCCAATGACTTATGAAAGTCGGAGCTCCTGTAACCGCTTGCGAGGCTTTTGGCTGCTATCTGTTGACGTGTTACAAAACTGCTCTAAATGATATCATCTCCTATATCTTGAAGGATATTGTTTAATACCGGGTATTTTATATAAAAAGTGTTCTCGATATTGCATTACATTTTATCCGACTTTTTCCTCTTATCCGAAGTTGGCATTCCTCGTTTATGACGGATAAATGATTCTCTATAGAATAAGTACAAGAAATAATATTGCATTTTACTCATGAATTCCCTAGTTAAAAGTTTGATCACCCATTCATCTATTAAGCAGCAAATTCTTATTTTGAAATCAAGACCTTTGCTGGATATTTTGTTTTACTCTTCCTAAGAGAAAATGAAATTTCACTATCAATTTATTAAAAATATTGTAACAAATTTTAAAAGTTAATTAAGAGAAGGATTTTTAAAAGATATCCAAATAATTGTCCATATTTAACAAAAACAGTGCTACCCATTGCAATGTCCTAGAAATGAGAAGGATTTCGAACTTTCATAAGCGTAAGAAAAAAATCAAAGATACAAGTTTGAATTTTTTTTTTAGAAAATATTCATTGCTTTTAGTTCTCATTTTAATTTCCAGATGTCTTGTTAACGCGTCGCTCAATATTGAAAAAGAAGGGAAAAGTGAAATGAATTCACAAAATAGGGAGACATAACCTTCTCAATTGAAAATGAAATGAATTTTTTACCTTAATTTCATTTTCAGTGTTCCAAACCATATAAAAAAATTCAAGTTTATAACTTAGATATTCATAAAAAATGGACTTTAATTTACCATGTTAGTAAAGCCAGTTTTAAATTTCATTTAAGCTCCAAATTATATTGTTGTAGTCAATGCCCCATGTTTATAACACTGTTAGAATAAGTCCACAAAATTCAAATACTTCAGAATGTTCTGTACAAAACGGACTGTTTTAAAATGAGACCTCCTCTTACCCAATAGCGTGTGCTTCTTGGAACGATCTTAATTATTGGATCGATCTTATCATTGGATCATCAGTTCGATTTAATCATTGGATCATCAGTTCGAT
>BGPR01000055.1:34807-53894 GCA_013235015.1 Araneus ventricosus | reverse complement strand
ATCATTGGATCATCAGTTCGATTTAATCATTGGATCATCAGTTCGATTTAATCATTGGATCGGCGCTCTTAATCACTGGATTGACGCTCGTAATCACTGGATCATTAATCGGTTCGCTGTCACGAATATTTTTGAATTTTTATAAAATAATGTTTGTTTAAATTTGAATGTCAAATAAGAAAAATCCTGTTAATACCTTTCCACTGAGGCAAAATCTTAAAACCTGTAAGAGGCAGGGGCATAATTCACAGTCATCTGAGGAATTCGTGCTCGCTTAATTTTTCACGGGTGCTTTTCATCGCACGATCAGCTACCAAAGCAATAAAACAACAAAATCGCACTCTCTCAGAATTGTTTTCTTAAGTGGTAATGATAATAAACTTTTTTTCATCATCCTCTCACCATAAGGAGCAGCTTTCTTTCGCCATTTGGAATATCTGTGATCGCCGAAGGCTAATAATAAAAATGTGATGACCTTTCGATACGTTACGGCAATCTTGCATGTGCATGGTGCATGCTGATGATTTTCCAGTCTTGCGTGATGATATTTTCTTTCTTTTTTGCATAACTGCTTCTCTTCCTGTAACTAACCTTTTGACAACGAGTTGTTTGAAATGATATCTGAAGTTTTTACACTAAACTGTTATTGCATCCAGATAAGATAAGTTTATAATCAGTAAACAATGAAGGAACGGATTGGAATTTGAATTCCAAATCTTTCGTTCTTTCCTTTGATATGTTTATTTAGCAAACCATAACTTTTCTGTTCTTCATCGAAGCAGTTTTCCAAATATTATTCTTAGATTTTATTAATTTTAAGGCTGCAAAATTAAGCCTTCCGATTCCTCCTACAGGATGACTTATTTTAATTCAGCATCGTTCGTAGTCTGAATTCAAAAGAAGTCTTCAAACTAGGGTAGTTTTCTATCCTTAATACATGCAAAATTTATACCAAATCTTATTATAAATATCTTCATTTTTTCATGCTTGTTGACTAATCAGTCAAGCGGAATTCAACGTAAAAAGCTTTAGAAATTATCACAAACGTTGACAATGCAAGATAATTGTTTTCGTCTGCCTCTTTCTAAAAGCATTTTTTTTTCTTCTTTTTTTCCCAAATAGTCCTGTTAGAGCTCAAGGGACTAAATTCCATTTTTAGATAAATATATCTATTTTCAACATATCTAATCTTGAATTTAAAAAAAAGAAACTTAATAAATTTTTTTAAAATCGCTGAGCTATGACCATTTATGTCTGATTTTGCGTCGCTCTAAAGGGAAATGGTGATATATAGACAAAAAAATAAAATTCTCCTTAAAAACATGATCAATATTGGTGTTATATAAAGCGCATATGAAGCGCCACCTATAACAAAAAATAAAAAGAAAAATTATTCATTATGAAGAAATACTGAGTAGGGATGAAAAAATCCTACCGGTTTTTTTGTTTCGGTTAACCGATTTTTTTTCGGTTATTTTTTGTCCTGGTTATAACCGGTTATTTTCTTAAATCCAATAACCGGGTTAAAATCCGGATCGGAAAATAGGCTCGATTTTAGGTCCGATTAGATTAAAATTTACCAAATTATGAAGCTTTGAATTTCATCACCTTAGAGCAATCAACGCCAAAGGCTTTCTCGAGGCGTCTGTTGGTTGGCGGATTACTGAAAGAGTCTTTATGAATAGATAAATATTGGCCAATGGATTCCTGCAATTACAATACTAATAAAAAATTTTGTCTACAAACGGCGTCTGTTTTTTTATTAAAAAAAACTCGAAAACAGGTTATTTTGAGCGGTTATAACCTCCAGGTTAAACCGGAGGTGAAAAAAACCTGAATAACCGAAACCCGGTTATTTTCGCAATAACCGACCGATATCCCTAATACTGAGTAGCGAACTGACACCTCTAGCCTTAACCTAGGAGTCGGACTCTTTAAATATGCTTCGGCCATCAGCCTTAGCAGTGGTCCATTTATATTTCTAGTCATCCGCCCTTGCGGTGTGGTCAATCAGCTGAATTTACACTCCAATAATCACCCGTCCCAGCCCTGATACAGTGGAAGTACTTTGATACCCTTCCTAGCTGGGAAAACTGTTTTGTTATATATGTTGCGTTTGAATAAACATTTATTTTTATAGTTATCGATGATCTCAACAGATGGAAAAAAAGAAATTTCCAAATTATGATGGAAGTTTAAATATTCGAATGCAATTAAAATTATGCATTGATAAATAACTTCATTAATATTTAATAATAAATTTTTTAAATAATTAAATTTTTTAAATAAATTTTATTGAATAAAATTCGGTTTTGATTATCTTAATTTTAAAAAAGTTCTAATAATTATTTTTTCTTTGCTTCGAAAACTAGCTTCTCTGGAACAAAAAAAACAAATACAAATTCTTTCAAATACAATATTTTCAAAGTCTCTATGTAGTTCGAAATGATTTCATGTAATTTTATTTAAATTAAAAAGTTTCTCACTTTGATTCAGGACAGAAGGATAAAATCGTAATCTAATAGACTTGAAAGAATAATACTGAGATCCAACCTGACCAGGCACACCTCTATCCAGTCGACTTTTGCAAATCTGTACTGCAGGATGAAACACTCTATTCTCTTACCCAACTCTATACTGGAGACGTGGAGTCATAGTGACTCCACCCCCCCCCCCCCATCCAGATCCAATTGAGATCCCACTGCTGCAGAGAGAAGGAAAAGCTAGGGATGGGAAAAACCTACCGATTTTAACCGAAAACCGGGGAGGAGGTCGGTTAACCGGTTTTTTCGGTTATTTTTTTTCCCGGTTATAACCGGTTATTTTTTTTAAAATCCAATAACCGGATGGAAAGATAGGCTCTATTTTAGGTTCGATTAAACTAAAATTTACCAAGTTATGCAACTTTGAATTTCATCATCTTAGGCCAATCACCGACAACCGCTTCCTCGAGGAGTCTGTTGATTGGAGGATTACCGAAAGAGTCTTTATGAACAGATAAATATTGGCCAATGGATTGATTTCCTGAAAAAAATATTAATAAAAAATTTTATATATAAACGGCGTTTGTTTTTTATAAAAAAAAACCGAAAACCAGTTATTTTAAACGGTTATAACCGGAGGTTAAAAAAAACCTGAATAGCCGAAAACCGGTTATTTTCGCAATAACCGCCATCCCTAGAAAAAACACATTTCTAGCCAGCTACAGCAGGTGTCGACCATGTAGAATCTACCTTTTCTAGTTCAGTCTCTAAGTTTTTAAATCCTATGAATGAAATAGACTTCAGAGAAGTGAGCAAAATTTAAACACATGAAAAGTTTAAGAAAATCCAGGAATCATCAGCAGAATTTTTTTATTTCTGCTGACGTTGATATATTTTTTAATTTTAACGAATTGGTTGAAAATAAATAATTCAAACAAAAGGTCACATTTCCCAATTGGTTCATGAGTGGCTACCTCAAGTTTCAACTTGATAATGATGGACAATTTATTAATATAAATTTTAAAAAATAATTATAATCAATTTTTATGAAACTTGTTGGTTACTAGTTAACACATTCATTGCCACCGACGCAATGGCGTGTCCAGAACCTATTAGATGGACCCTTCTCTACTGTAATTAAGAGATGTCAGAGAAGGGGTCATCTAATTAAATAGATTATTCGAATCTCAGGCGTGAATAGTGACAGAGAATGTGTGAATAAAAAGGTGTACTACGGGGTAGAGTCAATAAATTCCCGGAATGGTCGCCTATATTCACGCAGGTGTTCTTTGGAGAGGAAATATCTTTTTTGGAGGTTGGCAGCACTAATAAGGAAAACACACAGCCATCTGGAATTTATTTCCGGTACTGTCGGCGTTAGCTGCAGATCATTTCTGACAAAGCAAAGAGAATTTTTCATTCGTTGGGTTTTGGAATGTCGTCTTTAGAGCAGCGTGCAAACATCAAATTCTGCATTTTTCTCAAGAAATCACCTTCTGAGAAGCTCGAGATGCTGAAGAAAGCATGCGGAAACGGTGGCATGAAAAAAACGGCTGTGTGCGAGTGGCATAAGGTGGAAGTGGGTACGAGGGAAAGTGATGTTGGATGTTTTTTCGATTACGGATTTATTACGAATTTCACTACGAATTTATTCCTGAAGGCCAAACTGTCAATAAAGAACTTGACCTTTAAACGACTACGAGATGCAATCAGACGAAAACGACCTAAAAAACGGTCAACAAACGATTGGTGCTCCACCACATCGCGCTCTGATTGTGAAAAAGTACCTTACCAGACTCAGTGTTACCACTCTGGAACATCCTCCTTATTCTCCCAACTTACCACCAGCGGATTTTTATCTGTTTCCACGGCTGAAAATGAAATTGAAGGGACACTGTTTTGTGGATTCAGATGAGGTGATCGAAAATGCGACGAAGCAACTGAAGGACCTCTCAAAAAATGGATTCCAGGAGTGTTCTGAACAGTTATACTAACGCTGGAAGAAGTGTGTGGATGCAAGAGGAAAATACTTTGAAGGCCAATAAGGTAAAATTATTGTTCCATTTTTTAATAATTTGTAATTGACCTATTCCGGGAACCTTTTGACCCTACCTCGTATACTATATATAAAAAGGTTCTGTAGGTTACATGAAATAAAAGCACCATAAAACAAAAAGAAAATTCTTTAGAAATTATGATTGAACAATGAATAAGTTTAAGGAATCCACCGGATGAACTTTATCAAGGCAGCACTCATCCGAGAGGATTCAAAATAAGAAACAACAGGAATACTTTTCTGTATGAGACTCCAACAAAAGTCAAAAAAATTCACCAAGTCGGAGAGTCATACAGAAAAGCATTCATGTTGTTTCTTATTTTGAATCCTCTCGGATGAGTGACGCCTTCATAAAGTTCATTCGGTGGATTCCTTAAACTTATTCATTGTTCGATCTTAATTTCTAAAGAATTTTCATTTTGTTTCATGGTGTTTTTATTATATTTTCAATGTTTTCTTGGTTACTTGCTGAATTTTGCGCACTCCAGAAGCTTTGGTCGTATCTTTTTCTTTTTTTTAATTTTATTTTATTGGATTTATTTTTTTACATTTTAATATTATTATTTTATTTGCTTATTCTTTAGGTTACTGTATATAGAAAAGGTATTTTGCTAATTGTTCTTGTTTAGTTTCTGTGTTGATGAAAAACGCCAATATTTTCGAAATAAACTTAATCTTAACAGAAGAGTCAAATTAACTCCATGTTTCCATTGAAGGGTCACAGCAGTAACGTGTCCAATCCAGGATTACGAGAGTCTTGCATCTTCTTGAATATTTGCTAGTAACTTACAATGCCTCTGCATATCATATATCTTCCAATGATAACGAATGAAGAGTTCACTTTCTTTGACACACACCATTTGATTTTCAAAAAATTAGCAATAAACAAATGCTTAAAAGACTACAAAAAGCCTTTCATCTTTCACAAACGCCCTAAAATTCTTATTATCCCAAACGGATTATTGCCTCACCTTAAAATCTGCTGCCTCTGATTGCAAAAACATCCTCAAACAACTCGCAGATAGTAGCAAAAAGAAATAAAAAGTATGTGGCAGACATTTAGTTTGAGACTATAAATCATCTGTGCATTGATAGGAACTTCATTATCCCGCCTATCATGTATTCATGGGCGGATTTTGATAAAGTAGTGCGTCGTGTTTGAAGACGTTCATGCTATTGAGAGGAACTTCGAACTCTGCCATTGAAGACTCAGAAATGTGGGTGAAATCATCGAGGGACTTTAGTTTATCTGTAACTCTTGCATGTTCAAACTAAATCAGATCGCTAGTAGAAAGTAGTGCGTCGTGTTTAAGACATTTATACTATATAGGAACTTCGATCTCTGCCATTGAAGACTCAGAAATGTGGGGAAATCCTCATAGAACCTCATGTATAACAATAAATCTCGCATATTCAAACTAAATCAGATTTTGGATATGTTGACTCACGTTAGGTATGTCAATGAAATGTATGCTAGTCCAAGATTATAAATCATCTGTACATTGATAGGAACTTCATTTTCTCGCCTATCGAAAAACTTCGAACTCTACATTGAAGACTCAGAAATGCGGGTGAAATCATCGTAAGACCTTAAGCTTAACTATAGATCCTGCATGTTCAAACTGAATAAGATAACTAGAATCGAATTGGAGAATGCTAGAATTTATTTTTATTAGCCTTCTAAAGTTGTTTTCACATCGAGTTTTTAAAATTATTTTTGAATAGTTTAATTTGTTTGGAAACGGCTAGCAGAAAATCTACACTATTCGAGCGTAAATAGATGTATGTAGGGCTATCTTAAATTAAAAGGAAATACGTAGATTATAAAAAGGAATAAGAGAATGAAGAAAATTTCAATGAATGAAGATTAGCTACAAACTAGAAATCTTTTTAACTTATAATTTCCTCACTCTCCAGCATTTTACACGTTTTTATTTAACAGTATGACATTCATATCAATAAATTTCATGTTTATATAAATGAAATTGAGTAATCAATTTTTCGCTCATAACCTGATGGGCTAGAATTTTAAACTTTTGTACAGGTGTGTGTTCTCGATGGAATATAATAATTTAATATTTTCAGAACTTAATTATCAATTAATTTTAATAAAACTTTGATTTTTTTGTGGGAGGTGACACCTTATAGTGAATTAGAGATAAAATTTATTAGAAGATTCCATAATAATTGGAATATGAAATATTATGAAAAGTATTAAAGATTAATCTATAGAAAATATTTAAAATAAAGAAGTTTGTAATAATGTGTTATTATTGTGTTTAAGTACATAATTTTTTGAATTAGAAATCTCGAAGTAAAAACAAACCCTAGTTTATCCTACCCCAAAACCCTTAGGTGCTGAAAACAATACGGTGAAGAAATTAAAGCACAATAAATATCATAAGAAAGAAATTTCTAGAGATTCATCAAAAATTAAAATATCATATGGATATGTGAAAAATTCCAGATTACTTAGAGTATTTATACAAACATGAAATTTATTGATATGAATGACATACTGTTAAAAAAAACGTGTAAAACGCTGGAGAGTGAAGAAATTATAAGTTAAAAAGATTTATAGTTTGTAGCGAATCTTCATTCATTGAAATTTTCTTCATTCTCTTATTCCTTTTTATAAGCTACGTATTTCCTTTTAATTCTACAAATAAGATTTTAAAAAGAAATGGCTTTAGTTACACCATGAACAGTTAAAAAGAAAGTTTTTTAAACACGATTTGAGCCGTTTTTTCTCTTCAAGATATACCATTTCTCTTCATTCTCTTCTGTTCATTATCTTCAAGAAATCTATGAAAACAACCATTCATTAATACTTCAGTTTTTCTCAAAAAAAAACAAATTTCATTTGGAAACTGATTCAACTCTGTGTTAACAAAGATCTTTTTAAATGTTGATGAAAGTCAAGCTTCATATGTCTGCACTAAAGACGAAATGAATTATTTCATTATTACGAAATTATTATGGAATTATTTCAAAATGTTTTACGATATAGACATTTTTCTTTACAATTTTTTTTGGTCTTCTTACTTATGTTATTTATTTATATGTATCATTTATTACTACTGCTAGTAGCAATAAAAAGCTAATAACAATAACAGTAATATTCGTTTTAATGTATCAAACAACTATAGTTTCAAAAGTTCCTTCTTCAAAATATTTCATTTTTTACCGACAAAAAATTCTGTGGATAAGTGATCATCATTAGTAGAATTCGTGCATTCATTTTTCTAAGAAGAAGGAAGCGTTGAACAAATATGAAAGATAAATCAATTTTATATGCTGAATATATACTTATTCGTACTTAATCACATTTAATTAATGGGTTATTTTTGACTTATGTACTCATTTGATAATTTATACAACTATATCTGTCCTTGATCATTGACTTTGTAAGGAAAATTATAGAGTTATATTTTGCATGCTATAATTAATGTCAATTTTAATTTCAAAAATATTGAACGTCAAAATAGTTAATCGTCTCGTTACATCTGGACTGGGAACTATTAAACTCTTTACCCTATCCAAATATTTCCAGACCCTTTATATGACTTCTTCGTCACTTTTCCCTTACTTAACAGGTTGTCTAACCACCCCTTATTTGTTTTAAGAGGCAGATTGGCTTTCTCATGTGCATCTTCCAGAAGTGTTTATTCATCCTCGTGTAAGATCGTGACAGGTCGATGGTGGCAAAGATAAACACAAGGAGGACGATCTCTTGTTTACCTTGAACTGAATGAGAGCTCGCATATCGCGCGTAACCTAACCAGGTATTACCCACCGGAGAAATGTGACCCGCCCCTCCCGAAACACCTGCAAATTTCTCCTACAGACAGGATTTGCAGACGACACGATGAAGAACAAACTGTTTAGCATTGGCCTCTTGGGTTAACTCACAACAAAAAGAGCGGCACAAAATCCATAACGGCTTCATGAATCATCCCTCTGGTGAAAAAATTCAAATTTAAATTTAATGATGCCGGTAACAACCAGTTAATGTCAGTTGCGATGGTTTTAATCAGGCTGGAAGGCCGTATAAAAGGAAAAACTAATCAGGCAGATAGCTTTTGCATTGAAGATTACCTCCTTGTCAAAAGGACCGCTACATTTTTCATTCGACTATCATGTTTGCACTGGTATTTATTCATTTTGTAGTGAATTATTTTCATCTCTTGTTCGTTTTCATCAGTCAAAATGATTTATGGTTCACATAACAGCATATGAGTTTCATTCCGAGAACTAAGGCACCTCAACCTTTAGTTTGTCTTACAGTATACAAAATGATTTTTCTACTGATGCAGAAAACGAATATGAGATACAGTAGAGCTTGGGTAATTCTAAGCTGAAGGGAACCACAATAAACATTCGATTTGTTCAAAAATTCGAATTGAGAAAAACTGATTCTAAAGATGAGTAGATCAGGAGAAAAGGACATTTTTTTAGCTGAAAATGGCAATAAAGATTAATTTCTAATATTTGACAGTTTTAATAAATAAAGAATAATAAATAACTAAATAGTAAGTAATTTTAATGAAAAAGTAATAATAATTAAGATTTTCAAAAAGTTAATAATTTAAAAACGGTTTCCTTAATAAGTAAATAATTTTAACAACTAAACAATATACAGCACTTTGACTGCAACAATTGTTCAATACAACTTCAAAATAAACAATATTATTCACATCTAAAAATGGTTGAAAGCTATTTTAAAAATACAAAAAGGTTTTATTGTTTTTTTTATTGAATACATTGCCACTTAAAATAAAATACGCTGTACACAAGGTACGCACATGTTTAGCTAATAAAAATAATTCAGATATAAAAACAATTTAATACAATTTTTTAGTTTTCACTTAGAATTAACCCATTTTTTGCCAAGTTACACTATAAAACAATTAAAATTAAAACGAACACAGTTGTAATAATCACTATAAATCCCCAAAATGCTGACATTCTTTAAGTGCAACATATAAGTGACAGTGTTTAACAGTAACAACGCACATTAGGTACTGCGATAGCTCTAAGATCTATTTTACTCAAAGTGACAATAATGCCTTAACTCCATTCGAACTTTCGACATAACTATATTCCAAATCAGGGGAGGGGAACCTGCGGCCTTTTTGAATTTCTTATGCGACCTAGTAGTTATTTACAATTTGCACTGAATTAATATACTTGTCTGTAATATAATTTAAGATTCGTCTCATGAGGCCTTTTACCCAACTGCCGAAGTATAATTACGCCTTTCAGTGCAAAAAGGTTCCCTACCTCTGTAATAAATACTAGCCGCATTTGCGACAAATTTGGTGTTATCGGTAATGTTCCGTTTCAATAAAATCTCCCATTCGTATATAACGCATTATGGTTCCCTCAGCAAAATATTTTTAACATTCAAATCGTGATAGATCGTAATATTTTAAAAGCGTTATACCTGATCTATTCACTGTGCCCATGCACCTACTTAACTCTTGATTTAAGTTCTCATCTAAATTTGGAGCTTTAAAGTAAAAGTGGAAAGGGAAGGGGATGAATTTAATTAATCCGCAAGCGAGCTAGCAATTAAAACTTGCTGATAAAAAAGCAAAAGAAAGTAAATATAATCATTCACCATTGGAATTTAGTATGTTTATCAGATACATTTCCTCATTTGTTGAATATCTGAAAGAGATTTTATTCACAGATTGAAAAAAAAATTCTGTGGAAGATAATGAAGAAATTACTCTTCAAGCTAAAAGAGAGAGAGAAAATATTTTTATACACATCAATTTATGTAGGAGAACAGTAGTGATTAGAAATAGACAAACTATAAAAGTTTATATTATAACTGTTTTTACAGTCAAACCTTAACGACAATTACTTGAACACTAAAAGAAAATGTAAAATTTTTATAAAATCTATTTTACAGTATAACCTGATCTTCGCGCAAAAATAAACAGAATCTTCGTGTTTTAGTTTTTCACAGTGGAAGAAAAATAATGATGAAATGTTTGTAAAAATAAAGAAAACGATTTGAATTTCTTGACAATAATGCAAAATATTATATCAGATTAAACTTTAAAACATTTTTAAAAGTTGATACAGTTACATGAAACATTGTACAATAATCAATTTGTTATTGAAAGATAATTCTCTGAATTTCAAGATGGTGTAAAGGCGATGATATAATGGATTTTTGAGAGATAATATGTTCCAAATGCCGAAAAATGTCAAAATTAACTTTTAAAAGTTAAACTTTTTACTAGAAATTTAATTATAATTTTCAAAAATCAATCTTGAATGCTTATCGTTACCCTTCACAGTCTGTTTGCTCAAACTTCTGTCCTGTAGAACTCAATAAGTATATAGGCAGACATTTTCGATTATTATAATAGATATGTATATATTGTGAACTGAAGTTACATTTTTTTCATTTGATTTTGTAAGACAACTGAAAAATATGCTACAGTTTATATCCTGCTGAGTTTTGTAGATGAAATGTCGATAATTGTCGATATTCATCGTCAAAAAGTTCAAGCTATCGATGCATTTCAACTATCAATTACAATATACAGTGAAACCTCTCTGAGCGGCCACCCCTCCCTTCCGAGAAAATTTGGCCGCTCAGAGGGGTTTCGTTACAGTTACAAGATAATTGCTATAATACATAATATAAACAAGTCTGACACATATTTCTTATTTAAAATGAAGTTTGAGACTTATCTAAAGAGAAAATAGTACTTTATTTAATAATTTTTTACATTTTTTGAAAAAAGGATACAATTTGCGACTGTTTTAAGTTTTTACTCTTCTCGGAAACAACAATTTTTTCAAGTTCGTTTTTCAGTTTAAAAAGTAAATCTCTAACCGATGCGTTTGTCAAATGGGATGGGCGAACCCACCCGGCGGCCGTTCATAGGGGTTGGGTGGCCATTGCTAGGGGTTATTTTAAGATTAGGTCTGTGGGCCGAAAAATCCGTGCCACGAAAGATTGGCCTTTAAGAGGGGTGGCCGTTCGAAGAGGTTTCACTGTAGTTGCTTAATTCTGCAAAATGCTCTTGTAACATCATATTATTTTTCAATGTTCAGATGAAACATATTCCAAAATCAATGAATCCTTGAATTCCGAGAGTTACACAATTTTGATGTGAAACTTAAATGGCATCTTTCATAGGCGATTGCAAAGACTCTTTAATGAATAGATTTGACTTGGATAAAAAGGGCACGGTATGTTGCCTTTCATCTGAATATCCTCAGGATATTCATCTAAGACCAAAAGCCAAGAACGGACTCTGGCAATTTTTAACACATCAAAACTGGATATGAACATTATTATTATTCAAAAACAATTATGAAAAGAATATAGATAATAAGAAAAGCCTTGGAATATTGCTTTTTTCATGAATCTTCTAAAATGAATTGAGGAGTAAGATGATTTTCATATCCTTTTGGTAATTTTTATATAAAAATATTTTTATTTTAAAGCAGGTCATGTTCTGGTTATATGCAATTAGCATCTGATTCGTTTGGGATTTCGGAATTTAGGCTTGTTTAAGACTTATTCAACCAAAATAGCAGATAATTGGTCACTGACTTATTATATCGTCCCGAAAGCTAGTTTGAAACTAGCACGCTGTGGGAAACACTCCAATATCCTTTTAATTTTCTTTATTTTGTTAAAACTGAGAAGGTGGAGAGATATTTTTTAATTTTTATTCGCGTTATCTTATCTTTCATACTTTTTTTGAGCTCTTCTTTCATACTTTTCATGCTTTTAGCTTATCCCTCAACATATAAAAGTTGCCAGTGTTCAGAAAGGTTGAACGGAGTGCTTGATCTCTTAAGCCTAGGAGCATAGCTATTGCTGGAAAGATTTGTGGCATTGCAAAAACAAGTTCTTTGTAGATTTGTATAGTGCATTAAGATTTAAATGTATTTAATTGATTTTCTTGGATGTTTGAAAAACAAATTTTCTTGGGCTCTCCTTAAAATCAGTTTTCTTTGACCGTGATAAAATAAAAGACCATCGAATTTTTTTTAGTTGAAATTTGACAGATTGAAATATGAATGTATATCTATAAAAAAAGAGCTCTCAACTGTCCTTCGCGTTTTCTTTCAAATATTTCTGATTAAAAACGGCATGCGGCTGTTTCTTTGTTTGATCACCCCACTGTAGGCTTCATGTGCACCCAACTCTGATGATCGGTCTTTCTTTGAAAGCTTTGAGTTTATTAACCATCTTTTAGATGGAATGACAGATGCAGTCTACAGAGTTGATTGCGCATCTTTGTTCCTCCATAACTGATGAGAAAGTTTGATTGATGCATCAAGAAAAATATTTACAAATGATTCTCGAATAACATTTATCAGCCCACCCACGGGAATAGTTTCGGTTGTGAATACAGAAGAAATGCAATTTTTTTCACAATGCCCCATAACCCTCACGTGCTTTATGCTTCCACGGCCTTGACCCACAACTTCGGAATCTCCCACAGATATTGTATTGGATAATTTGCAAACACACACCTATAACTAACCTTTACAAGTAGATTTCGACGATAAAAAAACTTTCCTTGGTGCCGCTCCTACGATGAATGCTTATCAGCGGTAATTCCTCTAAAAACTTGTATAACGGGAACAAATATGCTTCGTATTTCATCTCGTCACCGTGCGTTAAAAAGAAATTAATCTCGTTCTTAGCGCATCTAAGTAAATGATTTTTGTAGTTGGTTTCAAGGTGAAGAGCATAAAGTGAGATGTTTTGTCTGTATCAATGTGTTAGATTTAAATAGCATTAATTTTTTGCTTCAAGGTTTTTAGAGCAGGGTAGTCAGTTGGATTAAGACTAAATGGGATATGAGAATCAGATTTCAAGATTCAGGAAGGTAAAACATACTTATTTTTCAAAATAATTCGCATAACATCCTAAATAAACTTCACTACTTCGTTTTCGATGTTATCGAATACTTGTTTGCGTGGTATCATTTGTTTTTATGTCAAGGATTCATTGCTTCTTGGTAAATAATATATTTTTAAAGATAACTTTCCACAATGTTTAGTTACTTTTTCGTAATTTAGGCATGGGAACAGCATTAGCATCAGAAGTATTTTTTAGACAGCAAAATCAAGTATGTTTCGGGATTTATGGTCTGCTGGGATCAATAAGTTCAAAAGGAAAAATAAGAACTTATGACTTCTGCATCATTCGAAACGCTTATGCTCCATAAAATAATACTTTCTAGTGCATTTTCTGTCGAATTTGAGCCTTTGGTAGATTATTTAACTTTAATTTCTAGACTATATCATCAAATGAATTATTCATAAACTTTTAACGCAATCTTGTAACCTGTAAAACACAGTATTTGAATAGAAATTTATATATCATTCAGTTTCAGAATCACTTCCGTGCATTTTTAACAAAAAGAATTAAAATCTGATAGCGTTGAAGTATTGGACAATTTCTAACTTTGGAAAAATATTGCAAAATATGTATTTAGTTTAATTCGTTTTCCATTTTATACTTCATTTTTAGGTAAAATCGTAAATCCATTGCTTTTCAGATATCCAATAATTAGATTACTTAAGGGAATTTGTAACCCTTATTCCGAAAATGTTAAATTGGCCACTTCGTGTACCTTTTCTCAAAGTCTATTGAGAAAAGGTACATAATTATTAAAGGTAATAATATTATATATTCATATTTGAAATTTTTTATACAAGTAAAGTATATTTTTCTCATTATACTGAAATGCTTTTTTTTAAATCAAAAATTTATTTTTGGCCATTTTTTTGTGTCGAAGCAAAAAGTGTTAAATTTGCCACTTCGATGTAACTTTTCTCAAAATCTGTTATAGATACATGTTTGAAATTTTTTACACAAGTAAAGTACACCTTTCTCATTATACTGAAATGAGCTTTTGGTTATTTTTAAATTTTTTTATAAATTTACAAAATATTTAATTAGACATAGTGAAATTTTACCCTATTTTTACACAAAAAAATTGTAAAAAATAAATTTTTGAGTTTTTTTAAAACAACTCATTTCAGTATAATGAGAAAGGTGCACGTTACTTGTAATAAAAAGTTTCAAATATGTATCTATAACAAATTTTGAGAAAAGGTACATCGAAATGGCCAATTTCAAATTTTATATTTTGACACAATTTTTTTCTTTAAATAAATTTTTGAATTAAAAAAAAATCATTTCATTATAATGAAAAAGATGCACTTTACTTGTATAAAAAATTTCAAACATGAATCTATAACAGATTTTGAGAAAAGGTCCATCGAAGTGGCCAATTTAACATTTTAGGACTTAGGGTTCCAACTCCCATTAAATAAATAATTTACACTTATATGATAATAATGTAGTGTTAGGATTCCTGGATTCGCACTCGCCAGTGGAGGGCGCTGCCATCCCTAGATGGTGGGGATTGTTTTTAAATCAGTTGAGTAGTGGACTCATGGGTTAATGAACGTGGGGGGACGCCGGCGAGCGTGTCCGGGTATCTCAACGGAAAGTTAAATAAACCAGCGGGAGTGACCTTCCCTAAACTTTCTCGTATACTTCTCAAAAATTTGTAATTTCCCCTCTCCCTGTGCAGATAAAAAATTCGAACCTGCTGTAACCCAGAATGCAATGACTATCAGAAGGTTTTTCATTGTAGATTATAACGATTGTAAAATATTTAGGTGAAGAATCAAATTCAAAAAGATGAGTATATATTAAAACTTAGCAATATTTATTTTCTATCACGCCCTAGCAAGGTCCGCTAATACAAGGGCGTGCCTGAGCGAAAAGAAAACAGGAGAAAATGACCTCGTTCGCTATCGCTGAATAGCTTGCGCATGCGCAGAGATTACTTCCAGTACGCAAGTTAAAAAATTGAATATGCAATTTCAACGCCTTTTTTTTAACCGATTGAAACGAAATTTGGGCACAGATCTATAATTAATGTTAGCAACCGTCATATCAATTTTTATTTATCTAACCCAAAGGGTTTGGGAGATATAATTTTTACAAGTATGCGATTAAACAGGCCGACAGACAGTCAACCCTTTAACGGATTTGGCCCAAACTTTTATATGCACCTACATTCCTGAAGATAAAACTGTGTACCAAATTGTATCTATCTAGCTATTCAAGTTTCTGAGTTATAATATTCATATAAACACGAACAGACAGACTTCCCGTAGACGGATTTAGTCCAAAATTTGATAGAAACCTACAAATTATGTGTCAAGATCACATACCAAATTTCATCCCCGTAGCTCTAATAGTTTTCGAGTTATCGTGTTCACAGACAGACAAACAGACATGATTCCAAAATTGTGTTTTTGGGACTCATGGAGGTCTAGTACGTGGAGATTCGTCAAAATCTCGAGTTCGAATTTTTTGACGATTACAATACTTTCTCTTTGTATACTTCATATACGAGAAAGTAAGAAGAGTTGTGCTTTGTTTTTACGTTGCTGTTCCGCGAAGGGTCACAACATTTATTTTCATTGTGTCGTCCGTATGTACTGTTTTTGCTGTCTTTAATGTTCCTCGTCCAGAATAAACTGTATTGTTTTGTTATTATAATGGAGCATCGATAATCCTTTGCATCAGAACCAACAAGAAGTTCAATCAAATTGTCATGAAAAGTATCAAAATCTGAAAAAAAATGCATGACAGCAATTTTATTGCTTTAAATTGTTGGGCCGGCCATACAAAACATGGCACTATATTTTGCAGACGGAAAGCGGAATGGATAATGGGAGGAGAGGAGGGAAATTCGAACCATCGGTTGTTTGCGTTTAAATAAAAGGCTATTGATCTGAGAGGAAAAGTTTAAATTAAAAATTTGTAGATAATAAAAATATCTATAAAATGGGGCGTCCAACGTTAAGATAGCTTAATTAGGCAGGAGTAAATTTTAAAAAACGTAAATTTTGGAAAAGTATTTTTAATTTTTTTACAATTAAAGCCAAATTTTTGAAATTTCACGTAAGTACGCATTATATAGTAGGGTATATCTGAGTAAAATTTCAGATACACAGCTTTATTAGGTTTTGAAAAATTCAACTTTTTCGAAAAAAAGAACGTCGTCCGAAAATGCCAATAAGTACTTTTTTATCTGTCCGAATTCGCGGAGAGAAAACCTACTCTAAAAGTGTTGTTCTACAATTTCAAATGTCTTTATAATGGTCTATTTTCAGTAAAAAGTGGTGAAAATTAAGATTGAAGTTATCATTTTGCCTCGCTTATATAGCCTGAACGCATTTTCCCCAGCGGGAAAATTTTTCTACAATGGGCACAATTCGTTCAGGCGTAATAAATGTGACAAAATGTTAACTTAATGTTAGCATCGATAATCCTTTACATTAGAACCAACACTAGGCCACGATTGTTACAAATAATATCAGATTTTTACGTGTATAATTTCAATACGAATAGCATCTGACATATAGTGAACTAAAGTCAAACTTGAAGTTCCGATGTTTAATTTGAACCGATGAGAATGTGTTGCTGGTTTCTTTTTGTGAAACTACACAACATCATTTTTGTCAGAATTGGTGAACTAAATAATACGGTGACCAATCGTCCTCCTTTAAGGAGGACAGTCCTTCTTTTGTAAGTTCTGTCCTCCCTTGAAAAGTGTCCTCCAAATGTCCTCCTTTTTGATATTTGAAGATTAATCTGTAAATCTCCATATCCGATCAATTTTAATCGCATTTTTTTCAATTGCTGATAATTTTCGGACATGTGAGAACTCGAGATTGAGTATTGATACTCTAGCTGCAGCACTTACTGTAAAATTCAATATGCAGGATATTTCTTGTTTAGATATTTCCATCATATTATTAGAAGACGATACATTAACAAAAAATATTCATTTAATGGAAAAGTACTAATTAAAATAATAATAAATAGGCCTGTAAGTATTACGTGCCTATTACAATATAAAATACAATATTATTGTATTATATAAATTATAAATTACAATATAAAATATTACCAACGTTCTTATTATGCATTTATCATATTATAGTGTATTCTGTATTTATTGTTGCAATGAATAATATGTTTCCGTTATTTATGATTTTTTTCTTCAATTTATTTGCGTTCTCCCTTTAATTGTAAAAAGTTGGTAACCTTATAAATAAGCATCACATTGGAGTGAATGACATTTTGCGTCGATTTCAGAAACATTTTTTTAAAACTAATTTGCATATGCAGGCATTAGAAAAAAAAAATTCAGCAGTTAGAATTTATCTGACAAAACAACAAGCCTTTGGAATTGCAAACAGCTTGGCTTTTAATTTATTACCTACTTCCAGTCCCTCCATTTCATGTGCACAAGTAAATCCATTCCTGAAAAGGTGCAAATGGGTTAGTTATCCCTAACGTGACCATTTATATTTTTCCTCAAAAGCGGGACGACTACCAATTTTTGGTAATAGTATGTACATACAAGACAGATCGTATTTCTTCTGTTTTTATTTATTAAAGAAAAGAACGGAATGAACACATGAAAATACCGGTCTACGGGTGCATTAGTGTCGGGCAGACATAGAATATACTCAATAATTATACGAAAGTTTGCATAATTCAAATTATTGATGTGAAAGTGTTTGAATAATTCCACCTAACGACTTTCAGTTGAAACATTCCCAGTGTTCTTCACTTTTTGGGGTGTCTGAAGTTAGAAATAAGCGCGAGCTAGCAGATTTATAACTGACTTGCATACATGTGAGACGTATTGCGCATGCTCCTTCATCGCCACGTTACTAGGCATTACCATCAGATTTTTTTTTTATTTTTTTACTTTCTCGTATGCGAAGAGAAAGTATTGTAATCGTCAAAACATTCAAACTCGAGATTTTGATGAATCTCCACGTTTTAGACTTCCTTGAGTCGGAAAAACACAATTTTGGAATTATGTCTGTCTGTCTGTAACCACGATAACTAGAAAACTATTTGATCTAGAAGAATGAAATTTGGTATGTGATCTTTACACATAATTTGTAGATTTCTGTCAAATTTTGGACGAAATCCGACAAAGAAAAGCATGTCTGGCTGGCTGTCCGTGTCCATATGAACACGGTAACTCAGAAACTTAAATAGCTAGATGGAAAAAGTTGGTACACAGTTTTATCATCAGGAATGTAGCTCCATATCAAATTTTGGACCAAATCAATATAAGGGTTGACTGACTGTCTGTCTGTATAATCGCATACTTGTGAACACGATAACTCCTAAAAGCAATGACTTACATAAATGAAATTTCGTATGTGGGATAACAACATGTTTACGGAGTACCTTCCCCAGCAGGGGGCTACCTTCTATCATGGCAACATAGGTGAAGGCTTTGCGGTCAATGTATTGTCGTGAGGAGTAAAAGTTCTAAGTAGTTCATGTAGCTCTCTTCATGTTATCAGAGCTTCTGACGACGTGAGCAATCTTGGAGAGAGTTCGTTGCTGGAGTAGGTGGAGTGGTGAGCCAATGGTGAAGCTTCTAGGCAGCAGGAGAGGGTGAGTGTGGAGAAGTCATGGCAGTAAATTTCGTATGTG
>BGPR01000055.1:0-34797 GCA_013235015.1 Araneus ventricosus | reverse complement strand
AAATTTCGTATGTGGGATAACAACATGTTTACGGAGTACCTTCCCCAGCAGGGGGCTACCTTCTATCATGGCAACATAGGTGAAGGCTTTGCGGTCAATGTATTGTCGTGAGGAGTAAAAGTTCTAAGTAGTTCATGTAGCTCTCTTCATGTTATCAGAGCTTCTGACGACGTGAGCAATCTTGGAGAGAGTTCGTTGCTGGAGTAGGTGGAGTGGTGAGCCAATGGTGAAGCTTCTAGGCAGCAGGAGAGGGTGAGTGTGGAGAAGTCATGGCAGTAAATTTCGTATGTGCTCTTCTAACCCTAATTGTAGATTTGTGTCCAATTTTCGTTTCAATCGGTTAAAAAAAAGAGTTCAAATTGCAAATTCGATTTTCTTTATCTTACGCAAGGCCATATTGCGTAATGGCGTCGGCTTCATTTTACTTCCGTCTTTCGCCTTGATGCGCGAGGGAAACTCGTGGGTATGTCGTTTGGCTTTTTTTTCTCCACCTGTGTTAGAGAAGCTTGGTGCGTTTTAGTGCCGTTTGGCTTATTTTTTCTCCATATGTGTTAAGGAGTATGCGATAAAGTTTATGACAGACCACTCCCGCTGGTTTTGAGTGTGTGTGTGTGTGTGTGTGTGTGTGTGAAATTCTTACTGTGACTGCTCTGCTCTGTCTCTGAAAACTAGGGAGAACTAACAGGGAGGAGAACCGCATAGGGAGAACTGGTATGGTCACATTAGTTATCCGCTTCATCAAGACGATTGCTTATATTTTGAATAATAAAGAATGTCAACATACGTGAATATAAAGACACATGATTTTAAGTATTTAAACTCTTGTCTCTTTACTTATTTTTAAATTAACACAACTCAACTGAAAATTTGGTTAATTCTCAACACTTTTTTTAATAAGCCAAGCTTTCTTACTTTAGAAAATTTGTTTTTCTTTAGTTATAAAAAGTTATAACTATTACTTTCTATTGAAAAATTTGTTAAATAAGTAAAATGAGAAAATAAATTTTAATAAGTAAAAAAGTTCTAGTAGTTCATAATCTGCAAGAAATGAACTCTACAAACCTGCATGTGCCATTGTATTAACCTCTCTTAATACACAAAAGAAGATTTTTCTCTCCTTAAGGTATCCGACTAGGTTGAAAAAAGCGATTTTCGAAGAAAAATCAAAAAACTATTTAAGATATAAAATTAAAGCCACAACTTTTCAGATTCTAAAACACTCTTTGTTTCTATTCTTATTCCTTTAATATTTTATTCCTTGATATTTATTTGAACTAATGTGTTATTTTATTTTTTAAATAAGTTTTCTGAAAAATGAAAATTTCACTAAAATTTGTCCGTGAAAAATGTGATATCTCCAAAACAGTTCATTGAAATTTGGTACACATGTGTTAAAACCATTTGAGGGTGCAATAGAGAGATAAAAATTAGATTTAAAACATTTTTATTTCAGTATAAATAATTTTTTTCAAGGTTCTTGAAGTATTTTCATCACATTCATCAAAATTTGTTCATTTTTTACGCTGTGTGTATCTTTCCAGAGTAAAATGTGAGATTTATTGAGATTTGAGAGTATAGTTAATGTGTAATTGGGAGTCGAGTTCGAATAACTTAAGTTACGAGCAAGGAAAATCAAAATTTCAGTTTCATCCGTTTTGTTCCTTAAGGTATCCGACTAGGTTGAAAAAGTGATTTTTCAAAGAAAAATTCGAAAACTTTTTTATGATCTAAAAAATAAAAACACAACTTTTGAGATTCTAAAATAGTCCTTGATTTTATTCTTATTCCTTGAATATTTTATTCCTTGATATTTATTTGAACTAATGTTTTATTATATTTTTTAAATGCATTTTCTGAAAAATGAGAATTTCACTAAAACTGGTCCACTGAAAACGTGATATCTTCGAAACAATTCATTAAAATGCATTGAAATTTGGTACACGTGTGTCAAAACCTTTTGAGGGTGTAACAGACTGTAGATTTTATGACTGCTTTATTTAGTCATGTTTTACAGTCACTTTCAGTTCGAAATATAGATAATTTTGGCGAAAAATCAATGACGCCAACTTTGAAAGTTCATAAAATATTTATTTATTAAAATAAATTTTATCTTGCGGTCAGTTACATTCTAGATAGTTTGAGAAGTACACATGCGAAATTAAAATTAAATATGTCCCATATTTACTCATTTATGCTGTTTTTCTTAACATTGGAATTTTTATTAAAAATCTTGAAAAAAAATATTTATTTTCAAACACTACTGATGGTATGAATTTTTACTTCTAATTGTGACTATTTAAGCCTATATTTGTTATTAAGCTCTGTAAGTTTTCTTTGTGTAGGCTTTTTTAAAATTTTTTCTCGAACCTAGTCGAATACCTTAAAACAAGTACGTACTTTAAATAATAACAGGATGTTTTTAATATTGTATTTTTTAGAATAATGTCCAGGAATATCTAGAATACTAATCATTGAATAATTTGTCATTTCTAAATTAGAAGTAGAAAGAAAATCAATTAATAATTTATGAATCTATAATAGAATTACGCTTCGAAATCAGTAACGTTCAGGAATTTGGCTACGTTCCAAAGAGATTCAGACGGTCTGTCTACAAATTAGCATACACTACACACGGGATACTGTTTTGATTCTGTGATGATTTAATACCAATAAGAGTTATGACAGGGGTGGTTTAGATGAGTTTAGCAGTTTCTTTCTTTTTTTATTTTATGATGATTAATCGACTCGGAACTCCGTTAATAACAAATAGAAGTTATACTAGAATTATTTTATTTTTCCACTTCGCGGGGATCTTTACTTTTGTTTTTGTTAAAAAGGTTCATTCTTTTTCGTACTTAATTTTGAAATTGAATATTTATATATTTTGCAAAACTAAAGTTAGTGTTAATTGATTCATCATTTCTGTTTTCCATGCTTTTTTTATCTCTTAAGCACTCCGCAATGTGCTTGAGATTTTCTATTACAACTTTCGTTAATAAATCTGTGACAATCAGATCTGAGATATTGTTGGAAAGCTAAAAGCCCGTCTTAGACGGGCACTAATCTTCTAGTTATTAATAATTACGAGTTATTGAATTTAAAATAGAGAAATAAAAAAATAATTTGATTTAGTGTTAAATTTTACTATTCCATTTACACTTATGGGATTGTTGTATCATATTTTTTTGGGGTACCCAATAATTCAGAAAAGACCTTACACACAGAAATTAAGGTTTTCAATGTAATAATTTTCAAACAATTTTGATGTTTTTAATGAAAATATTTTTAAAGATTTTTATAATCGTTATGTTTCTATCGTCTTAGCGCAGTGCATTGATCTAAGCTGTCAACAACTTATCCTTCATAACGAAAAAGTATGTTAACTATTATCAAGCACGATAAAATCAAATGTTTAAAACAAAATGCCTTTCTTGAAAATCTTAAATATTCAAGTATAAAATAGTATAATACAAATAAATACATTTCATTCGAGGTTCGAAAATTTTAGGACTAAAGTCTGCATCAGAAACAGCTTTTCCCACCAAAATCCTAAAGATGATGCCCCAAAAGTTGTGAAAATTGAGATATGTGGAAATATGAAAATAAAATTACTGTTTGCCCTCCGATAAAGTGGGTAACCACCGAAGAATATTTGATAAAACACTTTTATTATTCACGATTCCAAAGTGAGAAAGTGCAAACGATTCTTTAACAGCTGTTCTATCACGAATTCGTGACTTGAATATTGTCCGTGGCATCTGATGGCACTGTTATGGCGGAACCAACTCTCCCACTCGTTTGAATCAATCTTCATCTTTATTAATGACACTCTTGATTGTTTCTTGCGAAAGATGCTGCATTCCTACCTTCGAACAAAGGACGAAGGTTCTCCCGCCAATTTGAAGTCGACATGAGCTTGTAACTGGAATTTATAAGTCTTGTTAGTGCTTTACATTCATCTTGTAAATTTGAGTGATGAAGTATTTTGCTGACATTTCTTTAAAGTATTCAGGTAAACTAGAAATCACTATTATCAGCAACTGGGAAATTCCATGTTGTTATGCAACAGAGAACAAACCCCCATTTAATAGAATTTGGTTTCATTAGTGTGAATTCTACCTAATTACATAATTTTCAATGCAAAATTTAGCAAACTCCATCGGTTACAAAACAGAGAATTTATAATGCAATACCTAATTTTAGAAAATGCAGAATTTAAATTTTTGCCGAAATCTATAACAAAAGAGTCTCGATTTCAAAATGTAACCTTGTATATTGCTCCAAATTGCCTAACTTGGCAAATTTACTGAATAAACGACTTTGATTTTCAGTTTTCGGACCTATAAACAAATACTTCCAATTGAACTGTTAAGATCATTCGTTATGAATAACTTTTCGAATCATTTTGGATAAACTAAAGAGACAAAGTTTTTCAAAGAAAATCATCAATTTCTGTCTCCTTTTTTTCAAACGTTTTTATTCATCTTGTCTTGCTTCATGTTTTAAAATATGGAATTTTATAATCGAATTTTTACTCACTGCCCGATGCAATAGATTTCTTAAACGTCGTAAAGTTGTATTTTTCTAATGACAATAAAATATTTTAATGTTTTCAGAACATAATCATCAGTTAATCCGGAACATAATTTTCATTTAATTCTAATTTTATGCACGTGGCGCCATCTGGTAGTGAATTTGAAGATTCCACAATAGTTAGAATGATGAATTATAAAATATATTAAGGTTCAAAAAGTAGAAAATAATAAAAATAATTTATTAAGAAAACACGCTTTTCTTAGGATACCAAAGAGTAAAAACTAATTTTTTTATCAAAAATATGGACGACAAAATAAAATCGTATAAGCCTGCGGAGCTGAAAACAATACTATAAAGAAATTTAGCCACAACAGGATGTTATAGGAAAGAAAATATCTAAACATTTATTAAAATTAAAGTAAATTAAAGTAGTTAAAATTCCAGTTTCTTTAGAGCATTTCGTTGATGAAAGCTTATTTTTTAGCAACTTTTTAGAATTTTTGTTGAAATATTAAAAATATTCTGGAAGGTATTGTATTTATAAGGATCTGATGGTCTTAAAGATTTGAATACTTCATTTGCACGAATATTTGTGAGAAGTTAATAATAATATTTATGAATAAATGCATTTTTCATACTGATCATTTCATGCCATATTGAATGAATATAAAAGATTTTTTTTTGAAATATCTGCGTTTTTCTACAATTACATTTATGGACAGACCTGTTTGCCATTTTTTAATACCTAATTTTGAAGTCAATCTTAAATTTGTTTTATTTCATATAAATGTTTCTTTTTTTACAGTGATAGTCAAAGTTTATATAGCTATAGTCAGTGGCGAATCCAGAATTCGGGTCTGGAGGGGGCTGAGGTCATAAAAATTTTGTATCGTAGTGACGAATGTCAAACCTCATGGCTTATATAAACCAAAATACTTTAACTTTACAGGCTTTCCTCTCCTGACAACAAGAATAATAAAGAACACTACAATACTTTCCATAATTTAATAAAAAATACGATGAAATAGCTGACCAAAAAATGTTTTCGACCGCGCCAACGCTACAAGTGCAAGTGGAATGACTAGAAAAGTAGGAAATTTTCGAGCCTGTCAAGTCAGAAAACAATGTTGTCACGATTTTATTACTATTCTTTTAAAATGAAAATTAAGATCAAACAGTTATAGTGATTTTAAATTAAATCAAGAATTTGTTTCACCCCCGGGGGGGGGGGGGCTGCAGCCCGATAGCCCCTCCCCTGGATTCGCCACTGGCTATAGTTGTGAAGGATTTTTTTCTGAAGTCAGCTCTGACGTAAATTACCTCAACTTAAACTCAGAAACTTAATAATTTACTATTACTATTATAAATCAAGATCTTCCACAGTAGAACTGTATCTGCTTCCGAAATGAGATTAGATTCAATTTTCTAACTCAAAAATTGAATTTCAGAATTGAATGCATAATAAGTTTTTTTTAAAAAAATTCTAGTTATATATTCTAAAATAAAAACTGACTGGATTGTGTTCTATTGTATTCGTAAAATTTTAATAAGAAACATTTGAAAATTTGTCTGGTCTTTACTGGATGATTATATTTTCTTTCCAAATTCTGAATAAAATTTAATTTCTTGAAAGATATTCATTTTTAAAAAAATTCTGCGCTTCAGTGCAACCTTGGTTTCTTAAACAAGAAATCAAGATTCAAATTCAGATTTGACATTGAAAACATTTAAGGATTCATATAATTTACCACCATCATATTCTTGCACCGGATTTTTTTATTCGTGTCCAGAAGATCTTCCCACATCTTGATGAGTGTTATAAGTCGAAAGATTGCTGTCCAGCTATTATGTAATTAAAATGATTTCGTGACTCTAGACTGTTATTTTGATCACGAAGCTATCACATAACACCAGCGTCGTGACTTTAAAACATTCCAACTTACAACATCAGATGCCGAAATCATACTGAGGTAAAACATTTGTTCGTAATTATTCTCGATGTCATGTAAAATAATTACCCTACATGTGGTCTTATAGAAATGAATCTTTATTGATTCACCTCGATTTAACTTTATGATGCATGGTTCTCTAAGAACTGTGTGTTCTACATAGATGCCAAACTATAAAGCTCCTTCAAAGAATTAAAGGAAATACTTTATTCATTTATTTTTTGAACAATAAAAATCGTATACTCTAGTGCTTTCTGAAGAAAGTGAAGTTAACGGAACATTAAAGTTTCTAATTGCCTTTTGTTTCTAGCAAAACTGGTAGCACAACTGAAAACCTGCTCAATTTTTAACCAGGCCACGAAAATAGTTAAAACCGACATCTTATTTTGTGTATGGAAAAAGGAAAAATATGCTAAGTTTTTCCCTGAATTACCAATTTTGCTGAAATTAAGGGTAATTTGAAAGACTATGCTTATTTAAAATCTATAAAAACTAAAAAAAGTAAGAAAATTCAATGATAAAAAAAATAATTGATTATAACTTTTTTTGAAACAATTTTTGAAAACTTTTCAAACCTTATTTCAAAGAATAGCCTTTGAAACGACAGTAAGCCAAATTTTTTTTCAAATAACTCTCAGATAGCATTAATTACCCATTTTAATTAATCATGCCTAAAATATCCCAAGCTTCATATACAAAACCTCCTGAGTTCCAAAACTGAAATATGTGTCTTTTTTTTTTTTTTTTTTTTACTGTTCTTCTTAATTTTTGGCTGTGAATATACCAACAATACTTCTATATAGCACCAGACAGAAAAATCAGAAATTGTTAAGACTGATATTGAACAAATTTCACATTATCATCACATCACATTTCTCAAATCGCTTGAACTTGCAACCCATTTCCTAATTATGCATCTAATAAATTAATTTTCATCGTATTTTTTCACGCAAGCTCAATATTAAGCTATATAATTTTTATATGGAGAAAAATATTTGGCCTTCTTGGTATTATTTTCAACTAAATTCATGTTTATTAGGTTTCTTGAAAATTCCGAATCCTTTACTAACACCCAATGAAAAAAAGCAAATTCGCAAGCTACTAGTTTGCAGCGAAAGCATTTATTCATAAAAGACAATTCGTTTAATGAAGTAGATCAGAACTGAAGAACATATAATGGCTTTAAGAAACATCACTTCATAATTTCTTTAATGGAAGAGCTTAAATAACAAAAGAGCATTGTATGATCCTCCCCGCTTCTGTAACAAAGAGAAATTTGATTGTGTATTGTGTACTTTATTCTGTTCTGATGTAGACAGAGGATCATTGATAGCTTACTGTTATTGAAAACAATAGATATCAGTTCATGTAGGTATGCTAATTAAATATATAGATTGTTCAGTCTAATCGGATCCAATAGCAAATTTCTAAACAGTTAGAAATAGGCATATACTTCCAATTGGAAAAATGCTTTAAATGACATAAAGAATTCTTTTTTATGTTGTTTGAGTCGATAAATGTAATGCTAAAATATTACAAAGTCTACATTTTTATAGAGTGTCCTAGAGCTATTATTCATATTTAGTAAAATATTCTTGACACACTAACATTTTTAAAAAATTCCACACTTTTCTGATTAAAACTGACCAAGTGACGCAGCTTTGAATTTCATTATTTTTGGCGAATCAACCGCCACCGCTTCCTCGGGTCGTCTATAATTGACACATCTTCCTCGAGGCGGCCCCTTTGAAATGGTTTAAAATAGTGATACAATAAGCTTCATAAGTCGGTCAGTTTTAGTCGCAGAAAAGAGAAAGATTTTTGCTTAAAATGCTAAACAGGTATAACCCTTTGCGGCGCGGTGTGCCAGCTGATGGCGCATCTAATTTCACTAGCTTCTCAACCGTTAAATTCAACTATAAATGGAAAATAATAGGTTTAGGATAGGGCTAATAGTACTTCTTTTAGAATGTATATATCAGTCTTATGAAATTTCGTTCGGAATAGAATTATTAGAGATAAAGTTTGGGAAAATTCCTTAAATCAGAGAGAAGAAATTTTTTCAGTTCTGGACGTTTACAATTTTAGCAAATTAACTCGAAAATTTTCCTCCAATATTCATGAAGTTTTAATTTATGATTTTCTGTAATATTCAACGATATTTTTGAGTGTATCAAGGTGGCTGTATCCGAGGGGGTTCTCATATGAGGGAGGTGACCCCAAAGGCGGCCGCCCCCCCCCCCGGAATGAAGTAAGGATTTTTTAATTCTTTTTTGTAGATTCTATGTCGAGACAATAAACTAAACCCATTCATTGTGTTTTTTCACCATATTTCAAAAAATTTAATGCCTTGCGCCGCAAAGGGTTAAAGTGTGTTAAATAGGACAGGAAAACTACAATAAATTTGCAACTCATAATTTTTAGCAGTACATTTATTGACTCAAACAACGTAAAATATAATTCTTTACGTCATTTAAAGCATTTTTTGAAATGGAAGTACATATGTGCCTATCTCTAACGATTTAGAGATTAGCTACTGGGGCATGAATAGAGTGGACACCCTGTAGAGGGGCTAATAAATTTCAGTCTGTTGATTAAATAATATTTTGATCATAAACCTTGATTATTTGGAAATAAAGATAAAATACAGATGCTGATTTAATAATAATTAGATAAGGCAAAACTTAGTTTCTCTCATTTCATTGCAAGAAATTAAAAATGAAATCAGCTATTTTCAAATATATCAGCGCAGAGATAAAGTACATAAAAAGTTTTATTCAAGAGATTTATTTGAATATTATTATAAATTACTAATTATCAAACATAAATAACTGGTGTGAATGAAAATTCAAACATAAATGAAGTTACAAATTAAAAAATTGATGACAAAGGCCTGCACGATGGGGTTGTCTCGAATAACTTCAAACCTGACCAGTCTCCAATTTGGGTTTGACTTTATCCAAACTGCTATGAATTAGGGCCCAGCCGAATTTTAACACTTCCAATCTGAATAAAGCTAAGAGCAAAGCTGAAATATTGTTTTTCTAAAAAAAAATGTATAAAGTCGTTTTAGAATATAAGGAGATGATATCACCTTTCTCTCCTGTTTTCTCACCTATTTCAAAAAATATGCCGGTTTTGTTTTATTTTATTTCCATATATTTCAAAACATTCACAAAAATTTAAGAGCAACCAACCATAATGTCCTATTTAGGTTTGAAATATTTTTGTTTGGAAGTAACGAAATGGAAAGTGGATTTTAAGATTCGGACTGGTCTTCAAAAAAAAGAAGAAAAAAACCCAATTCCATATAAGACAAATAATACAGTGGACTCTTGTTTAACGCGTTCCCGTATAACGTGAATTTCTAAAACACGACGAAAAAATTGCGACTAGTTTTCATACAGCGCGATAAATAGTCCTGTATTACGCGTAAGATAAATTTAACAGTTTCATAGTTTTTGTTTTTTTGTTCAGAAAAGCAAAAATTGTTACGAAACTGTGATGTCGCTTCCTACAAGTCTTAGGGTTGGAAAGAGATATTTACAGAGATTTTAATGAATGCCGAGGTGGAGACTTGGCCAATACCCCTGAACTTGGCGATTATGTGGTGATTTCGTGACAAAATAAAGATTCTCGAAAATACTAGAATTATCGTCCTCTCTTTATTAGGAACGGAAATATAGAGATTGTTCTAGATGGTCTATGTGATGCCACACCCTGTCGGAAAGCTATAAATATCTGGAGAGTGTGTTTGAAGATCTTTGAAATCTGTTAGGAATTCTGTCCGCAGTGCGAACTGGCCAGCTGCTAGACTTCTAAGCTCTATTATTAGTCCTGTTGCTGTTATTATTATTTATTTGCAAACTGCGTGAGTTGCTAATTTATAGAAGTCTTGTTTTTCGTGTTTCCTGGAATACACGTGGATTAAAGCGTCGTTCTCCATTATCCTGCTTGTCGGACTGCTTTCACCTTACACCCACAGGACGACTTTCGTCACAGAACCTGCTGTTCGAACCCTTACCTTTCATTATATATGAACAACGAAGCTAATTGTTTTTTTAAATAACATTTCAGGACCAATATGCGCATTTACAAATTAGAGACATGTTTGAACTCGCACAAATTCGACCGATAATACATGTCCCTTCTTACACGATTTCCTGTTACGAGGAAGGGATCTTCCACTTTGTACATAAGTCCACTGTAGGAAACCTCTTAAACTTTTTCTCGTGCGATCCTTTTTCGGACCAAAAACATCTCATGATCACAAATTTAAAAAACAAATAAAAAGAGGGTGTTTTAATTAATAATGAATAACCACCCGGAATTTAAATAATAATTAAAGCAAAATTTGATTTCAAATAGTTATTCGAGAAAATGTCAATGAAATGGTTTAAATCCATAAGATTTTCTTAACTAGTTTTACTCATGAATGTTGAAGAATGAATGAAGGAGCCCTGCTGACTCGACAAAAATCCGAAAGCCTGTCATTCACGATCATTCCATGCCACGCAAATGGCATGGTGGCACTCCACGCCATTCAAGTTTTTTAGTCCATCACTGACGACCACGCTAGGCTTGCTTCTCACCAGTCTCCTTGATGAACGCCTTGCAAGAGTGAACAGCAAACCCTCCTCCCCCTTCACGCACTCCTAACCTCTCTCGTCCCACCCGGATTCGCCGACCGTACAGCGTCCATTCCAAATTGCGTGGAGTGATGGATATTGGAAAGGGGTGGATATCCAACCTTCCGCTCCATTTCACGCCAAAACTGATCAGTTTCGACATCCACGATCGTTTTTGGCGTGGTGTGGTCGGATTTGAGTGGCATGAAGAGTTCGCGAATGACTGGATTAGCTCTACAGAAAAACATTTTATTCTCCAGCCTGTCTGATGTGTCCAGCATGAGTCCTGTTAGGATTTGTCTCAAATTCTACTTTGACCTTCATCATCAATTCAGAGTCAGTCATCAGATCCAAAACTGTTTCTGCCATGGATGCAGCGATTTTCAGGGATGGCTCTTGGGCTTCTGATGATCCTGCAAACACTGCGAATCCGGGAGTGTGATTCACATGTGGTGCTTGAGCACCGATGCAGTATTCTGGCTGGATGGCTGGCACAACATGGGAGACATTTCCCATGTCAGTAGATACTGCCGATTCGCATATTCGGGGATTACCGTCTTGAAATTCTATACCTGGAAAGAAACTTCTAAATTATAATTTACAAACTGAATTGTAAATATTTAGTTAAAAACTAATTACAGAAAAATTTACGAAGAGAAACAGGAGTGGTGGCGAGTATAAGAAATTGTGGGAAACCAAGTAAGGAATTTAGTAATTTATTCAAACAAATTAAATCTGTCTTAGATGGATACACTATGAAACTTACAAATCACTGATAAAAACCAGCGTGCTTTTCTAACTTAATAAATATGTAGGTAATAATGAATAATAAGTAATAATAATGAAATTTATAAAAAATACTTTGAAAAAATTATCTATATGAAGAAGTAGATCTTTACGAAAATCTCAAATAATCTAGAAAGAACTCCAAAGGGCCTAGGAAAGGAAAGAACTCCTAGGGGCTCTAAAGAAGAAAATCTTTTTCCTTGTTATAATACGAGATTAGATGCTTATCTCTTAAACGATATTTTTAATATAATGAATACCCATCCCACAACTAGCTGCAACTGCGTTCGTATTAGGATTTTGTTGTTCTCTGCCTTGTTAATTTGTGGCCTCCTGTTTTCTTTTTTTTATTATTTTCTTTATTATTATTATTTTATTTTTATTTGATTTAGCTGTTAATCAATAAATTTCTTATAGTAGAGTGAATATTGATTGTTAAGTTCAGAACTTTCGTAACTAGTATTGCTTTACTTTACAAATCTACATCATATGAAGCTGCGTGCCTTCTATAGAATTGTTGTACCCGAATATCGATTATGCTGGCGTTCTTCGGAACTGCTAATAGAAGAAATTTGTATGTCCGTAAGGGCAAGTCAAATTACCAATTATTGTTATTATCTCTCAAACGCCGCCCCCCATGGACACCAATGAGGTCGCCGGATAAGTAAATGGGTTTTCGCTTCTCCTGGGATGCATATTAATGGGCTTGTGGTTATATTGGCCACATTTCCGATGTCGAGGAGTTCCTCCTACGGGAGCGGCCGTGATGGTCAATAGGTAACAGGCCAGAATTCCTGTGTTGTTATCGCGGCGTCCTGGTTATTCAGTTACCCGGATGCCAAAACAGGGCGGGGTTTTTCTAAATTTAAAATAGTGCATAAAAACGAAAGTAAAGCATAATTTTTATCACCAAAACAGTACTCACTTACTGGACACGACCCGTATTAATAGAAATATTACCTTTAGCTTCAGCATGTCTCGCAAAAACCTCGGCCATTCTCTTGTTCGCAATCATGCCCCTGTACGCATTTCTTGCATCTTCGAGGAAACTGTATTCGCAAATGCAGCCCGTTGCTTTGGCGGCAGCATCGAAGCACTTTTTCAGTTTCTTCTTTATAGTCAACAACTCTCTTAATGTCGGAGCTCTGTAACTGAAATTCAGCTCGGTCTCCTCCCAAGTGCTTCGTTTGATGACACCTGCAGATATATAAATAACAGCTAATATGACTCTTTTCATATAGATATATGTGGAGGAGAATTTATATTTTATTTCACCAGCTCCGATAATTTCATTAATAAAAATACATCCAGAGGGCAGCACGTAGCGGCCGAAACGCAATTGAAGGACAGTTGCAGAAAATATGAGCGAAGCCACATTCCTGAATCGATTTTTCACTTCTTCCCGGGCAACCGAGAAAGAAGCATCTGTCAACCAAATGGCAGCGAGCCCGATGACGGGGTGTGGTCATGTGCTGTAAAGCCTAATGGCTCTTAGCTTTCTTATACTAATACCTTTAGTTTATAATCTCTTAAAGCAATTGCCATCATTAAAAAACATAATGATTCCCTCTAAAACTCTTTATTAAACTGTAAATAACTTTCTTTGTAAATATAATGACAGTTTCAATAAATTTGTGTTTGTTTGACAGAAAGTCTATTCATTTAGTATTAATACCCCTAGCACACCGCCGAGTCTCTAACCCCACATATTACTCTCAATAGTTTTCGAACTGGATTCCTAAATTTATATGATTATAAATTAATTATGAGTTGGTAATTAATTTATGTGTAATCAATTCCAATAATATTCAGGCAGAAGGTTTTGGCAAAAGATCCGCATTGAAAGAAATATTAATTCAAGATGTTGTAAAATAAGAAGCAGAGACATCAGATGTGTACTGAACACTATTGACGTGAATGGCAACACGATAATAAAAACTAGTTTTACTTCCACACGCGTATAATAATACTTATATACTCTTGCATGTAAGTATTATTTTGATTTTTGATTTTATAATAGAACAATTTAGTTTTACAAGATGCTTCGATGAATTAATGACTCCGACAACAACAGACACAATATGCTTTTATCAGCGTGTTGCTCTTCACATCAATATTGCTCACTACATCACACGTGGGACAAAATATTAAATGATTGACTAAGCATCATCTACCAGTTAAAATTAAAATTAATATATCTACATAAAATTTAGAGCAGAAAAAAATTGTAAATTTTTTCGAGCGGAAAAAATTGTAAATTTTTTATGTAAATTGTGATACGGAAAATTTGACCATCTTCCACAAATTCCGAAATTTTTGGAATCAGTATCACCACCAAACGGGGTTTGTAAGATTTTTCCAGCTTCTTGTTTATCTATTAAATGCTTTAACATTTAGATTACTGCCAGGCATAATCTCAAATACCTTTTTAAGATGAGGATTTTGAAAAAGAAACAGAAAAGTTTCCTTTCTATAATCATTGGAAGATAAGGCATGCCTTCCCTATCGACATCTGTTCTTCCCTATCATATATGGAGTTATACAATAAGGTAGAGGAATAAAACGATCTATAGGCTGACAAGAATCCTCACAGATTATCTATGCTAAGGGAATGACATTTAATCGCCTAGTGGTATGACAGTTATACCAGGCCATATCTAAAGGGAAAAATATCTGCTAGTGTCACATTTGTAGTATACAAAACCATAAGGGTTGGTTTTGCATTTTCCTAGTAACACTAAGGGACCAACCGTAAATGTTTCATTATGTCAAGCTTGTTACTGAAACAGTATTCAATGATTATTGCTTTTCTTAACTATTATGAGATGCTATCTATTTATATAAAAGAGCATTTTCTGTGTATGTATGTGTGTAATTTCGTTTTTTCCTTTCTATGCAAGCCCAGACCGTTTGACTTACAGGAACCAGTGATGGATTAGCACGAGTAGGAGTTAATGCCGTAAAATATTGTTTAAAAGATTCGAATTAAATTTTTATTTATTTAATTTTTAAGTCATAAATTCGGGCATTTTTGCCTATTTTCGAGAATTTTCTGCATATATTCTCAGCGGAGAGCCGTAATTTTTATATCATTGTAAAATCCAGAATATCCCCATACTAATAAGATTAATTGGAAACTGCTGCGTAACTTACCGAATTTTTAACTATATTTTTAAAGTTTTCGGAAGCGCATTTCTTCTGCAAACGATTAACGTAGCGCCAGACGAAATATTACGCTTCCGTGTTTTAATTTATTAAAACATCGGGAAAAAATCGCTCTTTCGTTTTCTCTCTCACTTTTTTTTTTTTTTTTTGCCTTTGATGTTTTATTTTGAAACGGTTATTTTTGGCAACATTTTGTTGGTTCTAAAGACTTTTAAGTTTATATTCTTAATCAGCAACATTGGGTAAATTCTGTATAGTATAAGTCCACATTGTAAAATTGTACTCGTTATTGTACGGTATATTGTTTATAAAAGAAATGTTTTTTTTCCTAACTTCTCCCATTTTCATTCAAACCATACTGTTATAATTTAATTAAAAGGCTAGATTTGAATGTTTCAGTTCAACAAGAAAGGATTCAAAGGTGATTAACGATTGTTGGAGAAAGTTAGAGACAATATATGTACAGGGTGATTATAATTAAAGTTCAACTTTAAAAAGCTGTAAAAAAAGAACCACTGCTCAGAATGACCTGAAATTTCACCTGAGTATACTTGAAGACGGGGGAGGGGAAAGTGTGGCAGAAGAAAAAAAAATAGGTCAAAATTTTAGCAATAGATGGCGTGTTACACGTCAGAATATGCTAATTAAGAAAAGATGGAACATTTTTTGGACAGATGAAGCTCATTTCCATGTCCAGGGAAATGTCAATTCTCAGAATTCCAGAATATGGGCGAGGGAAAATCCGTTCAGACATCAACCAGTACCTCCTCATTCTGAAAAAGAAACTGTGTGGTGCGGATTTACGGCATCGTTTATCGTAGGGCCATTTTTTTCGAAGAGATAAGACCTGCGGGTCTTGTTATCTGTACCGTCAATGGTGTACGTTATGAATCTCTTTTGCGCAGCCATGTCATTCCAGAATTGTGGGTACCACAATTTTGATGCAAGACGGCGCTCCTCCACACATTGCATAGCCTTTTCAGCATGCATTTCGGAAATGATAGAATTATCAGACGTCATTTTCCAACTAACTGGCCGCCAAGATCGCCTTGTCTTAATCCTTGTGATTTCTGGCTATGGGGTTATCTAAAACATGTCGTGTTCAGTGGCCCAATTGCAAACTTAGCTGAACTGAAGAGACGTATTACACAACGCATTCACAACATCAGCACTTCGATCTGTTGTGGAACATGCTATTTCTTGGTTTGAACTTGTGGCAGAAAACGGTGGACATCATATTGAACATTTCTTGAGCCCGTTGTGGTGGGTTGACTTTCAATTAAGAGTGCCAAAATTGCCGAATGACTTGAAAGTCATTGTTTTATTCAATGACTTTTTTTCAATAAAATCCGTTACAGTCATGCACATTGAACAGTACAGTTGGTTTAAACTGCAACCCACACAATGGCTGTTGCATTGGGTTGCCACTGTCACTGGTATCCGAACCTTAGGACGTTTTATGGTGTGTAAAGCGCCATCTATTGTTAAAATCTTTTTTCTTCTACCATACTTCCCCCCCCCCTTCTTCGAGTATATTCAGGTCAAATGTTAGGTGTTTCTGAGCAGTGATTCTTTTTTCACAGCTTTTTGAAAGTTGAACTTTAATTATAATCACCCTTTAGAAAAAGAAACGGAGGGGGCATATGAAACAAATTGGATCCCGAGCAACGTCGGGTTATCAGCTAGTGTTTTATATAAAAATATTTTTACATAAAAACAATCAGACGTTAGCGTACTTTTATACCAACAAACTCCAAGTATCAGCTTGGAGTTTGTTGCTTCTATAATAGACAAATTTTAGATAGTAAAGCAAGAAGTTGGGAACTTACCACTAACTCTCCACCGGGGGTTAAACCCCCGCCTGATTATAGCGACATTGTTGTAGCAAGCAACAGCAGCATCGTTGGCATTGACATTCTCCCATGGATCAAGTTCTTCCTTCATTTTGTAAGTCACAGTCACCTAAACAAACCAAGAACCTGTTTTGCAAAAATTAAAAAACAGAATATAAAACTAAATCCAAGCTTTATCATTAGTTTGATTTCTTTAATAACGAAATTAAGAGAGTCATCCTAAAACAGCACTCGTATCGCTTCAAAGAAGGATGTCAATCCAACAAATCAACCAAAAATACATTCACAACGGAAAGACATTTGTAAAGATGACTGATCTCCCAGCAGAATTTGAATTTGTAAATGACGTAATGGCTGATGGCGCTAACTAATTTGGAAATTATGCTTTTATAAACATAAATAAAAAAATTATAATTGTGACACAAATTGAAACACTAGTCTTCAATATCAGATTGAAATATAATTTTAGCTTACGATTACGTATGATCTGACGATTTTCTATAGAGTTATTTAAAATAGTTTTAAATTAAAATCAGTTAATTAATTCCACAGTGTAGAATTAAGGCAACCATCCATTCTGCTGACAGTATCATTATCAAAACCTTTGTTCTCAGTCCGTAGACCTTAAAACCCATCTTAAAAATTACAAGTTCTCCGTCTTTAGAAATCTTCTTTACACTCCTTATGTAATCATACATATGCAACCCATTACACAAGGGTATCTACTATCTATAAGTCACAATTTACATACTCTTGAAAGTTAGTTACATATTTTTTTTCATAACTGTTATTGCAAATTGTAACCGAAACATGGTCAAAGATAAATCTGTGATTGAAAACTGATTATTTTTTCTGTGTCCTTGAACGGAGGTTGAGCACTCAGGGACTGCTTATCTCTAAGTCAATGATCTAAAGCTTGCTCACACTGCCATATTTAAAAACCAATCCAAAAAGTTGGGAATATTCTTCTCTTCAGTTTTTTGTATACTTCAACTTCAGAAACAGATAAATAGTCTTCCTGTCAACGAATTCATTAAAGAATTTCATAGTGATTAACAATTTTTATGTAAATACCATTTGCCGAATTCCATCTATCTCACTTACTGAATTTTTGAAATATCGTGCCCACATACATAGGAATAAACAAACAAATCCCCTTTGATAGATTGAGAACACAAAATTTGATCTACAATTTCAATGTATCACACTTCAAATTTCATCTTTCTAGCGTGTTGTGTTTTCCAGTTTTCGCTCTCATATACATAGAGAGAGAGACAGACAGACTTCCCTTTGACGAATTTTGTCTAAAATTAGATATAAATCTACTGTTACGGCATACCAGATTTCATACGTATAGTTTGTCGCCTTTTTTAGTTATCGTGTTCACACAGAGACAGACAGACATTCCAAAAATGTTCTTTTCGGCTTCAGGATGGTCTAAAACATGGCGATCCATCAAACTCTGGACGTCGAATATTTTGACAATTACAATGCTTTCTATAAACTCCATATACGAAAAAATAAAAATGGATTAATCAGAATATTTTGACGATTACAAAACTTTCTTCTTATTTCATCGGTGAGAAAGTAAAATTGGATGAATGAGAGTATTTTGACGATTACAATACTTTCGATATACGTCATCTACAAAAAAGTGAAAATAGATGAGACAGAGAAACAGAAAACGATATGTGAGAGAGAGAAAAGTGACAGCTTCTCACATTTTGCCTTTACTGCAAAGTCTTTTGTTCTTCAAGTGATGGCAACAAATTAGATGAGTAAACGGTAGAGCATTAACAGGTTAAAAACTAAATGCCATGATAGAAAGGTTTGCATTTTAATGTCTGAAGACTTACCCTTGCCAAATCTAGAATAAGAGGATAAAGTATGTTGTTCATTTGAGGATGAGCCATCAATGCAGCATCTATGTCTGAAAACGCACCATTTTCTATCAATTTTATCTTACCGCCACCGCCTTCTTCGGCTGGAGTTCCCAAAACAACAACCTGAAATACAATTCACTTTTTTAAAAAAAACACATAATGTTGCGATTTAAGAAAATTCAGTAAATCATTAGAAACGCATTGAATGCTATCATATTTTGATCGAAGAGCATAATATGTTTCAAATTGAAATGAAATGCTTTGAAATAAATTTTTATCTGCAGAATCAATAGTATTGATTATATATTTATCATAGAAGCGTCAACTTCTTTAAACCGATAAAACAGCAAAATTGTAAATCAAGTCTGATTTATTTTTAATTGTGTTTGTATAAGTTAAGCAATCTCATCTGATTCAAAACGGTACCAGTAAAATATTCTTACTTTAAAATGCTCTTATAGAACTATTTTACTCAGAAAGAATGCAGCATGTATTATATTTTTCAATATAAATATCGCAGCAAGTATAGTTTCTCTTGTAGCTTTTATCGAAACTAGACTCATGAGAGACATCTTTAGAGAAGAGTTTCCTGTCTTACACCAGGTACTTCGCCGGGGTAGCAAATTATCCGGTTTTAAAAAGAGCCAATTCTGTTTGGCTGCAACTTTTAGTGCTAGTTTCACTAAAGTTCCGTATTGTTCCCGAAGTAAAATTTTCTGCCATTTTGTTCCTTCTATTTTTTCTTTGAAAATTAAATAATTACCTTCCCAATAATCGAAGAGTCATTTTCCATTGCGGCCTTCACAACTATTCCAGCAGCCAATCCGATTTCAGCGATCAGGTTGTGACCGCAGGCATGACCCATCTCAGGCAAGGCATCGTACTCGCAAATGATGGCAACCGTTGGACCATCTGCAATTCAATGGCAGTGAGTGAGATTTCAAATTATTAATGATAAATACTTATGACAAAATTAGTCATTGTAAAAAAACACAATCGTATCTTGTAAAACTTATTCTATACGAGTCAAACCCAAAACACAAATTTTTAAACGACTGGTCATTATTTCAAATAAAGCTAGAACAATTGAATAGGGATGAGAAAAACCCACCGGGGGTTTTTTCGGTTATTTTTTTGGCCCGGTTATAACCGGTTTTTTTTTTTAAAAATCCAATAACCGGGTAAAATAAACCCGGCTTTAGAAAAGAGGTAAATTAAAGAAATTAGGTCACTACTATTCAGTGGGCGGCGGTTTTTTTAGGAAAAATCTGAATTAATATTTTTACAATTAAAATAAATTTGTTTAATATGGTTAAATAATATATTAGCAACACTGTGTTACGTAGTCATCGATAGTTAAGTGGTACATCGGTCATGCGTACGGTTTCGTTCTCGTGGGTAATCGTTGAAATGTATTGCTTTTGATTCAATCAGTACCAACAGTACACAACTCCCACATGTTAGAGTTTATTTGAATTAATTGCCCTATAACCTCCCGAGTCCTGTAACCTTCCTCTAGTTATTTAAGCAAAACTGTCATTTCCATTAATTGCTCAAGGTCTCAGCCTGTCAGTGTCGTAATCGCAAAATAAGCAGTGCCGGAACGCTGTAACTTGGGTGATAAAAATAGCGCTGTTTTTATGATGTTTCCACAATTTTTTATTATTAACTTCTCGTGAAAACAAAATAAAGTGCCGGAACGGCGTTCCGGCTTCCCTACACTCCTGCAGCCTATCCCACCATTAAAATTGCATCAAGAATGATTTCTGGTGTAGTCGTTTAATTTGTGTCAGAAGTATTGGTTTTTTTAATTCTTTCGATAAGGCCATGAAGGGAATTTTGGAAGGCGAGTGTATTACAGGAAGTTTACCGGCCCGGCCTCGGTCTGATGACGGGTTGTATTTCTGTATGAGGAATGGTCGCATTAGTCGCTCATAATGAGGGCTATTATTGCAGGGGTCACAATGCCTATTAATCGTCGCGGCGGCCTGGTTCATTCATGTTGTGAGGCTGGCCGGAGTAATTCTTTTGTAATATTTCAGGAAGCTTCGTTGTCTCTTTTATTGAACATCATCGAAAGTGCATTAAAATTATGACCCTAAACACAATGCTACCAAAATCTATATGAAAACTTTTGATATCTTTAAAAACAGAAGTGCAAAAATATTACAGAACTTTCTACCGTTCCATGATTCAATCTCACATCCTCGTCACATTACTGAAAGAGTTATTATGAAAATATTGGATGATATATATTACCCAATGGGTTGATTTCCTCTAAAAATGTACGAAAAAGATGTTTTTTATTTTTAAAAACCGGTTATTTTGGGTGGTTATGACCTCCATGTTAAACCAGAAGTGAAATAAACCGGTATAACCAAAAACAGGTTGTTTTTGCAATAACCGCCATCCCTAAAAGTGACATCACAGTCATATGACAAACTTAATCGTGTATGACATCTTACATCTAACTCTAGGTTGTTTTAGGCTTTGGTGTGAAACCACGTCCTTTTTTCTCCCTCAAGATGAGCGATGAATTCAAAATTAATTGGCACAGCCCATTTCAAGTGAACATGAATCGATTCCATTTCATTGTACAGTAAAACTCCCCCAAGCGGCCACCCCAACTTAGCAGTCACCCCTCTCAACGACCATTTTTGTTTTACACTGAATTTTTGACCCATAGGCATAATGCTAAAATAACCTCTATTAAAGCCCACTCAAACCCCTCTAAGCGGCCGGATTGGTCGCCCGTTGAACTTCAGTAAAATAAATTCCTTCCTTCTCTCTGGTCTTGGATCTTTACTACGAGAGAAGGGAGAATAAAAAGGACAAGAAAGTCATACATTCAAGAACAACACCACAAATCAGATAGAAATTAATTATTACTTTCCCAGGGTGAAGAGAAAAGTGAACTTCGGCCTCTTCCAGGGTTGGACATTTAAGAGTTCGTTTTTGGATTTCAGGCGCTGATTCGGATTCTGGCAAAAAAAGATGCTGATATGGGCTGCGACCATCAGCAAATGAAGCTTTCGGCTCAACAAATTTTAGGGAAAACAGATTATATTATTGCCTGTGCCCCAACATCAACCGACAAAGAGATTAGGGATTTATTTTTCCAACTAAAACAATTGTAAAAAGTTAACTCCTAATCCGTCAAGTTACATCCGAAAAAGCTGAAAGATTCAAGCAAACAAAAATAGTAGCTTTAAAAGAAATTAAAATTTTTGAGTAAAATATTTTTTTTTCCTTAGATGGTTCTTAAAATTCGCTTAGTCAGAAATAAAGAATTAGGGTTTGTTTAGATGCATATTTACATGAAACCCCTTTAGAGCGGCCATTTTTCCTTGGAACGGAGGGTGGCCACTGTAGAGAGGTTTCACTGTATTACAAAAAGGTGGCATTTAAAATAATGAAAACAGAAGATAATTTTCCATTTTTCTTTTCTTTTTGCATAAGTAGATATATTTATGGAGAAGATTACTTTGATTGCAGATACGATATAAGCTGTCTGCTGCAAGATGAATTTCTAAAATTTTGAAGGATTGTAGATATAACAATCCTACATTTATAATCTAACATTTATAACACAATTCTTCAAATGAGATATTTTAATTATACAAAAAAGAGATTACAGAAGAATCAGAAGGAGTAAACAATAGTAATAAAAATATACCTTTAGCGCGCAACGCAGCAGCATCCAGTGATTGCATTAACAATCTTGTCTATATCCAACTAAACAATTAAGATACAATCAAATAACAAAAATCATGCTTCAATATAAATTATAACAAATTAAGATTAAACAAATAAAATGGAAAAAAATGAAAGAGAACACGGATGGCGAACTTTTTCAAAGTGCCACTCGCCATCGGAGTTCTAAAATGGATACATTTTCTGTCAAGGGAATGACTTAATAGTCAAATAGTATTCCCTCTGTGGCCTGAATTTATCCAATAATTGAAATAATGCAGGAAAAAGCTCTTCTTAAATAAGAAAAACTTCAGAAAGTCTTTTATAACAAATCCAATAGAGAAAAAAAGAAGATATATTAACATTGCCTTCTGCCAAAAATACCATTGAAAACAAAGCCATCGAAACAAATTAGAAACAAAGAATATTAAGTCTAGAATCTAGCAAACCTAGCTCCATTTATTGAGAGAAATTCGAATTAAATTAACCGAAATTTAGAAGCTCTTCAATCCTTCTTAATTAAGTTATTATATTTAAAGAAATTACTTGGGTAGCCGTTTTCTTTTAAATTATTATTTAAATTATCACAAGCTATGACGAAAGTTGAATGGTTATTGCAAATCTTTTTTATGCTATTAATTTGAGAATAAATAGTGTTTTTTAATATTTTAATGCTAAGATTAGTTTGAAAGTCACAAATTATCTATTTCACTTGTACTTCAAATGAGATGGTATTTTTCGGAACAAAATTATTTAAATATTTTCAGTCTCGCTACATTTTGGAAAGTTTACTATGACTGCTAGCCTATTTGCGTGACTTTTAATTAATGATTCAGCTTCCACTCTTATGGTAGAAGTCACCCAAACATTTTTAATTACAACCGCTTGATAATATTATTATCATTAACGTTTCCTTTTTATTGCTTCAGTGCATAAAACCTATGTCAGGTCTGACATTTAAATGCGTTTTTTTTTTTTTATTGTAAATATGTTTTTATCTTTTGGTCTGCTGTAACATCATTTCTGTGTACTTGCTTTGTAGTAGATGTATTGTATTTGAAATATTCACATTCTTATTATTATTTATTGGATATTCTTAGGTTGAGAGAATTCTAGGGCTTTATTGGAAATTCTTAGGCTGATAAATACACAAAAAGATATTTGATTATCAACTTTCATCTCTAGTTTATTCATTTATTTCAATTCTAGTATTTATAGAATGCATTATTTGAAGTTAACTTCTGTACAGTTTCCAATCCAACTATCATGTCTGCAGGCCTGACATTAAACGGGCTCAGTTATGAAATAAGAAGCCAACTCTAGAATATTAATATTTTAAGATATAGATGCTTTCGCAGAACATTACATAAAGAGTTATAATGCTACATTTTCCCAAAAATATAAAGGAACAGTGGCGTAGCGACCAAGGTGCAAAGAGGGTATATATAAGCCCCGGGAGCAAATTTTAGGGGGGCGCCAAGGAGTCAAACATTACTGTTTTTATGCCCTTTTTACATTCTCGTATGAGAAGTATAAAAAGAGAAAGTATTGTAATCGTCAAAAAATTCGAACTCGAGATTTTGACGAATCTCCACGTTTTAGACCTCCCTGAGTCCGAAAAACACAATTTTGGAATTATGTCTGTCTGTGAACACGATAACTCGAAAACTATTAAAACTACAGGGATGAAATTTGGTATGTGATCTGTACATAATTTGTATGTTTCTACCAAATTTTGGACAAACTCCGTCTACGGGAATTCTGTCTGTCTGCTTTCATGTAAACTATATAACTCGAAAACTTAAATATCTAGATGGGTAAAATTTAGTACTCAGTTTTATCATCAGGAATGTAGGTCCGTATCAAATTTTGGGCCAAATCCGTCAGAGGGTTGACCGTCTTCTGTATAATTGTATACTGAACGCCAGAACTTCGTAACAAAATTACTTAGATAAATGAAATTTTGTGTGTGGCCTTCTAACATTAATTGTAGATGTGTCCAATTTTTTTGTCAATCGGTTAGAAAAAAGGCGTTCAAATTGAAAATTTGTTGGTTTAAATCATACGCAGTCCTATTGCATAATCACGCCGGCTTCTGATTCTACTCCTACCGCCTTGCCGCGTCAAAGTACGGCCTTCAGCTTATTTTTTTTTTTTTCTTATTTTTTCTCTACATGTGTTGGGAGTATACGAGAAAGCTTTTGGGGAGACCACTCCCGCTGGTTAAAGCAAAATATCAGAACGGGGTGCAAAAATAATATCATGCACCAGGCTGCGTTTACTCTTGCTAAGCCACTGATGACTACTGGGATAAAAAAAACAATCATATTATTTCCCTGTCGCCACATAACTTTATTTTCTTGTCACTTTTGAAAGTCAAATACGATTAAGGAGCGAAAAAAAAACAGAATGCCCTCAAAAGAGTTCACACAAGCTATCCCGCTGTTGACCCGCACATTATGATCCGGGCGCCACTCACCCTCGCTACGCCACTGACAGGGAACTTCAATATACTTTCTTTTTAAAACTAATTTTTGATGCAAACTTACTGTAAGCAGCTATCTGGAGAATTTATTATCTGTATTAAATTAATGTAAAGTTGAGAACAGAAAATAGGAAAACAAACAATGATCAAATACTAAATAATTCTATTTTTTTAAATTTATACGTACTTGAATTTCAATTTTTTTTCAACTAAAACTATTAACAAAATTTATAAATGATTCTAGGACTTACCTTTGCCGTTGCCAAATTCAGCTCTAAAGGCAGTAGGCAGAATATACTGCTTCTTGACAGCAAATCCAAACTTTTCTAGTGTTGACGTGAGTAAATCATGAGCATAAGTTTCGTGATAAGATAGTTCAGGATTCAGCCACATTTTTTCACTGATATCCCTCAGCAGAGATTCGTTCTCTCGAATAACTTTTTCCGCCAGACGAGACATCACGATCAGCAAAGAACTGGAGCAAATATGCTAGTATCTTTCAGCAGTTCTTACGTATTCTAAAATTATGGAACACACAGATTCTTAACAAAAGCTATGTAAACAGGAGATAAACAAGTGTTCTACTTTTAGCAAAACATTGATTTGGAGCAAGATTGTTTATCATTTTTCATTATGTGTGTATTATCTAATTATTTTTTTTATTAGAATTCATATTCCAAAGCTGAAACTTCAGATGTAGAGTTGTGATATCAAGGTTGTTATTTAATGATGGTACAGGATGTTTTCATGATAATTCATACAAGATAAAAAAGAGTATCCGATATTCATCCGTTAATGAATGTGGTATCATCATTTACTCTATAAAAATTATTAATTCTTAATTTATTAAAGGATTAAAATGAATTTGGGATATGTAATGAAATGGGATTAATTTGAATTTCTTTTTGTAATATTGAGGTGTTAGCTCTTCAACAATCTAGCATTTCATTAATCAGGTCCCACAGAAACTGATGCTGTCCATCTGACTCTCTCCTTCGACATCTACTTAAACCGGTAAGAGGTCACCCTGACCTCAAGCGTGGGGACAGGTAGTGATGTTTCATGTCTGTCTTTAAACACGAAAACTCAGAAATACGACGAGCTTATACGGATGAAATTTTGTATGCGGTCTTTGCACCAAAATTGTAGATTTCTTAAAAATTTTAGATGAAATCCATCAAAGGGAAGTATGTCCGTCCGTGTGCATGTGAACACTGTAACTCGAAAATGCAATTAATCCATAAAAGGGAAGTCTGAATGTCCATCCGTGTGCATGTGAACAGTGCAACTCGAAAATGCAATTAACTAGATGAATGAAATTTCACATATTGTTTTATCACTAAAATTGTGATGTATGATTTTGGACTAGATGCGTGAAAAACTATAATGTTTGTCTGTGTAATCATGTATATGTGAACACCATAACTCAGAACGCAAATTGTTAGCTGAATGGAATTAAGTATGTGGTCTTCACTTCCATATTGTAGAACTGTATCAAATTTTGGAACCCATCAGTGAAAAAAAAGATGTACAAATGCATGCTCGATTCTCTTCACTATTTATTTAGCTTCATCGTGTAGTGGGTACGAGGAAGCTAAATAAAATGCGTGCCAGGTTTTGGGAGTATACAAGAAAGTCAAGGATAGAATATTCCAGGTTGTTATATTCTAATAAAGAGTTCCATTCTGAATTCAAAACAGTAAAATATCGCTTTAATATCTAAAGTTCATTTCATTAACTGAAAACTTTACAACTTATTCAAAAATAATCAGATTGATTGCTCAGGGAAAAATACGAGAACAGCTGCAGATTACTGACACATAGTTTTTGAAAAACGCAATAAACTTATTTCATACTAGCCGCCTTCGGCGACCAGCTTGATTGCCGGGAATATGATTTCAATTGAATCTTGCAGCATTTAATTATCCTGGTTCCTTTAACGATATAATTTTAATCTTCAGATTGTGGTAGATATTTAACCCCTGTTCTTTTAGTAGCATTGCACCTGTTCTGTTCCTTGTCTACATAAATGCCCCTAATGGAGTCAAATAACTGACTATGTCATGTAACATCTGATTGCACGTTGTCGGCGCCATCTTCACTTTCTTATTCCTTTTGCAAAATAGGCATCCAATTTCAGCACTAAAAGGACTCAACACATTTTATGGCCAGCGGCATGTTAGCTGGATTAAAACATGCCGAAAAAGAACGAAAACATAGCAACCATAATCATTCAGCCTGCTGGATATATTTCTCAATATACGTGATATCTCAGAGAGCTTGGTTTCCAGATTCCAAAAACTTTTGATGAAATAAAATATGAAAGCAAAACGTATTAGGATATTATCTCAGATTGCAACAATAAAAGAGAAATATGCATTTAAATATTTGTTTAAACAATGAAAGCAGTTTGAGTTGCGTTGCAACAATGAAAAGTATTGTTGTAAATTATGCCAAAACATATTTTTTAAAATTCATTAAAATTCAAAAAAGAATTGTACGGCATCTTAATTGATATCATTGGAAAGATAATTTTTTGCACTTTCAGATAGTGTAAAAATAATTTTTGTACTGTAATATTTTCGAAAGTTATTAAGAAAAAACTTAATTTTTAATAAATTAAAATTCTAATTAAATTTCATTACAAGGGCTCCGAAGTGCACATTCCCACCCTCCAAAATATATTCGTGCCAAATTTCGTAGCTCTTGGTCCAGCGGTCTTCCCTGTAGAGCGCCAAAACACAGACATACACAGATTCTCCTCTATTTTTAGTAGATATAACAAAAATGTTATTTTTACTTCTTAAAACAATACATTATATTCATTTTAATTAATGATAAATTAAGAATGCAAAATATTATCAAAATTACAATGCTGTTTCAACTTCTTTGTATTTTTAATAAAACCAACCAGAGTTTTCTCCCATTGACTTCCGTACACTCACATAATACGGTATATTTGGTATATAACTTCGTAGAATATGGAAGAGGATCGAGTATTTATTCTGAACCTCTTCCTATAGGCCTATTCGATTCAAAATTTGACAGAGATCTACAATTTTGGTGTCAAGGTTATATACCAAATTTTATTTGTCTACTTTGTAAAGTTTTTCTGTATCATTCGCGTGCAGACTTTGGCGGATTAGTCCTAAATTAAAAACAGATTTAAATCTTTGGTGCGAACAACAAACACTGAAGTTCATCTATCTAGCTTTTTGCGGTTTTGAGTCATTGCGTTCACATGCGTAAGATAGACGGATGCTACACAATCAAATCTTCGACGGATTGGTTCTAAAGTGTCATACAGGTCTACAATTCTTGTAACAAAACCAGATACCGAATTTCTTTTATATTTGTGATTTTTTTAGTTATAGTGTTCGTATACACTCAAACGGGGAGTTAAACATACTTCCTGTTGACGGATCTCAGTCATATTTGATAGAAATTTAGAGATTTGATGTAAAGACCTCTTACCAAATTTTATCCGTCAAACCCGTTGTATGTTTCAATTACCCCTTAAATGTCCAATGTTGCCTTTAAGCAACATACCCAATTTTGTCTTCTAAAATCTTGACAATAAGACTGAAGCTCTAATGCCTGTTATTTCCAATAGGATACATAGTGAAAATTTCATTAAATAAATTTACAACATATAGATGGCAGCCTGAGTGCTTATAAAAGTATAAAAATAGATGTTTTTCACTTGAGGCTACATCTTTTTTACTTTGTTTGTACGCTTGAGAATACCATATTTTATTCTACAGTGTTGAAGGAAATTCCTTATCCGTATTATAGTTATCAAAATTCATCCGTGTTTAATATTATAGAATTTTATCAAAAAAATTTCATGATATAAAGCCTAGTGTTGTCAGTTGATAACAAACTGTCTTTTAGCCATAAACCATACTTAATACAAAATAGGATTTTTTAAAGTATTTTTTCCATGTTTTATTCAAGAAATTAAAGTCAAAAAACATTTTAAAATCAATTTTTAAATAATCGGGCTTTTAAGAGTTAATTATCTTGTCCGTAGACAAACATAGTTCCTAAAAAAAATTTTTCAAACTCAGTGACATCTAAAAGTAAAAATTTGTCAAAAATTGAGATCGATTTTTTTCCCTTTGAGATTAAAATATTTTCTCTTTACACACTCCATATACGAGAAAGCAAAAGTTATCTATTAAATAAATAAACAGAAAATTTTTAATGCATAATATTTTAACAGAATATTCAGGCAATTTACCTTTTACGCTCTGGAGTTGAAAGAAACCTAGAGAGGAGTACTATTTTAGCATTTCGTCGACGATTCATTAGTAGGCATATCAGCAATCTTTACATTCCGAACAGCCTTGAAATGCCGTATCAGGCATTTTTTCTTCAAGACACTTGACATCTTTATCAAAGATAAACGTAACACAACACTCAAATCCGCATGAATCTGCAATTTGATCAGTTTCCAATGCGTTTTAGTGTATCAGATGCATTGATTGCAAAGAACAAGATCAGTCAGCTAATACTACAGAAAGATTTTTAAAATCTCTCCTTCTGTTTTACCATATCACAGTGTTTTGGTTGATCTTTCATTGGCTCGGTGGTTAGCAGGAAAAGTGTTTTGACAAGGCAAGAGGTAACAGTAAGACGGACGATGATTCAAATTTATTTTTCGAAAAGAGAAACTAAAGATATAAACGTACAAATACTTCGCAGTTATTGAAATATACCTGAACAAGCAATTTGTGCATAAAGAGATATACCCATAACATTCAAAATGTTACCGTCAATCTTTTAAAATCACAATCGTTATTTTACGTACAATTTACAAATTCCAGTTAATTCCTTACAGCTAAACTGAGTTAAGCATTTGCACCAGAAGTTTTTTAACCTCCGTCCCACGCTGAGAAATCTAAAACTTTTGCAGGTACTGATATCTTTGTGAAAAATCGATCTACTAACACTTCGTGAAAATCACTTCATTTCGAGAAAAATGCTATATAACGGAACTGTTTACTGTCCCCAGATTTGGAGAAAAATTGCCAAGTTTATTCAAGATGCCCACCGGCCTTCCTCTCTTTCAGTAAACTCTGCCTCCCAAAGATCTCCATCAATATTGTTATGAACGTGTAATGTCGCTTTCCCGCAATGTTAGTCTTAAGGTTGGAAAGAGGCATTACAGAGGTTCTTACTATCTATCGGGGGATGGAGGCCAATAAAAGTCCTCAAAAATGCTGGAATTTTCTCGATATCTCTGTTAGGGGCGGAGATATACAGAATTCAATAGATGGTTCTATGTGACGTCACATCCTATCAGAAAGGTATAAAAACCCGGGAGTTGCTGCGATGAGACAATCGTCTATGAACGTCTGCGGAGTTCGAAGAATCTCTTTGGAGACTTGTTCACTTTGCGAGTTGGTCAGCTGTTAGACGCTGAGCGCTATTGTTCGTGCTATTTCTGTTATAGTAGTGATTTGCTGTCTGCTTGTACTGTTAATTTGTCCAAGTGCTGTTTTTACTGTTACCTGCGCCTCGTATTTTCCGGAATATTCGAAAATAAACCGTCTTTCTCTATTATCCGTCTTGTTGAACTGTTTTCACCGTACACACACAAAGGACGATTTTTGTTACAATATTGTCCTTTCCACGTTAGTGGGAAAATAAAGCATTACACGGGTGATTAGTAGTTTACAATATAAGTAAAAGAATTCCTGGTTAATTAAGTCAAATGAATACCTTGAAGAAAAAAGCAGATATTTGCAATTTGCTTGACGTGAAAAAGCTGTTATACACAATGGAAAGATAATCTGTATTTTTTCGGAGACGGGCAGTCAAAAGAAAACAAATGGAAAGCATGGTTATAGAAATTTGCCTCACAATTATTTTTTTTATTCTAAACTTTTTTTGTATATTCAAAAATTCGTAGTTCAGTTGTTTTTCATATGATAAGTTTCATATGAAAGGTATTATCAATAATGCTAACATGATACAACATGAACAACATACATTAAGATTTTCTAAGAAGTATAAACTTTTACTGAATAAGCTATTGTCTTTAAGATAGGATTGTTTTGATCTCTTAAGAGAATACAAGACCTTTAAAGTTTCCAATTTTTTAGAATTTTTTATGGTTTTATTTCAAAGCTTAAATCATTCTGGCAGTGGCGGCTCATCAACTCAGAAACAAGCAGTGCTGCAAAAAAAACCTCAAGATAATGCATTTAAAATAGAATTTTTAAAAAACAGTTTTACTTCTAAATAGCCCAAAATTTTTAATTCTAATTACCTGAATTGTATTTTAGAAAATTATCGACGTACCTTTTTTCCACCTAAAAAAACTAACTACTTTCTAATAAAAGAAAACAAATGCTTATTAAAGCATATAAGTTTCAGTTTTTTCCCGTACTTTAAACGAAACCAAAACCAAATAACGGCGAACGAGAAACAAACGAAGAAAAATAAATTAAGAGAGCGAAGGCAATCCTCGGGTGGGAGGGAGAAAAAACGAGCAGCACACAGTTGATCTTACGGCCAAAGGCCTGCATCGAATGCAGCCCCAGCCACCGCCAAACTCAAAAGAAGGAAATGTTGTTCTCGTCTTCCGAAGAGTCGCTTATCTACTCTGCAGTGAGCGAATTTTGATGTTTTCGAGGACTGTTTGTTGAATATCTCCGACTTGCGTATCTTCTGCTTATTGGTATTTTTTCTGTCTTCTTTCTTCGTTTTCGCTTTTCTTTTCCTCCATTTTCGTTGCTGGCCGAACTTTTCAATGAGAAAAAATGACCTGCTAAGATTTTTAAAAACTAAAAAACAAACTTTAAAAATAATTTCAGGGGTGCAGCAGCTCTGCAGTCCTAATGGATGAGCCGCCGCAAGTAATATTAAAAGTAATTATATTAAGTATACAGGGTGTCCAAAAAAGTGGAACAAGCATTTATTTTCTTAAATATTGCACCTAGACATATTCTTCCAATCAGAAAGTTTAATCAAATAAGGTAGGAATTTGTGTGAAAACATTTTGGCCTCTGTGGAAGCAGAAAATAAAAAAAGTTAAGAAAATTAAATTTTTATACGTTCCCCATAGAGCAAATGTGTCAATAAGTAAAATGTTCCTCTTTTACTCATCTATGTTTAAACTAAGTTCTTTCTAACTCTGCAAAACTTGCAGAAATAATATTAATTTTTAGACCCTTTAATTTTTAAATTTAAAGGTCTGCTCACAAATGTACATGGAGATGTTTATTGCAGAAATGCAAATTTATTCAACATAGAAAAACTGCGAAATGCAAATATTTGTCATCATCGATTGAAAAAATTGCCAATGACGCATACTGTTACTCAGTTTCATCGGCAGATAGTTCCAACTATCGACTTGATAAATAACGGAAGGAAAGCTTGGCAAAATAAAATTTAACATAAAACAGAAAAATAGCCTAATATTGGACAATAATATTAAATTATTTGCTCTCAGCGTTGTGCGTATTATTAAGTTTTATCCAAAGGCAGTGGCGACTTGTCTTTTAGGGTTGTAGAGTTGCAGAACTCTGAATTATAAACTGAAGAATAAAATTATTTGAAAAATTCGTATTTTCGTTTTTATTCTTATTTGCTTACTTCTCCACTCTGAGAGTTCAATTATCAAAGAAAAAGGATAAAAAAAAATGAGAAAAGAAGACAGAAAATGAATGAAAAATAAGACAGACACAGGATGGGGCTGCACACGAAATGGTTTCGGAAAGCACCAAAATTCGCTCGTTGCGTACAACTAAGGGCGAAGGCGAATAGCTATTCTTTCTGTCTTTGAACTTAGCCAGAACTGGATTTTCGGATGCTCCTGTTTGACGTTAGGCCAGCTTATGTTCTTTTTCTCCCCTCTTCAATCTCACCCATTTCGCCTTTGCGCTCTTGATTTTTTTTTTTTTTTTCGATTTCTCTTTCATTAGCTGTTTTCAGGTTTCAGATTCAGAAACTAATTTTTGTCCCGGTAGGGTGGGAGCTCTAAACGAGTTTTTAATTTCGCGATGAGGGTTTCGGTCAGAAAATCTCTGAAGTATAATATTACTTGTTATTTTGTTGCAGCTTGAGGTTTCCGGGTTGTAAAAATGACTCCATCCTTAGGATTTCCCCACACTTTGTTGAAACTATTTCAATTTTTAAGAATTTTGGGAATAAGAGATTCAAAAAATCCTACTTTTATATTAAATACAACCAATTAATTCCTTAATTTTGCGCCCCCTTGCAATTGAGCCCAGGGCGCTTGCCCCACCCTTATTACGCCACTGGCCTTTGACCAATTAGATCGTTTGCTCCAAATAGGGACCCACGCAAGAGTGCAAAAATATTACAGCACAAAATTTATTTTTACACCATCTGAAAATTAAAAAAAAAATTTCTTTTCAATGATATCAGTTAAGTTGTCGTAGGATTCTTTTTCTCTAATTTTAATAAATTTTTAAAAATATTTTTGGCATAATTTACAATACTCTTCATTGTTACAATGTAATTTAAACCGTTTTCATTGTTTAAACAAATATTTAATTGCACGTTTCTCTTCCATTGTTGAAAGCTAAGATAATATCCAATTGGATTTTACTTTCTTTTTTTATTTGATCAATTTTTCTGTGAAATCTATGAAGAAAGTCCTCAAGATAAAAAGTAAATAAGGCAATAATCCAGTAAAGTGCACGATTTTGATTGCTGAGTTTTAATTCATTTTATCAACATGTTATAAGCCAATTAACATACTGCTGGACGTTAAACGTACTGCGCTGTTTTCATGTTGAAATCAATTTCGTTAAATTAAAGTTCGCGTCGATAATGTACAGTTGGATGTTACACGACACGAACAGTTACTTGACTCCATTAGGAACTTTCATGTAGACAAGGAACAGAAGAAGCGCAAGGCTACGAAAAGAACGCGGGCTAAATGTCTATCACAATTTGAAGTTTAAATTACTTTGTTAAAGGAACTATGAATATCAAATTATGCATAAGAGAGTTGAAAATGTATTCCCGGCGAACAAACTGGTCGCCAAAAGGCGGCTAGTAAAGATGAAATGCAACAAAAAAAGACGAAACTGCAACAGCAGGGTAAAAAGTATTACGTTAAAAATAACGCGCATGTTAATTTACATGTTAAGTTTTACATGTTAATAATTACATGCTAATAATCACATTTTTCAGATCATAAATTGTTTCAGGAATTTTATGAACTGTCACAATTTTATATATTTGGAAAGAACAGCAATCTATTCCTTTTTTATTCTCTATTAAAAAATGCTTTCCTAATGTTAGTATAAGAATGAATAAGCTGCATTATTATTGTAGTGGAGTAATTATTTCTCTCTGGTCGTTCCTTGATTTTTCTATTAATATAATGTTAAAAATCGTATGTAATTCGATTTTTTTTTCCGAAGTCAAGACTAAAAAGTGAAATTTTTTTTCTATGTTTCTGAATTGTTTTCATTAGTTAAATACTTCCATACTTTGCGTTCCTCAGTAATCATGAATAAATAACTTTTATAAGGCCCTTAATTCCCTCGAGAACTTAACTGCTCTACAATTCATCCAATTAAAAAAACAAAAAAATTCACACTTATTTAATTTTAAAAAAATTAATTATTACGTAAGTAAATTTATTAAAATTATTATTTTAAAACTATTAAAATTTTAACAATAAATATTATTAATTAAATTAATTATTAAATTAAAATTAAATTAATTATTGAATTAAAATTAAATTAATTATTAAAATAAAAATAATTAATTTATTAAAATTTCATATTCTTTACTTATTCATTATGTATTACTTATTAAAACTTAAATATA
>BGPR01000054.1:2036658-2107728 GCA_013235015.1 Araneus ventricosus | reverse complement strand
TCATCGAATTGTCAGCCAACCCTCACGAGTTGGGGCGGACCTTGTTCCTGGGAAAACGAGGATTTAAGCTGCGGCGGGGTAGGAAAGAGTGAAGTTGATTTTCGATCGGCGAACACCTTTGATGGGATTCCGATCATAACATAGTTATTCGAGTGCTGGATCTTCGGATCGGTTTTAAAGTAACTGGGTCCCGTGCGGCCAGTTGTGTAGCTGAGAGAAGCATCGTTAAGGCGCTGTACGCTTCTGTTTAACTTTTTCAGGAGAGTATAGCTCTCGTATCTGAACTGTTCGAGTTTTTATTCGAGGTGAGCGGATGCTCATGAGGACTTGAACTTTCAATAGATTTTAAGTAGAGCCGTTGCTCTGAGTGACTTTCATTTCTACCTGCAGAGGCTGTTTCAAACACCATCCTGTAATTTCACTCACGTCTATAATATTCTGTATATAAATTATTAATTATTTTGTAATCCACAATAATCAAGATACTTCGAGTAACTTTTAAATGAAAATTATTAGAGTGATACTAGTCTAGCTGTTGATTCACGCTGCCCGAAGTCTCTACACGTCACACAACCTATTTGTTACATGTATTTTGGAAACTTTTCCCGACTCTTCCCCGAGGGACTGTGTTAGGGCTTGTTGAGCCCTACAGTACTTCAAGTTGGCCAATGAGTTATCTGCGTACCAAGTTTCATCAAACTCGCCAAGTTTGTGAATCGGCCCATATGTTACATGTATTTTGGAGACTTTGCCCCACCGTGCCCTGAGGGCTGGGTTAAGGCTTATTTACCCCTCCCGTAAGTACTTCAAGTCGACTAATTTGTGACCTATTTACCTAGTTTCATCACAATCGCCAAACATACCAATCGCCCCAAAAATTTACATGTATTTTGGAGACTTTGTCCCACCCTACCCTCAGGTACCCCTATAGTACTTTAAGTCGGCTAATGAGGAACTGTGTATTAAGTTTCATCAAATTTGGCCCAGCCATTCGGAAGTGATGGTGGAACAAACATATATGTACAAACATACATACATACGTTGAATTTTATATATATAGATGCTTAAGTTTTCGGCACGAGCGTATATTGTACATAAAAATATACAATTATTTAAAAGTCAAATTGATTAGACTCGTCCATTATCAGTAAATACTTTTGTTTACAGAGGAAGATTACGTTTATATTTTGATATTTATTCTATAAAAATGGCCTTTTTGTTATCGGAGCCAAAACTTAATTTTCTTTTTCCTAGTTTTTCAATCTTCTAAACTAAAATGTTTATGCTTTATCTCCAAGCTTTGGTGCTTGAAAGTTTTTAGATATCTTCGGCGAGAAAACTAATTTTCTTCAAATGCCGTTCACGAAGAGAATTTTGCTTTAGAAAATAAAGCGGAACGAAAAAATCTATGAAAAAATTTTAAATTTAAAACAGACGTCTATACGATTTGTGAAATAGAAGCCGGGAATATTTGTTGGCGAAACGATAATCTGAAAATATCACTTCAGTTATAACTTTTTTTACAGAATGTTGTTTGTATTATTACGTAAAAAACAAAACATGTAGTTAATTTACATAAGAAGAAATTAAAAAAACCCCGTTTTCTTAGAATGGTGATTCTAAAACATCCAACTCAAATTTAAAGGGCAATAGAAAGGATTGAAATAAGCATATTTTGTAATGGAATAATAAGTTAGGAAATGGCGAACTGAGATGGTTGAGGGCGCTGTCGCAGATAATTCCCATGCGGGTTTGAAGCAGTAGGTATCGTCAAGCAATCATTTCGTTGACATCCATTTTGTGCATTTCTATATGTGCATCCGTTCCACCAAGGTAGGGCCTACTAAGTCGTATAATAAGTCCTAAGTAGTTGTACCCCGTATTAGCCCAAACATTAAAAAAGAATCTTTCCCGATAGTCGTGTGATCTCCTTCCACGTGGACTATCACGTTCCGCAAATGATGAGAATTTTGAGTGTTAAGAATTTATCTGAACGTACAAACGTAGTTTTATCAGTGACCGCTTCATCATCGTTCTCTACCATCTCAACGCGTCGCATCCAACCACACATTTCATTACGAAACTCATTTCGATCCTCACTCTCTGACTTTCAAGTTGTTACATATATTTTAAAATCCTGAATTTGAGCTACTTTTAAGTTTTTTTCTTCAATTTCTTCCATTCATGACTCCTTTTTCAGTCGAAAAAATTTTGACATTCCCATTTTGCTCGAAAATTTTTTGCAATGTCTAATGTGTAGATCTGTATGGAAATAACAAATATATGGAATAATTAACCATTTGCATTCGAGAAAGGAATTAGATGTATAATTATTTACATGAATACAAGGACTCATTTTAGTACTTCGAGACACGAGAAGATAATTTTATAAGTTGATTTATTCCGAAAAATTAATTTACGACATCTACTTAACTCTGATTCCTTTTATAACTACATTCGAATCCCGCTAGTACGGGCCCCGCTTGTCCTGACATCCGGTTAATCCTGATAGGATTAAAAATATATTTATGTAAAAAGTATGTATTTCAATTATATATAAAAATGTTTTGTTTTGTTAATCCCACATCAGTTCCTAGATTATAAACTTAGGTCTACGTAGACAGTAGTATTAAAACTAAAATTAAGCTGTAGGAAAAGTTGTATGTATTTATGGAATAAAAACATCGATTTTTATAAGTTTTAGCCATCTAAAATTTGTATTACGTGTTTTTTTAAGCCAAATTCCGTTTAATACGGACAGAGTCTGTTCTATCTTGTCCCGATTAGCTGGACTCTACTGTATCAAAAGCAAGAAATCTCAAAATGATGCACTGCCTGGAATGGCGCCCGAGAGGCGCCTTTCGAATGCAAAGGGTTAACTAAGCATGAATGAAAAGAGATATTTCATCCAATTATTCATAAATTTTATTCTACATGCTTTAAATGAGAAAGATTTTTTATTATATTTTTGAAGACCATGACAGACATATTTGTTGTCAAAATTTCGAAATTCTTCTGCGCAACCCCAACCTAACCACAGTATAAAAATCCCTGATCCTTACCATTACATTCAAGCACTTTTGTAACTGAAAAAATTATTAATTCGTAGCTTCTGTTAGATTGTTATATTGTAAAAAACCCATACAAATTTGATAGAAACATAAAACAGAATTTTAATATATTTTCTTATTCCAATGCGAGTAAAGTTTTGTATAGCAAGAAAAATCCACCATGTCTCATGTAGAGGGTGAGCTGCCTTCTCAAGAGCGAAGAAATGAAAAGCCCAATACAATTTCCTCAATCTTTCTATATCAGAGGAAATCATTTTTATCATGCCATTATATGCATTGGTCTCACATTCACTATGAAATAGGCACACTCAAGATATAATATATATATATATATATATATACACATTTAACGATATTAATACATTAAAGTTTAATTTATAATGTATTCATTGCTCTATTTTTTCCCCATTCAAACGTATTCTGTTCCTCTAAATGCTATCCTTTTAGTTTGAATTTATCTTCCCAATGAACAGATGCTGATTACTGTCACTTATTTATAAAAGCTTCCGATTATTTTCAATTTAAAATTAAAAAGAATGTGTTTAATAATCTCAACACACCTATCATTATAACATTTCTTAAAAGTACGTTCAAAACAATGTTTAACGAAAGAATAATCCCATTTCATTGAAAAGAAGATAACTGAACATCATTTCCCTGCAAACTCATTAATAATGACCTAAATCCTATTGATATCCAAACTACTTGCTGTCTTCGAGGTTTTTCCTTCCATAGGTTTAAAAGCATCATTTCCAATTCACGGTCTCGTAAGTAAAAAGTCTGGCAGACAATACCTATTCCCCTTGCATTCACATGAGCTTGGCAGTTTGTCACAAAATAAAGAAATGCTTATGTACGAGACAGAAATTTGAGACTTTAGTCTCAGATGTTTAGACTAATAACAATTGAACACCTTTTGCCAACCCATCCACGTTTTTTCTTCTTTATGGAAATTCACCCCTGACCAGCAACGACGCATCGTTTATCTAGCGGAAGCGTCCATTAATCTTAGTCCCTTTCCCCTCCAATGCAGTCAGAGGACTTCCATGCCATCCGAAAACACGGTTGCCACATGGAAAGACAACGAGAACACATTTGGAGCGAAACTGCAAAGTTTAAAGAATTCGCCAAAGTGACACATGACTGTCGCCAAAGAATGGTTGCTGTTTCTTGTTGAAGTTGCCAATGCTAGAGTATTGGTTCTGGGAAATAAACTTTAGGTTAATTAACTTGCTCTTGGAATTCTTTTAACTAACTGAAAAGAAAATTGACTTTTAACTAACGGAAAAGAAAACTGACTTTTAACTAACTGAAAAAAATGAATGCTAACTCACTATATCAGAGAAAAGCTGGGTTTCCAGGTTTTAAATTGTTATAGAAATAGCGTATACAAAGCCTTTCCCCCGCCAAATATTTCTTGTATGAGTAAAACTGCCGTAGAGTGTTTTATTTTACCATGCATCCATCCACATCTTTTATTACCAACATACCATTTATTATTACAACTTAAATTCGGATTCATGCGCAAAAAATTTTCATCGTTAGTTTATGGCTTATTTTCCATTAATTCTTTAATCCATGACTTTTATGAGGTACTTGGAATAAACAAGTAAAACTTTACGATTCAAACATATTTAAAAGACTCTGGTTAGAAACTATACAAAAGTTTAATCGCATGAAAGATCTTTAAACACTAAAAGAATATCTTCTATTTTTTATTACATCCATGAGAGAGCATAGAATTGAAATAAACCTGAAAAAAGATGCAATATAATGGCTCATTGATGTTGTGAAAGACTTTATAATAAAGAAGCAAAAGAACATTTTCATCTAAGTTAATTGTTTGTTCTTATTTTTATGCATCTAAACAGAGATTAGGAAATAACTTAAAGAATCTAAATTAATAAGTGGCATAAACTCTTTCTTTAAAAATAAAGGATGATATTTTTTCTAAAATACACATACAAAAATATTATATAAAAATATTTTTATAGTAAAAAATATTATCCATTTTTTTTTCTTATACGCTCAACTTCGACTTCTTTACAGACTTTTGGAAGAAGAATTTTCACAATTAGCTGATTAAAGTGAATTGAGATTTTTTGTTTATGACAGCTTTATTTAAAAAAAGTAGAAACTTTAACTTAATTAAGACTGCAAAAGATAAGCTGTCAGCGATCAGAAGAAGACTTAAATGAATTCCTACGAAATTTCTTGTCGGGCAAAGAAAGCGAGCTTAAAATGTTTGTTCCGGTGTAATTTTAATGACGACGCATTCTCTTGCAATCCTTCCTCTTTGCTTCTCCATTTAATTTTTGTTCCTAAAATAGGATGATCAGAAAAAGATATCAAAACTTGAAACAGAAAACGTTAATATAAATTAATGAACGAGATATCAACATATTTTTCGGAATACTCGCTTTGACCAATTATAAAAGATCAGCATTAGCTATTAATTCTTAACGCCATTTTTGGGTAACAGTATGGATTCCTTAAAATTGTGAATCAGGCCTTTTCCATCATTTTATTCAAACATAAAGAATGTATTTCTTTTTGTGATTATTTAATTGTAATTTTGTTTTAAAATAATTAAATCTAATAAACAATTTTAAAAACCCTTTTTAACTATTTTGTTATAAAAGTATTTCATGCTCCATTTTCTTTAGAAATTATAAGATACTTTTATATACTAAAAAGGTTTTATTGGCGGCAATAATTTCTCATAATATTTTGCTTGATTATTCAATTTCTTAACTAGTGATGGCATTAATTAATTTGTTTTACTTTCATTATGCAGGCTTCAGTGAGAGACCTTATCTCGGTTTTGTGATGCCGTTAGTCATATTCTATTGAAAATCTGGTATGTATGTGAACGCAATGCATAATAAATATGGTTTTTACAGAAATGTTTTTAAGAGCTTTCTGACTCCGGTTTTTGTCTAGTCATGAATGATTCTGTCGTGCTAGCCTCAAAATGCAACTTGAGATATGAAGTCACAGTCAAAATCAAATTTCAAAAATTTGGTAAAGAAATGTATAGTTATTAACTATCAACTCTCTACCTTACTATACTGTCGATACTATATTCTTCGTGTGTGGCTTAAAATTTTATCAAATTTTTGGGAGTGTTTTATGGATAAATATCTCAAATTTAGCTTCACCAGTAAATTACAATTCCTCTCAATACTCTTTTGGATGGTCTTTGAAATGCTTGGCAAACAGCAGACGTTTTTGATGATTGGCTTTGTTGATTGCCGGCTCTTTTCTTGATGATCTGCAGTGATATCCGTCCAAGTCCAATGTTCTCCTGGTAATTTTTGCATTAACTGGCAATCTTTCCGTTCTGGAATTGATTGGAGCAATTTTGATATCACCAAGTGTAAGGCACTGTTTAACCTTTCGAAGAAGTATGCGGGCGTTCACATTTTACATTTTTCTTGTCCGTCCCGAGCACGAGCGTATTTAAACAGTACAGTCCTAAGATATATTGCAACAATCTTTGAATAGAGGAGTGAATTTTCTGCATAATTTCTCTTAACCCCTTCCCATACGATTTTGTTTAACCTCTTAATTAGATGCCACCACCCATTTGGTATATTTTTTTATCGTTTCAATCTATTTAAGATGGTAAAGGATACTTGAAACATTTAATCGTATCCAGGTGATTTTTTTATTTAAAATTAATAGTTACTTTGACTTAAATACGGAATTAAATAGCAAAAATCCTGTAATTCGATGCACGTGTCAGAGAAGCCATTGTATGTTAAGGGGTTAATCTTGTTTCAATTTTACAACAAGGTTACCAACCTTTTCAATTGTCTCCTTATGATTCGTCATCATAACTGTTTATAACATACAAAATTAACGTAAACTGGTTTTATTTTATCTAATCTTCAGAAATTTTTACTTTATAAGCGATAGAAAGCCGATTTCATAACGAAATTTGCCAGAACGTATGTACAGATTATTTTTGACAGGTAGATTTCAGTCATTAGCCTCACATACGTAAGTGGAGTTTTCGCATAATCATTTTTTAGTTTTATTTGGTGGTTACATAAACATAATTTAAATGACCCTCTTGCTTAATGTAAAATATTTTTAAATTTTGATGTTTTGCTCTTTAGATAGTCGTTTCATTGTAAAAGTGAGTGTACTTTCGCGTTTGACTCCGATTGAATATTAATTAAAAAAATTTTTAATTCCCAAACTTAAATATTTTCTTGCTTGCTGTTGTTTCTAGGGTATTTTAAATTAACCCTTAAAAGCCCGATTTTTAAAAAATTGATATAAAAATGTTTTTTCACTTTCATTTCTTGAATAAAACATGAAAAAATACTTTAAAAAATCCTGTTTTAAGTATGGTTTATGACTAAGAAACAGTGTGTTACCAACTGAAAACACTGGGCTTTATTTTAGAAAAAAATGTCCTTGATAAAATTCTATAATTTCAAACACATGAATTTTAATGACTAATAATACGGATAAGGAATTTCCTTCAACAATGTGGAATAAAATATGATTCACAAACGTACAAACGAGGCAAAAAAGATGTATCCTCAAGTTTAAAACATCTGTTTTTGTTTTTCAACAGCACTCAAGCTGCCATGTATATGTTTTAAATTGATTTAATAAAATTTTCAATATGTATCCTATTGGCCACAACAGGCATCAGAGCTTCAGTCTTATTCTCAAGATTTTAGAAGACAAAATTGGATATATTGCTTAAAGGCAACACTGGGCATTTAACTGTTAATGAACTGTTTTGCTGTAGGTTCTCGTATTATCTTTTAATGATCTGTCGATATGCAAATTTATGCTAAATATTTAGAGGTATATTATTTTCTGCGTTTTAAACGTTATAACCCCCCTACACACTGCAACACATCCTACAGAAATCGAAACGTGAAAAAACGTATTCAGATTCAAAATGAATAAAATATGCGTTTAAAGCGTTTATATTATCCTGAAATTGATAAAGAACTCTTGTATAATTCTTAAAAATTTAATACACATAGAAAGGTATTTCTTATTATTGGCGTTACAAACACAGAGTGTTTTTAAATGATGGCAATATCAAGTATTTTTTTGCTGTTGTTCTTATTAAATAACATAAAAGAGTGATAAATTAATGATTTTTAAGGCCTTGTTTCTTTCACTGAATTCAAATTTGATTTTTTTCATTCTTATTAATTTTGCAAGACAAAAAGGATAATCAGTTGCGTTAAACCTTTGCTTAAATTTTTATTCCATATGTGTGGTTCGACCTGATTATAAATTTGAGAAAAGAAATTATTTCAAGATTCCATAATTATTCGTAATAATGAATCATAAATTAAAGACTAAAAATTACAGAATAATTAAAATAGAATAATTCTACATTTTAGCACACTAATGAAAGTGAGTTTTAGAACTGCTTTTATGAAATTTATTTTAGCTCCTAACAGATTGACAGCTTCAGTACAATAAAGACATTCGATAATAATAGCCCTAAATTTCTGACAGTTGCTTTCCTTACTGTGTAAAAGTAAACACTCGTTAATTGTTTTCCGTTTCTGACAAATATATTGGAACCTTTTCACAATCCTAACATATTGTGAGACAATAAGTACACTGGTGGCCAAATGCTGAGGTCGATTTTTAAGATACAAATAATAAGGACTTAATATGCATACAATGGTTCGTAATCAGTTGCAGAGAGTTGTGGGATATATAATTGTCGGAACTCACATTTTACATAAAGGATTTGATCAAGTTGGCATGTAGTGGGGCGGTCAGAAAGTGAGGAAGACGAAAAGGTATTTTGCCACACCCCGTTCCACAGAAAGCTGATGATTATTTGAAACTTTCATGATGGCTTTGTTTGATAATATTAACATGCATTTTCGTAAAAATAGCAAGAATATTCGAGAAAATATAAAGGTTTCTTTAAAAATCCCAAATTTTCCAGCATGTTTCTTAGTTATAACAAAGTTTTCAACAAAATTGTACGACACTTATATAATACTCGACAGCATGTAAAAGAAGTCTTTGTATAAAGAAGCATTGAAAGAAAACATTAAAGAAGCATTGAAAGAAAACATTAAAGAAGCATTGTATTAAATACTTTAAATATTACAAGAAATATGAGTATTTGTAATAAATTATTTTTTACTACGCATATGAGAAACATAGCTTAATTTTTCTTTCATAACTTCAGAGCCAGATATATAGGGCAATTTTTATAAAAGTTTCAGTTCAATACCGTTAATATTCAGAAAAGTATCGGCATTGCAGCTAGTTGAATTTCGGTATACTCTACGAGAAGCTAAATGATGAGGGTTCTTGCACAAATTTATACTTTTTAAACTTGAATCTTCTAACAGTAATATTGAATTTTATGAAAGCTGAATATACTGAATACTCATGTATACTTTAAATTGCATTTCGATTATAACTATTCAAAGATTCAAGTTTAATAAATTTCCGTTTCTACATTGGCCCTCATCATGCAAATTCTCTTAGAGTATATCGAAATTCACTTCGCTGCAATGCCTATATCTTTCTATATATCTGCCTCTGAAGTTATGGGAAAAATTAAGCTATGTTTCGCCCATGCGCAGTAAAAAATTATTTTTATTACAAATACTCATATTTTCTCTAATATTCAATGTATTTACTTCAAATTTAAATACAATGCTTCTTCTAACATATTGTCACGTATTCTGTAAGTTTCAGACAATTTGATTTAAAACTCTGTAAATTGTAAGCAAAAAAACATGCGGACAAAATTTGGTATTTTTAAAAGAATCGTTTATACCTTCCCGAATATGTGTGCTGTGTTTAAGAAAATGCATGTAAATATTATGCACATCAAAAAAAATCATTGATTAAAGTTTCAAATCATTATCAGTTTTCTGTGAAACGGGGCGGGCCAAAATATATTTTCGTTTTCCTCACTTTCTGGTCGCCCCCTAAATGCGATCGTGACCAAATCTTTACTGTTCAATGTGAGTTCCGACAATTGTATATACCACGATTCTCTGAAACTGATTGCGAACGATTGTATCCATATTAAGTCCTAATTATTCACATCTTAAAAATCGACGTTAACATTTGACCACCAGTGTATATAATGAAGAAAATTTGTTAACAAGATACCCTATCGTTTGTCGTATTCTTGAAGCAAAGATTGCCGTGTTAAATGAATGGTTTAATTGGTAATTGAGTTCTGAAAATATCAAAATCGCCTATTTCCATCGAGAATAATTAAGTGCAAAAATTTCAAAACTTTAGCACAGCGGTTTCCAACCTACGGGCCACGGAAAGCTGGTCAAGAGTCGAAGTCAGGGGAGCTTTTTAAAGAGTCTTCACTCGTTTTTGCTTTATAAAACAATATATTTTTAATCCTTTTACAATAAAATCCACATTTTTACTGATAGTCAAGCATCAATTGAAACTTTGAAGAGCGCTACGCGGATGTCTGAATTTGTCAATAAAATAAAAAATAACATTCGTTTGGCTGGATGGTAGGTGGGCGTTGCATGGGTGAAGGCGCATGCCGGTAACTCGGGTAATGAGTTCGCTGACCATTCCGCCAAAATAGCGACCACTTCAGGGGATGAAATGGATATTCCGGCTTCCTATTCTTACCTTAAATCAAAAATTAAAAGAAATATCATAGAAGAATGGAAAAAATATCGGCTTAATGATGACACCGAATCAGGGAGACGTATCAGGAGAGGGTTTCTTGAGCATGTGGATACAAAAATTTTAATTCAAAATAAATTTTTAATATATTTCCTAACTGGGCATGAACCATTTCCTTACTATCTTAATCGTTTCAAAATCCTTAATTCACCACTTTGTATCTGCAGGAAAATAGGAGATGCAGATCACTATGTTTTTGACTGCATCCACATACAAAGATACCTTAAAAACCATCAAATAATTTTAAAAGAAGGTGGTTTAAATCTTTACTCTTTAATAAAAATGCAACTTTTAAAATTCGGGAGATATTCCATATAAGTGATAACATATGCAATAAACTTTCCCAAGTGCATCAAGGGCATATCTGTCTCTTTTTTTTCTCTTCTAAATTACGTTACAGAATTTGTTTTTTTAATCCTAAATTGTGTTATAGAAATTGTTTTGTTGTTTTTGTTTTTCAAAATTGCTTTTTTCATAGATTTTTCTTGTCTCTTCTTTTCTAAATTGTATCTCAGGTTTCATTTTTTTCACATTTTACTTATTATTTATTAGATTTTATTAATTTTTCATTTTTTGTTTATTTTATGTATATTTATTACGTTTATTCGTATATATTTATTTTTATGTTTGTAATTAGTTATGATTGCATTTTATTATATTTACATTTGTATTGAATTACTCTTATTGTATTACCTAATTTTTAAATATTTCTATTATATTGTATGGTATTACATTAATATTTGTATTGGAATTTTTCCTCCCGCCGACTCGTGACATGCTTTACACCTTTTTGGGTAAGCAGGGTCGGAGTGGGCAATAAACATCCTTTTAAACTAACTCTCTCTCTCACACACACCCACAGAACCCTTGAACAGTCTTACTTTTTTAAAAAGGTGAAACGTTAGTTAAATTTAGCAGAGATTTCGGTGAAATCTTGGTTTGCTTAAATTAATTCTTCATTGCCTCTGCACAAAAGAAGAAAGAACGCGAAGAGAATTCACTTCTTTTGAATTTCAAAAAGCCGCAATTAGTGATGATGATTCAACAAAGTCTTTCGAAGGAGAAGACGACAAAAAATTAAAATGTTTGGCTGTTTTTGTAGATGAGGATAAAATCTTACGTGCAAAGACACAAATCGTTAATAAAAATAATTATAATTTTTAATAGTTAACAGTGCACTATTTAAAGGTAAAACACAAAACATGACTTCGAGCTTGGAGCAAGATGCCTCAAGGATCAACTTATGTTCATTTTGAGAAAACATGTTCTAGTTCTAGTTATATAGAAAACCTCACCAATGATTGTAATGTAGAATTAGAGAAGAACTGAAGTCATGATTCTCCATCTAAGAAGAATCCTGACTTCAGTTTACCATCAACATCTAAACCTAACCCAAAATCTATAACAATAGAACTGCCTAAAACCCATTTAAGAGCCCCAAAATAACTCAAATGTCAGATCGATTAAGACTTTCACTAAATCAGCGAACAGGTTTAAATGGCATCTAAAGGTAAAGAGGGTGGTGTTATCATTGTTGATCTGACGTGAGTCTTAGTCGTGAAATTGTGAGAAGAGCAAGCAAAAAAAGTTTGAACCGGTATAACCCAAAAAATAAAAACTAACTTCACTTCACCCAAAAACTGAGTTTTACACTGTGATTCTAAAATTATGACAAAGCAAGAAAAAGATGTTTTTGATAGATTTGATTTGATTATAATTTCTGATGTCCCAGGTTTTAAAGAAGGTAAACTTTTGAGTGTTCCAACTTTAGAAGATGGAACTGCATAGCAAACAAAGTGCTTGAGATAGTTGAAGAGTGGGGGTTGTTTTAAAATATCTATGCTCTGTGTTTTGATAGACAGCTTCAAGCATAGTATGGAAGAATAGTGCATGTGTCCGGTTAGATAATCATTTGAAAAGGAAGCTACTGTTTTTGGCTTGTAGACACCATGTTTTTGGTGTCTACAAGCCAAGGTGCTGCCTAGAAGTCACTTTTTAGTACATCAATGATTCCGGATCACACAGAAGAAAGAGTTTCAAGAAAAAATGACCTACTCTTAAAAGCGGCAAGGAGCAATTAAAATTTGCAAATCAAGGACCTTCAACTTATAAGCTTAAAACAAGAGGCTGTCTCCATCCTCACAATGGTCCTCACTGAAGAGAATCTGCTGAAATTATCCCAATACTGTTGGGAGAAACTCGCCTCCTAAAGGAGTTTGTGGGAACGCCTGGGGCATTTTACAAAGCCAACTGGATGTCTACAATACTTTATTCGGCAAAGATGTATGCTTTTAGTAAACAATTGGAATATGGCAATGGTAAAATCTAGAAATCTGCAAATATATGATTGTTTAACGTTTTGATTTTTGTTAAGATTTGGTTGAATGCCAAAAAGCTCCAGATGCTCCTGTAAATGATCTGATGCTTTGGGAGTCCCTGAACATATACTAGAAATAGGGTTGTCCAAGCTGCCATTTTAGCTTTTAGTAGACATTTGTGGTATTTAACCAGAAGAAGAGGTTCATTTTCTTTATTTTCTGTGAAAGTGTCAGACTAAAGAGAAAAATATTGCAGCATCCTTAATGAAATACGACGATAATGAAAAATCTCTTCCCACTGAAGTTCACGTTTTCCCTGTTTTAAATCATACCACAAAACTGTAATGGAAGATTTCAGTCAATCGATAACCAAAATTGACGAACAGACTCAAAATTATTCAGTCTGTTGAAGAAAGTAGGAAGAAACCTAACTGCTTTAAGAAGTCAGTTTTGAATGAAATTTAAAGTAATTAAAGTGATGACATGCGATTATTTGACAGTTATTGGATTTTTACTAGTTATATAGATAATTAACTACTGTGAGTATTTAATCTTTTTCTTGATGTTACGTATTAAACTGTCAAATAAAATTGTAGATTTTAACTTATCACTGCATCCACTTTTATATTCTTCTTTAACATTTTAGTAAATTTTTAAGCAATTATTGTGAAAATACAGTAACTATCGTATGGTATTTCCAAAAAACATCAACGCAGAATTATTGTAAATTTTCATTATTTTAAACTTTATTTCTCAAGTTATATGTGGTTATGGGAACAGTCGATACTTATTTGTGTGTATATTCGAAGTAAAAATTTCCATAGGAAAAAATATAAACCAGTTTTAACGCACTAGAAAGCATATAAAATTTGTAAAAAAAATTTCTAAAAATTTTACATTTTAAGAGCTTTTTTTTCAAATTTTAGGCTGTACAGGCAAACCCTACTCTTAACTTAGAGGGCTGAAACTTCATATATTCTCTATTGGGACCAAATTGAATGGGAAAAACACCGGGGAGCAATGTTTTCTTAAAATTCTTTTTATGAGACACCTTAATATATATATATATTAGGGTATAAAGAAGTATTAATTTACATACAAAATAAAAATTGTACATCCAAACATACAAAAATTAGTACTAAAACCAATACGTTAAAAAGGTATATATACGATCCTTACAAATTAAATGGTTAACCGAAATTATTAAATCTACAATAAACAATTAAACAAATACTAAATCCAAATTTTTTTAATAAACATTATGAAATCATAATAAATAAAATAAAGCATTATGAAAGCAGATTCATTAAATATAGAAAAACCTTAATTGTAAACATTCCCTAAGGACTAATATTAAAAATATATTGCCTTTAAAATTAAAATAACATAGAAAAGATTTGAAACAGACAATCCTATATAGGAATCCAACAATAATAATGGCCTGGAGAAGTTGGGATCTCCATTTCTTGTGTTACCTACCCATGGGTTAAGACGCCGGCCCTCCACGAAGCCTAAATTGTTTTATGAAAAAGGAAGTAAATCCCAAATTTTTTCCAAGATGAGAAAAACAAAAGAGAAAATATCAAACCAAATAACTCCTATTTCTAAATTGAAATTCATATATCATAATATTCAAACAGTTTATTGAAATAATCTGAACCTAACCCTTAAAAGTGTATATATTGCACAAATTCTACGATTGTACTTAGACCTATCATTCTTTGATGAACCTAGGTAATATTGGCATGCCATTTTCAAAACTGTCTGACAAACATCAAATCAATTCCGCAGTTAATTGTATAATAAACATTTTTAATTTAAGAGACAAAAACTATAATTTAATACACCAAGAGATCTATTTAAAAGAAATTATAATTAGCAAATAAAAAATTATTGATATAAATAAAACTTAATAATACTTTATAAATAATAAATAATCCCATCTCAGGGGCGCCATCTATTTTTGAAAAAAATTAAGCCATATTGCAATAACCATAATATTTCAAGAACGATAATAAATAATCTAATTATAAAAACTACCTACATATAACTAAAAAAAAAGTTAATTTAGTGAACTTAAAATTTTCTTATTGATGTAAGCATGCAAGAATTTCTTAGGATACCCATACCTTAAAGCACATTCAATAAAATATTTAATTCCAGTTTGTCTATATGTAAATTCTGATATTAACGTATTGTTTCTATGAACATAATTTAATATAATGTTTTTATATACAAAACTGATTATATTGCTACCCCACACACACATACATACATACATATATTATATATATATCAACATTTCACTAACTAAAGTATAACAATTTTTTTAAAGTATGTTCCCCACACTCTAATATAAAATGATTTCCCATTTTCGGATTTTGCAGTGATGCATTTAAAAAACGTCACGCTTCTACATGTTCCAAGCTCGTTCTGCTAAAGAATGAATAGTAATTGATAGACGAATTTTTGGAAATTTATAAAATGCATTTATATTTCGCACATTAAATGCTTATAGGCCATTTTAACTTTCTTTTCAGCTTTCTCCAGTGCTTAGGTTGGCATACTCCACTTGGAAGACACAAGTTAACTTAATGCAAAATTAAATGCCGGTTCCCAAAGACCAGTTTAACACTTAACGAGTTTAAAATGAGAATGCTAACGAAATATGTTGACATTTTAATAATTCTGTCTTCTTGAAAGCGGCTTTTTAATATCCAGAATTTCACCATTTCAAAGCCTTTGCATCATTTATCTTGACGAATAATTGGATTAGGTGTTCTCCCAGCAGGTTTAATAGATGGTTCCAGAAAATCTTAACGTCACAACTTCGGTTTATTTTAATCCAAATTTCTTCCTTCTAATTCTTTCTATTCTATAAAAGGTAATAAAGGCTTGTTCGTTAAATTCTAGTTTTACTTGCAATAAAAACAATGGTACGCTCTTGTTTAAGATACCGTGAAGAACGTTAAGATCCTGAGTGAACACATTCTTCAGTTTATTAATCTACTGTCTCCGAAGAAAACAAAGTCCACTCGATGCAACTTTTTTCTGCTATCTGAAGAAATCTTGCAGGCACCTAATAATAACTATTGAGGACGAGCATGTCCGATTTCGAACTGAAGTCACGTTCTGTTTTCAATTTAGCTGTTTGAAGTCGTTTCGAAAGCAACAGACAACCAAGTTTTGTTTCTTTGACATAGCTGACTGGATTAAACACGTTTGTATTATAATTCACATAATACTGCCATTTGCATAACTTTTTCATTCCTTGATTTATTGATGGAAATTCAGTCATAAGGAGTAGAATTTTAACTAAAAATTGAAGAAACGGAATAAAATAAGCCATATGATCGATTTTTATAGTACACACCAACTATAAAAAGGCAAACTGCCACACGCCTCATTTTACCTATTTCTGTGGTGCAAAAAAACTTTGCGAGAGATGATGTTTCATCATTCATTAATGAATGACATATGTAAAGTGGCTGATTAAAAATAATCTATGGGTAAATAAACGCTAACTCATTCCTTGAGGGTAGGGTGGGGTTAAGTCTTTTAAATACATATAACAAATGGGCCGATTGACATAAAAATTGATATGGCCGGGGGAATTTTAATGAAACAGTGTTTATATGTTCTTCATAGACTGACTAAAAGTAGGGTATGGGTAAATAAGCGCTAATTCAATTCCTCAGAGCAGGGCGGAGAGGGGGCAAAATCGTCAAAATACATGTAAACCCTTGAGCCGATTGACATGCTGTTGGATATGGCTAGGGAGATTGATTAATTTTGGTGCATATACTTCTAATTAGCCAACTAAAAATATTGTAAGGGTAAGTAAACGTCAACCTAATCTCTGAGGTTAGGGCGGGGCAAAGTCGTTTAATTGCATTCGACAAATGGGCGATTGACATGAAATTTGATACGTCTGGGGCAATTTGATGAAACTCGATACACATTTTCCTAATAGTCAAAATAAAAGCACTTTAGGGGTAAATAAATATTCATCCAAAACCTCAGGTAGGGTGGAGCAGATTCGTAAGGCGATTGTTCCATCCTACCTGACGAAACTCGATACTGCTGGAGCGATTTTGATGAAACTTGGTAAGCACGTTCCTCATTAACCGACATGAAGTACTGTTGGGCTAAATAAGCCCTAACCCAGTTCTTCAGTGTAGGTTTGGGCAATGTCTCCGATATACACGTAGAAAAGAGACTGATCGAAATGAAACTTAATTCATAGATTTAAATAATGTCGAACTAAAAATATAGAGGGGTTAAATCGTTTTTAGTCAATCTTTTAGGATGATAACTACCAGTAAGACATGTAGAAATGTTTATTTAGAACGGCTGGAGCAATTATGTCGAAACATGTTTTATTAGTTCATTTAGACACTTAAATTGTTGAAATTTTAGTTGAAAAATGACTCCCACATCGTTCAACAATAACAAAAAAAAATACTGTATTGGGAAATGGGCCATATCTCGCACCCTTCTGGGTTGGGTGAAGGTGAGTCATAGGAAGACATTTATCAAATGTACCAATTAGCATGAAAGTTTTATGTCCTGGGTTCCTGAAATAACAAGGTGCCCCCCGCCCAAAAAAAATTGGTTAACATTGCAAGACATAAATGCAATACTCTATATATTATGATTTATGATAAATGAAAGAAACTTTTGGTACTATTGTGAGTTATTTCATAAAAAAAAATTGAGAAATATTTCCGCAAAAAAGTAAATCTAATAAACATTATGTTATTTAAAAAATATTGTTCGGTTTCTTTTCTTCCAAAAGAATTTGGCCTGAATAAGACCGGACAATGCCGGGAAGTCTGCTAGTATTATATAAAGGTGCTTTAAAAATGAACCACTTTCACTTCAGGTTGATTCCTTTGATACTGTATCGAGGCAAAGTCCCAGGTTTGCTAACACAACAAGACTTTGAAATAATCAGCAGAAGTATAGGGCGTTTCACAAATTCTTCGGGACTTTAAAAATCAATAACTTGGAAAGGAATAAAAAATGGCAAACACCGCTTGCACAGAAAGGAAATCAAATCTATTTTTTAGCTTTTTAAAATAAAAGTGTGTTTTAAAAAAGCTATTATTAAATTTATTGCGTTTGTTTTGAAGTGAATCACTTTTCACTTGAAAATAAATATAATAAATCTAATTCGGGTGTTCTAGAGTTTCAAACTATGAAAAGTAATCGTTGAAAAAGATTTAACTCACTAAATTTAAAAAGATTTAATCACTTTTGCATATTATGCAATTGCATGGCATAATTCAATTAACCTATATTGCGCTGATGTTGAGTTTTCTAAACATTTAGCAATTTCTGAAATATTAATGCATATGAAAAGTTCACATTTTTTTCTTTTATGTTTTCTCAACAATTCATAAAATTACGTTAAAGAATGAAATGAATTTTCACCAAAATTTCTGAAGTCATTTTGATATTCACAAATACGCTATGATTCTTTTATTAATATGCAAGCTTCTGCGCAATAGAAAAAAAAATCTATTTTTTTATAACAAAAAGACTTATTTTTTTAAACATAATTTATTTTTTAAATCTGGAATGGAAAAAAAGATTTAAGTTCAAGAGTTTTTTTATATCTTAAAATTTTTATGGCATTATAAATTGAATCTCAAAACTGAGATCAATTGCAGCTTTCAGAATCGGAAGCTATTTCTTTAATTTCAGGAACTTTTTAAAATTTCAATTCATTTGTTGTCTCTAGTTTTGTTTCAAGTTATCTCAAAATCTCACATAGAAATAAAAACGTCATTTTCGACCATGTTTAACAAATAATTTATTTTTCTTTGATTTATTTTATTGACTCAATAAGTCATATAAATACGGCGTATATTATTATTAAACCTTACGAGTTTAATTCTAATTGCATATATTGCTGTTTAATCAAATAAACATAATTCTACATCTATTTTAATGAGTTTTATATTCGAACATTAATAAACCTAAATCTTCAGCAAATTTTTAAATTTAAATCCTTCAAAGACAGAACGAGACTTATTTTCTAATTTTAAGTATCAACTGTTATTGAAATTTTTAATAAATTTCTCCAAAATTAAAAATGCTTCAATAAGGTTTAAAAGTATAAAAAACTTTTAAAGTATACCGCTTTTCACGTATCGTCCAAAAGGGTATTTGAGTGACTGTAAGCCTTGAAAAATGAATGAGATGAAAATCGTTTATTAATTTTGTCTCTTTTGAAAATTCAAAATTCAACAATGCATCAGCGACACAAATATTTATTCTGATTAAAATATGACTGTGATCTAAAAATCCAGATCAATACTAATATAATTAACTTGGATATAGCATAAAACATTTACACATCGAGATCTCATTCGACTTGACTAAATTAGCAACATTACACTGAAACATGGGAATGTCCCAGAATTAGAGAGAAAAAGTCCCCTCATGTACATTGAAATATGGCAGTGTCCCAGAATTAGAGAGGGAAAAGTGCCCCTCATGCTAAGAGCAATATGACTAAAGAAGAGTCCCCTAATACTTCGACATTCCATTCGCCTGTCATCCTGCGTGAGTACCACTAAGTACTTCAACAAATCGCTTATCAATAAGGGAGAGACACATACTTCAGCCACACAAAGCACTCCGTCCCTGATAACTGGAGTCGAGAGTTATTCTTACAAGCATTTTTTTATATAAAATAAAGCTATCGCATTTCTAAGTTCCATCACTGCCAATTTTAATGATTTGAATATCCAAAACATGCAATTTTCATACATCTATAACTGTTACTTAGTAGTCTTAGTGAACATTATTTGTAGTTTATTCGTTCTTTATAATTTGAATTCTTCAATTTTGAATCGACCTATAACGAAATAAAAAATGAGCTTCTTACAAAGTAATAAATATATTCATTTTTAGAGCGGAATGAATCCTCTCTGATCCCGTCAGAACTAATAAAGAGAAAATTATTTGATGCGTAATATGTTTCTCAAACTATACCATAATGCCGGCATTCTGGCATTGTTAAGTCAAAGAAATAAAGTCACACGTCGTTTCTTTCGACTTTTATAAGTAACGATCATATAAAAGTAAGTTATTGCTTTCTGATAGGCAAAGATGCAAAAGTCTCTTGTTTTATTCATGAAGGAGAGCACATGTCTGCAATGTAAAAAACCATTGAGCTGAAGTGATAAAAAAAGCCGGTAATGATAGGTAAAAACATAAATCCATAAATTATTGAAAGGAGAAAAAGCAAGACAGACTGAATGAGAGTACTTAGAAAAAGAAAGGAGTGATATGAGAGAAATATTTCTCACAGGAACGCAGAAAAAGGCGATGAAAAATTGTTTTCTTTGGATGCAATTGTGAGGAATTTGGCCGATTAAACTGAGTAAATATAAGAATGTATTGTTAAGAGGAATATTTATAGCCATTTAGAGGATAATAAGTCATAGTTTATGAATACGGAGAAAACGATTTTTTAAAGCCATTGTTATACAATTTGTGGGTAAAAATATCATTTTTTAAAGTTAGGTAATGCGTTGTTAAACGTGAAAGAAGAGATTAATTAATGGCATCTTTTTATTGCAGCGCATGTTATTCAAAGACAATTAAAAAGCGCGTCAATTTTGAATAAATAAAGACTATCGATACAGCTTAATTGGGATCCAATGGGATTAGGATCATTTTGGACCAACCAAATTGTTGGCCCAATTAAGCAAATTCCGTATAAAGTTAAATAATAAACAATTTTCCTTCAATCATAGTAAGTCAGCTTAATTGGAATACATTAGTACTAGCACATTTTGAAACAACTCAACGGCTGTCTCAATGAAGCGAATTGGAAATAAAATTAAACAATTTTCCTTCAGTATTTTAAGAAATTATTGCTCAGAAATATAAGTTACAAGAAAATATTGTCGATATACATGCCTTGCCTACTGACCATTGATCTAATGCTTCTTCGGGTTTAGTATTCTTTCCATTTCGTCATCATTTGGATGTTCCAGTTCGTCTTTTCTGTTATGGCCATTCCTCACGGAGATAATTTCCTTGCTGTAAGAAATGCACTGTGGTAGAATTTGGTACACCAATTATCTCAGCGAGCATACGATGGCTTGTATTAAATGGCTGGCTTTTAATTTTATCATACAAAGAAATTTTACTTGAAAGTGTAAAATTCTTTTTTGGCATGTTGATAAGGGCTACAAATCCGATGAAAATCAAGTTTATTCATATGTTACAGACGCGAAGCGGTGTATTGATAATGGTAGACTAAACTTACTCTCGTTCCTTCCCCGGGCAATGAAGAATGACTTGATTAGCAATGTACAATAAATTGGTCTGAGCATACAAATATAACCTCTACTAACGTAGCGACTTCAGAATTGGACAGACCTTATTTGGATTTGCATATCTTACTGTCCCGATTAAGCGGGATTTCGTCTCAAGTGTTTAAATTATGCATTAGGTTTTTAGTTTGACTTCTTTCCCTTGAGATTTTGCCCAAATAAGTGGCTGTCCCAATTAACAGATAGCTCAAATTAACGGAATCAATTGTATGTTTGAGCACAATGAACACAAGTCTATCCATTCAAAACAAACTTTCTTAAACTTTTCCACTCGGGACCCATTTTGGGTTGCAAAAAATATTTCATGCCCCCATCTATGCTCAAAAAGTTTTCCTTTGACCTAAAGTGTTCAAATAAGTCGGAAAATAAACAAATAAGAAAAAACCCTCACGGTAACATTAACAAATGATAAACATACAGGGTGATTCAGAAGACCGAAGCAAATTTAAAATTCAATAATTCGCAAATGAATGAGGATAGAATGACGTAGTTTGTACAGAAAGGTTGGAAATGAAGCCATGTTTTCTTGTCACAAAACCAAAATTTAATGGCAGCATAGTTTACAATTTGAAGCAATTAATGGCCCTGCAATTGGTGGAATGATGCGTTACAGAGGATAAGACTACGTGTCCTAATTACTTTCAAATGTTCTGTGTGTAGGCTTCCATTCAGGAACACAGATTTTAGGCGAGGAACCAACATTTTTCGCAGTATTAAATTCCATTTCTGATGGTATGATAGATCATGAGCAAGAGGAATGCTTTCTAGTGCTGTAAAAAAGTATGGTTCCTCGTTTGACAGCTGAACTAAATAGAGGATGGAAGGTTGAATATTTGTAAATTTTTACTCTGACTAACGCCTCATCATGTACAACGCACGACTCTGTCAACTCCAGAATCACCTGTTGGTTTGAAATGCAAATTACGCAACAAATAAATTCTGGCTTATTGACAAAAGAAATTCTACTTTAAAGGTACGTAATAAAATAGAAAAAATCTTTTTAAAGGCACAAAAAGTGAATTATTTTTATTTTAATTATTTGCTACTTTTTTATATTTCATTCTTATTAATATTATGGAATCTTGAAATCAATTTTTCTGAAATTCCCTACCAGGTGGCGCCATTAGCACGGAATCAAACTTCAAATAAATTAATCGAATAACTGATAATTAGATACTTAAAATATTGAATTAATGTATTGACATCGAGGATACATAAGTATACAAAATAACAAAACTCTTGCATATCAGAGAGTGAGTTAAAAATCGATTACAAAATTCAATCTTTAAAACACGAAACAAGTTAAATTAGTTTAGTTACATCAACGCCCCTTTTTGAAGGGACATGAGGGCTATTTTGGGACGGACCTCGTCATTTTGAACCACGGTCAGGTAACGAGGACGACACTTGAGCTCGCACCCCCTGTCCAAACTTCCGCACCGCACCAGCGGGAGGACATTTTACCCGCGACGTCAAATTTAGCGTGGACGAGACCTACATACACGAAAGAACCTTACTGAAATCAAGTTTTGAACCTGAAACACTACGGTCCCGAAGCCAAGACCTTACCACTAGGCCACCGCGGTCTAGAGGTGAATAAACCAACCTAGCCGTCGTTAAATAAACCAACTACTTTTACTCCGATGGTATTTAATTTACAGACGGGCATCTAAATGATCTAGGACTATCTTTTAACCATTTGATTGATTAGACAAATGTTCCGTTTTGAAACTAAGCTAAGGTTAGTTTGGCACAGACCTCGAAATTTTGAACCATAGCGAGACCATGGTAGATTTAACGTTCACCAATCCCACATGCCCTGCAGATCTAAGACGGAATCAAGTCTCGAACTCATAATCCTTCCAAAAAGCCTAGATTTTGCCACCAAGCTACTCCAGTCCTATTGTTTTTATTTCAACAAACCGACTGTTTACATACGACCAAAATAATGAATGGTACTTGGATGTTGGAGAGCCGAAATATGTCAGGAGTTGCCAGCTCAGACTGTCTCCATCATCTGGTTAAGGTTGAAAATTACGAGGACAGATCTGAATAGTCCTTATTTAATTTCTAAATAGCACTTTAATCAAGAAATAAAATCAATAAATCAAACGATCAAGTCATTGTGTCCCGTGATGCATATCTTCGAATAATTTGAATGCCGAATCAAATAGAAGTGTACCAAAAATATATAAACACTTTGAATAACTATTATAAATAATAAAATATATCGATATTAATTAATACAAATGTAGAATCCTGTCAGTTACAGGAAAGTTTCGAATTGTTCACCATTATTATTTAGGGAGGTGCAAATCACGCCGTCTAATGGAATTGCGTACTTTGGTATAATCATATCAATGACATTTGGGTGCATTCTCTCCGAGTTGTTGAGCTCCGTTCTTCAATTTTAGTTGGTCTTGAGATTAAAACATTATGCATTAACTGTTCCTATAAAAAGAAATCCATCGAGGAGAGATCCAGTGATCCTAAGGGAGAACTGTTTGCTTACCTCTTCATTCTAACTAGCTAATTCCTAGAATTCCTTCATTTAATATACTAAGCAATTTGAGTTACAAAGCTGTGTTGCAAGTTATTAATTGATAATATAATAATTATACAAAGTGTGTACACATTTTTGGGACCACCAGCATATTGTTACTATCTTATAAAGTTAATTAGTAATATTGAACATTCGATTCCACGCACACTTAGAAGCAATCTGTTTAATATTATTTAACAAAACTAAAATCTAAGGAAGAAAACATGAAAAAAAACTGATAATTTGTAAACAACTGAAACAGCTGCACTTTCTGAAAAAAGAAAAATGAAAAATATGATTCAAATGTCTGGAAAAGTTCGAAAAGTACATCATTTTATTTTGAAAGCGTAAATCTAAAGCTGCAAATTTAACAATGTTTCTTATGGCTTCCAAAGAAATCACGACAACGAATGCCAAAACTAATCCTAAATCGCCATTTATGGTGATTCTTCTCTCAGAGTCGAGAATGATTTTGAAACTTGAGTGATGGAATAGAGGAGTCCTTGTCGTGTTCGAAAATTTCCCCCTAGGGTAGATAACAATGACTGAGAACGGGGGGAATAGAGACCTATGTTTTATATCCCCCCCCCTCTTTTCTGGATACCGTCTTTCACCTAAAATGTCCCCTCTTGGTTGTAAGAATGACGATTTGATCGCAAAAGTTGACACTCAACGATTTTAAGCTCTGCGCTAGAAAACACTGGATCATCCATTTTAGCATCTCCTATTTCCACTGCGGAAATACCAGGGAGAACTTCCTTTTCCTTGCTGCTAACATTTGTCTTTCACACTCAGCAACACATTTAGTGTGGAGAAAATGCCTTCGATAGAAGTGAATCGAATGCTGGAGTGAAGTATAGAGAATAAATGCGTATATTATGGAATTAAGTAGATACATCTTGTTGGGTTTTAGGTATAGTGGAATTTGGCTATTTCGAATTTATAGGCAATATGAATTTTTCTCTGGTTCCTTGTAATTCTTATTAATATATTGTCTATAATTCGAATTTGTTTTAGTTAAATCGATGTGAAAACTAAAAATTGTATTGATTTCTGAATTGTTTTCGTTAGTTAAATACTTCCGTATTTTGTAACCTTAATTGTGATAGTTATTAAGGGTTTTAAAAATCGTTCACTTAACTCGAAGACCTTACTGCTATAAAATGTATTTCATCAAATAAGTAATAAAAAAATCAATTTTTTTTTGAAATTTGAACACGATGGATGTGAATTTTGAAGCGTGTTTTCTTGTACAACTGTTGTATTCAAAATGCTGCATAGTTTATCAAAATAGCTTATTTATTGAAATTATTCTTTTTAAAATTATTAAAAATACAATTATTAGAACTTTATTAGAACAACATTTTTTGTGTATTATTTAATAAATCAAATCTTGCTGTACTCATTTTAGACACAGTTTTTCTTAATTCCAATTTTTATAGCGGTCCCATCTGCTTCGAATTAGCCAAGTTCCACTACATTACGAAGAAACGGATTTTGAAGTGAACATATATAAGTAATTTTTAAGGATTGTTTTAGAAACAGAAATATCTTCCAAAATATGGGCTTGTTGCTGCTAAGCGATAAAAGGTAGAAAAAAAAAACGATCCTGAGTTTTATATACGAGTACTAAACCTAAGAATTTGCTTTCTTGGGGACAAAATTTTATGAAATAGGATTAATTGAATAATGACAAATGCATTGCATACAGATCAGCCTTCATAAAGATATAAAATGAGTACGATTCATAAAAATGATAACACTAATTATGTTCCGGAAATCAGCGTATATATATCTAAATCAACTTCACATACATCCAAATATAATCTCTGTCATATATAAAAGAGAAAGTCGCTCTCTGACTCAACACCGAATCTCCCAAACCACAGGGACTAGAAACTTGAAATTCGGCAGGTGGCTGCTTATTGGGTAGTAAGTGCTCACTAAGTACAGATTTTTCGAAATTTTAATTAGAATTTTTAATTAATTGAAAATTACCTTAAATTTTAACGTTTTTCCGTAATAACTTCGGAGCATATTATTGCACAAAAACCATTTTAACATCATCTTAAAGTCCAAACAATTAGCCTTTCAATGATACCAATTTCATTTCCAAACAAATTTCCGATTAATTTTGATAAATTTTTGAAAATATTTTCAAACACAATTTCCAACTATATTTTTATTGTTACCGTCTGCACCTTTTTTGGAGCATTCATATCTATATAAATAAAACTGAAACACCACAATCTTTAATTAAATTTCATGTCATTCTTTAAAAATTGTTAGTAATTTATGGAGAAAATTAAAAATCGTTTGGTTCACTTGATATTTCATTTTATTAAACATTTCAGATGGCAAAAGAATTTTGTCTATTATATTTCATATAAAAGTAATTTTTACATTAAATTATAAAGACAATAAAATATTTTACCCTGAACAACAAGGTACGAATAATGTCTATGCAGACGAAGTCGGGGGTATCAGCTAGTAGCATAATAAAATACTGTGGACTCTCGTGCAACGGGAGGGATACGTTCCGCATAATAGAAAATCGAGTTATACGTAGGGTTCAGATATTTTTTTAGTTGAAATCCGGAGGTGAAGGGTCTTTGAGGGGGTCAAAGTATAGCATAAAATTCTAAAAGCTGCCTACCAACGACCCTCTTTCATAACACTATCGCAGGGATTGAGAAAGTGAAAAACAATTAAGATGTCAGAATGCAAAGAAGGTACAATTTTTAGTAATATTTGTTAACTCTATCGATACGGCACAGTCCCATAAGTCCCTTCAAGCAAAAGACTATAGCCGTCCGAATATCACTCTAAAATTTCCACTACCCCTTCATTAAGTGTGATTGATTTCACACCCTCGGCGCGTGCTTTCTTCGTTAGAGTGGCTCGCCCAGATGTGTTTGGGGAAGAGGAGAGTTTTCTTACAATTCGGACAATGCCAATCGTCATTGTGGTTTTTGAGGGAAAGAGAATTTCCCTTATCTTTGATAGAGGAGCTGGGACGTTCCTGTATTTTGAGAACCCTTTATTTCAATGGCCTTAGGAATCAGTGTTAATTCAAAATTATATTAACGAAAAACAAAATAAAAAAATGCAAAAACTTTTAAATTTTCAATTTGAACTGGAGCCTATGTAAGGAGGCTTGTCCACTTTCTCATCAACAATGGATGGAAACAGTGTAAACAATGAAGTTTTCTTTCATTTGCAGAATGACGTCAGCTTTTTTTGAATACGTCCGATTTTCTCGATTGCAAGCAAAATTCTCGTTCGCCTCATTCGCTTGCGTAATTCCGGACATTGTGAAGATCCGTACTCTAGTCTGGATGTGAGCTTGAAATCCAGACGTATGGTAACCCTAGTTATACGGGACATGCACTATCGGGCCAATTTATGCAAGTTCAAACATGTCTCTAATTTAACTGCGGATATTGCTAGTGAGATGTTACTTTTTTAAAACTGTCACTATTCTTATATAAACAGGTAAGTGTATATGTTACCGTTAAGTCGTATAATTCCGTTATTTCATAGAATAACTAGGTATTCAACTAGGTAATTCATGAAATACCTAAATGAAATAACGTTTATGAAATAACGGATTGAAAATAACTAGGAAATTCATGAAATAATAAATAATATTCATGAATAGTTATTTTATGAAGTAACAGATTCCACGCTTTAACTGTAACGTATACATTTCTAAATAAAAAAAATAATAAACTGCATATCTTACGTGTAATTATTGGACTATTTATCGCTCTATGTTAGAACTAATCACAAATTTTTTTGTCACGTTATATGAATTTACGTGGTACAGTAACGCATTATACTATACTTAAAAAATGACACTCACAGTCTATTCAATTCTTGCTCACGTGATACACATCTGATAGGCTGCGTCAATTCAATTGAGATAATTTGTTCATGCTAAATTTGCTCAGAAGAATGTTACCAATTGAAACAGTTGTATTAATTTAAAAATGCTTGATTTTAATATAACTTGAGCATTTATAGCGAAAGTAATGATGTCTACAATCATATGTAACAGGGATGGAAGATTTATATTTTATATAATTAGGATTGCTATATACGATATATTCTGCAATTCAGGAATCAATTATTGAAATAAAATTGCTACATCTGCATTATCCAGGCGAATGATAAGAATGAGTCATAAAAATTATTATTTCCTGAAGATGAGGAATAATATCAATGTTCTGTACACGAGTGATTCTTCTTTGTATGATTTAGACTACATATTCTGCAACAGATAACTATAGATGTAATGCAATTTTCAACCTATCAATCTATTAGACGTGGAACCGTCTCCAAATGCGAAACACTTTTATTTGTTAAAAAACTACAAATAAGTACCATCCCTAATGAAACAAAATTAGAACTTCGAAAAATAAGTTAAAAATTATAAAAAATAGGCATTAATAAAACCTTAAAATAAAACACAAAAAAGCAAAATAGAACGAAAAATACAATTAGAATGAAAGCAAAATGGAAGAAAATTGTAAAAGAACCAAAATGGCGATTCTCCTCAGAGGCCACACGCCATTGTAGCTCTGAAGCAGGACAAAAATTTTCTGAATAAAGGAAAGACCATTAGTCAAAATTATTCCTTTATGTGGCCTGAATTTTTGTCCAACCTCTGAAAATAGGATAAAAGGAAAAAACATGACAGATACCTGTACAACAGAATAAAAAATGAGACCAACCAAAAAGTCATCCTCTTTCAAAAACAGACGCTCTAAATAAGTGAAGCCAATAACATCAAGAAGAAAGCCCCTAGCGCCATCTATGTAGAAGAATTCGAACTATTCTCCAGAAAAACAGAGATTCTTAAAACTGTTTTTTTTAGAAATTTATTAACTTCTGGGAAATAACCAGGATATCCGTTATCTTTTAATATATTTTTTAAATTATCTAAAGCCTTAACACAAGTGTATTGGTTATTACAAATATTTTTAATCTTATTAATTTGAGAAAACATAGAATTTCTTAAAATTTTAAACTGAAGACATGTATGAAAATTGCAGAGTGTAATAGCTTTGAACTTAAAATCTTTACGTTTATCATAAATTCCGACAGAGACTCCTGAATTTATAATTTTAATTTACAGATCCAAAAAAATTACATTTGTTCACTTCATTATTAGTTTTATTTAATTTAAGCTCCTCTGGATAGCAGCTAAGAATGGAATTAACATTATCATAATTAAATAATAAAAGGTCATCAATAAAACGGAATCCGAAAACAAGTTCATTCTTAATTAATTCTCTCTCAAATGAATGAAGAAATAAATTGACCAATGCACTGGAGAAGCAACAACCCATAGGAATTCCGAGAACTTGTTTATAGTAGTTAATTCCATTAAATAAATAATTTTCACAAATATTAGCTCTGCAAATTTCTAACCATTTATATTTATCAATTAAATCATTGATTATTTATGATTGATTATTTTTCGAATAATTGTTTCTGTGGGATTTTTTCCGGCTTATTGGAATAGGAAAAAGGTTTTTTCAAAAGTTCTAATTTTGTTTTTCGTGTATTCTATCAGAAGCAGCTGCATATGCGCCTTTCTGCATAATGCAAAAGAATTTTAATTAATTTTTAATTCAAGTTCTATTAATTTTTAATTTAATTTTCGTTAATTTTATCAATTTTAACTGTTATCCCTAATGAAACGCAGAATACCGAAAAATGTACGAATTATAAACCCTAATAGCACAAAATACTCGACAATATTGTCGCGATATCTTTACGATATTGTACGACATTCAGAATATCGAACAGCATCGTAGAGATACCGTACAATATCTTCTGCTGATCGGGAGATGTTACGCAAATTAATTTACTGCTTGAAATAAAATTTAAAGAACGAGTGTTTATTAGACTGGCTTTCTGCAGAAAAAAATTCGTTGAAATGGCTAATTAATCTTTAATGGTTAGAATTGAAGCATTCTGTACGGTTGCAGTTCAAGGCAAAGGATACATATGATGCAAAAAAAAGAAAGAAAATGAACATCTGGCAAAAATGACAGTCTTCTTATTTGAGAAATCTTTACCTTATTCTCATTAATGCAATTGATATTTGGGTGTTTATGAACATTTTTAATATCTATCGCACTGCTATATGATTTATTTTAACCGACCTACACTGAAGAGTGTAAAAGGGATGGAAATGGCTCGCTGAAGGAGAAGACGTTTATTTAAATAGCAACATATATGTACTTATTTAGGAGCATCTTAAATAAGTACATATTTAGGATACTCCTAAATTAGGAATACATTAACTCATAAATAAGGAGTTTAATCTCCTTATTTAAGACAACCAACATAATTCGAGCAAAGTATAGACACATTCCGAACACACATAAGAATAAACAACCAAGCAAAAATAGATATATGTTAGAACAAAATAATCATAAAATACAACTACTTAGAGATCAAATTCAAACAAAATATCATGAGTATCCTGCAATCAGTTTGGCAAATACCAGTTTCGGAACAATATATTGTGGTCATCTGACCGCTGAAGGAGTTCTGAAAGAGAAATATTAAAATCATCACCAATTATAATAAAATCTTATAAGACATGTGTCCTTCGCCAATACAGTTCACTGCAAATCCTGCCATTGATTTTAATTACCTGTCGCAGTTCAAAAATTTCAATGTTGTTGATTAAATTTTCGAACCATAGTTTTTTTAAATTGGTCAGCTGGATTTAAGTGGCATTGGGTAGTGTGAGCACAAACAATTATATAATTTGTAGTTCGTTATTATTATCCATCACATCTATGACTAAATTACTACACGAGGGCATTTGAATTATGTTTACAATAAGGATTGTTCGCATATCTACCCTTATCATATAATTTTAGAATTTTTTAGTCATTCGCTTTCCCATGTTGTGTAAAGCACATCATCGAGATACGGCATTCATATAAGCACTAGTTATTTCCCTACATTGCTCTAAATACCCATACAGTAATTATATCCATCCGGTATTTTAAAATTTTGTGCAAGGGTATTTATAGCAACAAACTTACTGCAATGAATTTTTCGCCATATCGTTTACAAGTAAGGGCGCCTCTTGCCATTGCCGAATCTGCAGAAAACATAGCCATCTTTCCATTTTATTCCTGAGCGAGAAAAATGGGAATTGCTTGGGAGAAAGAAAACTGCGGTAACGGATGTCTCAGTCACCTTTCGTCACATGGCAATTTGTTCATCCGTCGACCTGAATTATGAGTTAGTGTACACTAGAAGAGGACTCGTGGGTCAGGGGTTGAGTAAGCTATATATTAGCTCTTCTCACCGTTTCGCTGAGGCACCAAATTTGCTACTTCAGATAAAGTCATGGCTCATCCTCTTTATTTGAACTGCTGGACGCGTTCTTTTTGTTGTTGTTGTGTTGGTATATTAATACGTCTGGTTAGTCACCGGGCAGTAAAAGATGGGTTTACGCAATGGAAATTTTGAGCCCAAATATTGCTGAAAAACCAGCCGAGTCCCACAGAAGTCGTACTTGGCATTTATTACTTTAAGATGTTTATTTAAGAATCGCGTAAAAGATTTTTCTAAAATTTTTTTGCCTATTTTGAGAAATCTCTCTTTAGGCCATATTTGCGTAGTTTCTTTCATTATGTTACTACTCTTGATTTTGGTTTAACCTTTGAACCCCGAAAGATAATAAGATGCATAATTATACACGTGCGAGAGTAAGGATTGATTTAGCGCTTTAGAAAGCTGAAAAATAGTTATTGATTTGTTTCAATTCCTAAAAATTAATCTGTGTGTTTTTGCTATTATATAGTTTTTATAATAAGCGCTATCTAACAAGAATGTGTAAAAGATTCATTCAGAATGGAGAGTGACTCGACACAAGAGTGCAAAGGGTTAAGTACATGTTAAAACTTATTATGGGCGACAAAAGATATAAGAATGAACAAGTTGCTTTTTGTTTAGGTTGTTGAAATAGAAAAGTCTGCATTTTATAATTACAGATTCTTTAAATTAATCTTATACATATTGATATTTAGATAAACAGCTAAGGGGAATATTAAAGAAGGTATCAAGAGGTTGAGAGAGCACATATAATTGAGTAGAACTTTTAAAAATAAAGCAAATCTGAAATGAAAAATGTTGAGAATGATTTATCATGCTACAAAATTGAAACGTATAGGAATAAATTTAATAAGAAGAATTTTTAAAACATACACCTTTATTAGTGTACTAAAAAGTAGATTTTTTTTATTTTAATTATTTTTTATATTTTAGTTTTTAATTTGTTATCCATTATTATAAATATTATGGAATCTTGTAATAAATTTTTTCTCAAATTCACTAATAAGGGCGCTAATAATGGAATCAAAATTAAAATATAAAAATTACCTGTATTGTCATGGAAAGTACATAAGTGTAGAGAATTTCAAAACTCTGGCGCACCAAAAAGCGAGTGAAAAGTCAAAAACAAAATTCTATCGTTACAAACATGAAACAAGTTAAATGAAAGGATGTAATAAAATTGAAATTTTGGCACTAATCGAAAAAACATTTTTTCAGAATATTTTCAGTTATGTGCTATGAAGTTGCAGTTTTATTATATATTCTACTTATGAGAATGTACAGATATTTTAAATATATGTTTTCTATAGAAGAATATATTAAACATTGTGTAACATTACCATTTTTAGTAAAAGTGATTGAAATAATGTGGTCCTATTTTGTGTTATTTCATCATGATCAGTTTCAGTTCAATATAAAGCTGCAAGGTGGTGCTCCTATTGGGACAATTTCATTTAACCTTGTTAATCATATATATTTAGCTTTCCGATATCGATTTCGTTTTGGCATTAGAATCTGGAAACTTTGAAAAGAAGTTTTGTTTTGGTTAGTATCACCAATTGCCACTGCTCTTTTACTTATAAAATATAGCTGGTTTTAAATCGTCTTCGCTCTGTGCTAAATAGGTTTTGTTAAACAAAGAAAAAAGTATACTCTTTCAACACCGAGACATTTTCCTGCTCCCCCAACACTTTGACTTTTGAAGACTTTAGCAATGGAAAAAAGTCGTACATATTGCATTAATATCTGCCAATTATCTAGGAAATTGACAATTTTCAGGGAAGTGTATAAATGCAAATAGCTTCAGTGCTCTGAAAGCAGCTAATGTTCATAAGTTTGTTGCTTACTTGAAGTTGTGATACGAGTTCATATCCAAGAAGCTATTACGAACAATCATTCAATCTGAAAAAAGTTCCTTGAAGATATTTTTCTCTTATTTTCTGCAGAATTTGCCAAAGTTTCTTATGGACTTCATTAATCTAAGTATGTAACTTTTGTATTTCATTCAAATAAACATGGTTTACCAAAGCGACGTCTATCTGTAAACAAGACAAATGACCTTCCTAAACAGTCATGGCGATAAAGCAATTCAGCAGCGAATAGATCGGACTTATACAGTTAATCTGTGAGCCCGACTTGGTTCGCATAGTTTTCGGAATCTGATTTATGAAGACAGCCTGACCAAATCAATCGATCTATAAAAAAAGTTTTCTTCTGTATTATTGTAGTAAGCATTTCTTGGGTCTAATATTTGGCGAAGAAAAAGACCGACTTCACCACACCCGGCAACCCTAACCACAAAGTGATGTCGTAGAGTGGCAAAGTGTCGACGATAAAAGATATCCGGTGATTCGTCGGATGACATCCACGGCAGACAACAATAAAAGAGATGAATTAAGATGCTCTCTGTAAGATCCCTTTCTCCTGGAATAAGTTGCCTTGACCACACTAATGTACATGGTTACTTCAGTGGTCATCATTCTTATTAGGACAAATTCACCTTTGATTAACAGTGCCAAGTCAGACAAAAGAATGGTCAATAAAGGCTGAGCTGCGTTTTGTTAATTTCTGTTTTTCATACTGGATTTCAGATTCTTGATGTAAATGTGATGCTAGGAGATCATGTTCACGAAAGAAATTCCAGATAATGATACTCCATTTTGCATTATCTAGACAATTTTCTTGATGGTTTCTAATAAATAAATGCTACTGCCGAATACGCTTTTGAATAAACAGACGTTTTTCTGCCTTGGTTTCTTTTTTTCTTTGAAATTATAAGGTACATAACACAGTTGCAAAATTTTTATTTCATTTTAAACGCAGATTAATTCAATGGAATTTAGACATTAGAATAGACTGAGTTTTTTGCATTTTTAGACTTTCATTGACCATGAGAATATTCTTGAAAGTAGTTTTCATCAGTATGCTTATAGAATGATTTCTAATTTTTAAACTACAATGCAATCTTATCAATGACTTTTGCATTAATTAGAATAAATTACAATGGAATAGTCGCCAAGTTGTAGAGTAAGTTGCATGATTTATCTTAATCAAATAATTTCACTAGAAACAACTACACTAACTACGACATATTTTTTAATAGTATTTCTGTGCTGTACTCACTACTCGTATGCTAAAATAATAATGATAATTCTGCATCTAAGTGTGATGGTTTGTTTCTCTGTATACATGTATGTTATTGTCCGTTGACTCAGATCATAACGTTGCTTCAAAATAAGTGGCACTCTTGGCTTGCATTAATACTTACGGTGACTTGTCTAGCTTCATTTTTTAATAAAAAACTATAAAGTTTTATTTGATTAGATGCTGCTCGTTGAGAAATTTCAGGTAAGTGAAAATAAGTAAATAAAATAGGGATACAATAAAAAGACGTTCACATTTTAGTTTTAAATTCCTTTGCTATATGAATTCCTAAATTGTGGCATTTTAATGACTGCACTTGAGCTTCGCATCCAAAGTGGCACATGAGACTCAACAATATTATTGCTATATCTTTATGATATTGTACAATATCGTTAGTATTGAATAATACCGTAAAAATATTTTGCAATATCTTTTTGCTACTAGTGCTAAAATAATTTTGATCAACAGTCTAGAATAAGCGTATGTACTGCAATTGTAGAAAAAGTATTCATTACCTAAATTTGCAGCTTATCTTTTTCCACGAAATGTACTTCCCACATTTGCCTTTTTAAGCTTGTAGAATCGAGTTATGAAAATGAAAAATGTTTCAGATGTTTTTAATTTCATACAAATTCAGCATAGGTTATAAAAAGCAACAACCCAAAATATAACTTTCTTCTCACTGTGACATGTTTTTCTTTTCTAATATAGAATATTCCAATTTAAGCTAAACAATTCATTTTAATTGAGCTTAATGTACATTGTGTACCTTCAAGACAACATAAATACAGAGCGAAATAGCTTCTCACGGACTATATGAAAATTAATTTAATAACCATATCTGTGCGGCTTGTAGTTAAAGAAAAGTATCGAATGAAACAGTATGGCGTTACCCGAAAATAATATTGGAAATTTGAGCATCAGTATTTGCACGTGGTATTAAATTTACAAAGGACGACGCTAAAAATGACAACCACATATAAATGTTTTTATACATGATGAGATAAGTCAAATTTTCTCTGCACATTAGTGAGATGAAAGGAAGGGGGTGGGATATTATATTCTTGAAAACCTTTTTATAAAACATGAAGTCTTGGGAAAAACGATCTTGAAAAGTCGTAATTTTTGTTGCACGTTAAATTCTACGTAGTTAGTCAAACGTCCTCCCGCTGGTGTGGTGTGGAAGTTTAAAGAAGGGGTGACAACTCAAGTGTCGTTCTTGTCATCTGACCTCAGTTCAAAATTACGAGGTCCGTCTCAAAATAGCTAACTTGCTTCTAAACGGGACGCCAATAGAACTAAACTAAACATAATTTTTCAGAATCGGATCCACCAGCTCAGTAATTTCCATGTACATTTCTGGTGATCGTACTGATTAATACAGAAGATGACACCGAATTTTTTAAACTTAAGATTTTTTAACAGAAATAAAAGCAGAAATTTTTTAAGAGGCTGAGTTATATATTTTTGAAAACCACTCTATAAATAAATTTTGTGAGTAGAAACAAATAAAACGAAGAAAAGTAATAAAATATAAATGAGGTTATGGAGAGCCCTAGAAAATTCTGATGTAGAAAGAAAATTTCGCATTTTATTATACACTGTGTGTGCATGGGACATTGCCAGCCTTTATTTTATTGTAACCTCCCATATTTTTGATGATATCACCTGGCGAGGTTCGTATTCCCGCACGATTTATTTACGCCAATGCTTCTAGTTTACGAAAAATTCTGCCCTCATTATTTGTTCATAGACTTTTGTTTTCAAAAAGTAAATGGAATAAATTCTGGCAAATCAGTATCTAGAAATTTCGAATAATTAGATAAACCGTACTGTCTTAAATTTCTGTTTCTTTCTGCAGGTACTATGGATAACAGGAAATTAACAAAAGGAAATCAGAGGCCTTAAATAGGAAATAATTTCGTTGCACATAATCGTGTTTATATCCTTAAATAATCATGCTCTCTACAATATTTGATAATATTTTTCATGAGATCCATTCTTTTTCTGCAAAAGAAATGAGATTTTTATTAGGTTCAACTATTCTCTTTTGAAAACTACATAAATAGACACGAAACTCGATTTATAAATCATTCTTAAGTTGTTATACCTTACTTTAAGATTTTTTTCAAATACTAAAATTAGCAAGAGAAAAAATTAATCTCCTACATGTTGAATAGGCGGAAGTCTTAAAATGGCGGTAGTAGGATACGGGGTGAAGTTGAAAGTTTTTCTTCTTTCATTGTTTGAGTATTTCATATTTTTTAACAGTTACAATTTATATAATTTAACAAAGGATATTAAAAATTAATTAAACTTTTGTATTAGACAGAATGACGCATATGCAGCAACTTCCAATAAAAAACAAATACAGATAATAGAATACAAAAAAGAAAAAAACACAGAAGAAGTAAACAATAGCGGTAACAATACACCTTTTTGCACACCCAACGCAGCAGCATCCAGTGATTGCATCAACAATATTGTCGTACAATTAACCAACAATTCATTATAGAATTAAATAACAAAAAAATCGTGTTCTAATAATTAAAATACATAAAAGAAAAACAATTAGAATATAAAAAAACAATTAAAATGGAAGAGAACTCGAATGGCGAAGTTTTTCGAAGACCACTCGCCATTGGAGTTCTAATGTGGATACATTTTCTGTCGAGAGTATGACTACATAGTCAAAAATTATACCCCTTGATGCGCGAATTTATCCATTAACTGAAAAAAGGAAATAATCTCTTTAGAAAAAGAAAAACTTAATAAAGTCCTTTATAACAAATCCAATAGAGAGACTAGAGAACGTAAATATTTACCCTCTGCCGATATAGAAGCAAGAATAAACACTATCGAGAAACACACAAGAACAAACGAAGTATAGGTCTAGAGGCTAGCCTACCTAGCTCCATCTATGTAGAAAAATTCGAACCAATTAACAGAAGAATAAAAACTCTTCAAACTTATTTAATAAAGTTATTAACGTTAAAGAAGTTATTTGGGTAACCGTTATCTTTTAAATTATTCTTTAAATTATCTAAAGCTTTAACAAAAGTTGAATGGTTATTATAAATATTTTTTATTCTATTTATTTGAGAATAAATAGAATTTTTTATAATTTTAAAGTGAATATTTGTTTGAAAATCACAAAGTGTAATAGCCTTAAAATTAAATTCTTTTCTTTTATCGTATATGTCAATAGAGACACCACATTCAAAATTTCAATTTCCAGATCCAAAAAATAGCATTTGTTTAATTCATTATTAGTTTTGTTTAATTTAAGCATATATTTTCTGGATAGCAATTATATATAGAGTTAAAATTATTATAATTAAACACTGAAAGGTCATCAATGTAACGATAACCAAAAATAAGTTCGTTTTTAATTAGTTCTCTCTCAAATGAGTGAAGAAATATGTTAGGCAATGCACTAGAAAAACAACAACCCATAGGAATTCCCAAAAACTTCTTATAATAGTTAATTCCATTAAAGGGATAATTTTCACAAGTATTAACTCTGCAAATTTCTAACCATTTATTTTTATCTATTAAATCAGTATTAAGGTATAAATCATATACATTTGAGCAGGCTTCAATTAATTTATTATGTGGGATGCTAGTGAAAAGATTTTCAAAATAAAATGTATTAATATTATATATTTTATTTTCTTTAAGAAAATTCAAAATTTTAGCGTTACTATCAATAATGAAGTTCTTTTCTTTGATTTTATTAAGAATAATTTTTAGAATTTTAAAGAAAAATTTACCAAAAATGATAATTGTAACTGCCAGTGCTATTCATATTTATTCACATTTTTTATATCTTGGGGATGTTTTTTCTTTACTCTTCCACTTCAGAATTTTTTGGGTCACATGAAGGTCTTAATTTTTAGACTAGTGTCAAGCCCTTAACAGAAAAAAATCCTGTTTGAATCTTTGCTTTGTGCGACTCTTGATAAAGTCCAAAGCCAGATTCCTCTATCTTGTTTTAGTTTTCCACTTCGTTCCATTACTTTCAGAAAGATATTATCGGAAAATAAAATATTTTTTTTTGAAAAATGGAACATTTGCTGTGCATTAACATTTGTTATGAACACAAAACTACATTTATGCTATAAATTAAAGTATCTCATTATCCAGTAAAAAAATATTTTTAAACAAGTCCACAAGTGCGTTAGTTAAATTAATGCCCCATTTTGAAGTTGCACGAGAACCATTTTTGAACGGAACTCGTAAATTTAAACATTGATAAAATAGCAACTAGGAGTCGCATTAGCTTTCGTCCGAAGGGAGGGGGGCATGGTCTGCTCGACGGGGTCACGGTGACCTGCTGTACAAGGCGAGGGCGTAATGGTGATCCTCTCAAATTTTCGCCAGATCTTTATCTACTAGTTGAAAAGCCCGTTGCTTCAAAGGGTACAAAAATATGACCCGACGGGGGGGCACTGGTCTCCCAGACCCCCCAGCACTACCCCCGATAGCGACAAAGAAAACCCGAGTCGGCATTTCCCTCTCCAAACTTCCAGATCAACCAGCGGAAGGATTTTTTAGCCCTGGCGGATTTAATAAGTAACAGGCCAAACAGCAAATTTATTTTTAGAGTTTATCCATATATAATTATGACTATCTAGTCTGGAAGCAAGGCCGAAAAAAAGATTGTTTAAATGACAGGCTTCAAAACGTTGCATTGACTTTACGAAGTGTCTTGTAAACATACCATAAAAGAAAAATTACTTCAATTAAATATCTGTGAAGGGACTTAAAGCGTTTAACTTATCAATAGATTCCTTATTTAAATGGTTTCGTATTTGCAGTCGTGTAAGTTTTATATTTACACATTTCCTTAATATTCTGGAACTTCTCGTAGAAGTTAAAATTTGTAAAAGTCATAACAAAAGAAAATTAATTCAGTGATTTAACTAATACACTAACTGACATAATATTGCATAGCTGTATCACAAAAGAATATTATTTTTAAAGAAATTCTCCTTGTTTCAAGAGAATATTTGCCAAGAAATATACTCCTATAATTTTTATCTTGCTACAATGATGGAAAATAAAATTGAAACAGTTATCAAAGAATAAATATGATTCCCTGCTTTAACCCATTTGTGTAGAATATCTTATCTTGCTCTCATATACATCTTGATGGATTTATTCGGAAATTTTCAATTTTTAGAGCCTGTTGAGTCTGCATTTAGCATCTGCATGGCAAGTAAACACTGCAAATATACTTGAAACTTAATTAAGGCAGTAGGAGTTTTGCACACGAGTTATATTTTATTAGCACTTTGTAGCATCTACAAAGATGGAAAATTAATCTTAATATCTTGTTCTATGAATGTTTTAGTCACTGTTTCAATTAATTCATTAATTAAATTTTAAGATACCTTTTCTTTTTATATTAATCCATTCTTGAAAATTGGTTCTAAGAATGGAAAAGTAATACTTCATCCCAGATACATTTCAAAAATTTTATGAAAAAACTGTTTGAAATTGTCAAAATTATGTTACCGCTTACAATGATATATTGATTTAAGTGTACATTTCATTATTATGCTCCAAATATATAACACGGTCGAATTTTTATTATTTAGTTAATTATTGGTGGATTAAGAATACAATCATGAATGAATTAATGAGTAAATTCCAATAACAGCATAATTCACCCAAGATATACTTGCATAATTTTTACTTTTCTGCAGCGATGAAAGAAAAAATTTGATATGGTCAAACACAAGAACTTTAATTTATAGATTAGAAAAATACACTGATTTTGATATTTCAATTTTACACCCTAAATAAATCGTATAAATGGATTTAAAATAATATCAGCAGTTCATTATGTATTTATTAGAAGGATTTTATTAGCATTAGAAATTATTAAAAATTTACTTTGATTTGTCTTATTAGCATCCCGTGTTGAAGCGTCATGATAGTTAGTTGGGATTTGGACCTCTAATCTAAACCGAAATCCGATGACAAAGATGATATTAAAGGCGGCATCCAACTCTCCATGTTTCCAAATTTGGCGAATATGAAGAACTTTGTACCACAAGAGCACATTTAATGTTCACAAGACACAGATACACGGTGGATATTCGCGTAACTGAAAAAAAATTTTCAAAATTCTTAGCTAATTCAGGATACAGTTCTTAGTAGCATACATTCACTGAGCAAATCAAACCCTCGACTTATAAATTACGGAATTTTACTTAATCTCCTATTCCTTCGCTTTCCATCTTCAAAAAAATTAAACGAAATAAATCTGCAGCGTCAGAATTGCGGTTTATTCACAAAAGTTATCTTGGCCAAACGTGAATATACTGTTACAAAAATCGTCTGGTGGGTGTACGCGAATGAAATCCAACAAGCAGGATAATACAAAAAAATAAATGAAGCTTTATTCCACGAAGATTTATGGAAAACACTAACCTAGCACAGGTAACAAAACTGAACAGCACATATATAAATTAACAACAGAGACCACCAGTAAATCTCGGTCACAGCACTTTCAATAGCGCTCAAATGTCGCTCAGATCACCAGCCTCACTGCTGACCAAACTCTAACGGACTATACTTTTGGTTTGAGAGCTTGCTTTTATACCTTTTCCAACACGAAGTGAAGTCACATAGTAATCTCTAGAAGGTTCTTGATATTTCCCGCTCCTAATAGAGATAGGATCACAATTCACGAATTTTCTAGAATATTCGTTTTGTCTCCAAAGTCGCCAAGTTTGTCGCCTAGATCGGAGTTCATTAGTTTGACTCCAAGTGTAACCTCTGTGAAGCTCTCTTTCTTGTCCTACGATTAGCATGTCAGGGAAGCAATTTTACAACTTCGTAACCAGGGGTGCAGTGGAGGCGGAACGCACCGGAATGCCCCTCCAGCACTGCATTTTTTTAATACGAAAAATAAAAGAAAATTGTTCTGCAAAAGATGGCAATCATAGAAAACTGAAACTACCCCAAACTGTTCTTTGCCAGATTTAAGAGATGGCGGAAATGTAAAAATCACAATATGGAGGTTTTAAATGTTGGTTGTGTTTACGTCTGTCCGCCACGAGAACTCTGCTCGCTTAGTTGTCTCGTTGACGGCGGTCACTATAGAAACAGGTTATCGTAGGAGGAATCCATTTCGAGGAGGTAGAAGGTCACTAATAATGTACTCTTTTTACTGCCGCAAACTGGCACAAAAATAAAATATAACCCCGACTTCCGTCGGATTTCTCCTATTCGAAATTGATCTGTTCTATCGTAACCAGTTGCTATAGCGACCGTCGTCAACGAGACAACTTGGCGGACAGAGTTTTAGTGGCGGACAGATAGTACCTAGTTCAAATTCGTGCTCTTTAGAAAGGGATTCTCAGACACAATGGCTTTATGAGTGGATGGACTGTAAAAATGGCAAACTTGGTTGTAAAATATGTAGTGATGTTTCCCACTAGGTTCTTTTAAAAGAGAGCGAACTGCGATTTCAAAAAAGTGGCTTTCATGCAGTGTTACCTTTAATGGATCTTCAAGACCCTCCCACCCCACTTCTCTTCGAAAAAATTTTCAAATCAGAAACAGTCTACTGATTAAAAAAATTTCTAAAGCTAATCTACAAGTTGTCCCAAAAATTCGTGATTCAATGAATGTATCCCATCTGGTCTCAACAAAAGCAATATTTAGGACCGAGTACAATATCTCTAAAAGTAGGATTGCCATAATTGCCAATCATTGATGCGGGGCGTTTAAGTGCTAAATAATTAAAACATGAAAAATGTGGGTAAGTAATGGTTTTATTTTACTCTGATAAACAATCAATAAAGTTTAAGAAATCTAATAAAATGAGCACGTAGGATAATAAAAGAGTTGCAAGGCTAATCCTTTTTAGTCCAGTCATAATTTAAAATTTATTTTACCTTCTTAATTATACCATTTTATTCTTTCACATAATTTTAAAATTGGGTGCACTCATTTTAAAATTATAACGACAAGTCAAAATTGCTTCAGTCGTCTCCACTGACAACTTGTTCCTTTCGTCCGACCACTGAGATGACATTAAGGAAAATATTCTCTCCACATTTGCATTAAGAGCTGGAATGGCAATACGTATTCGCATAGCTTTATCAGATATGACTTCTGATCAATATACTTTGTATTTGCAAAAAATACCAACCACTCTTGTATACTAAATTTCACAGTTGCTTCGCAATTTCGGTTGTTAATACTTTTCTCTAATTTAGATATACAAATTGGTTGAATAGAATCTCAGTACTGCCAATATCGACGTTTATTACTTGTAAATATGCAATAGTACGTTCAATTTCTTCCCATTCAGGAGAAAGCGGAACTGAGTAGTAAAATACAGTGACAATCCCATACGCACGGAACGTATAGGAACTATAGCTAAAAGTGATATACCTTATTCTGATCATTTTAGACTTTTGGATCTGCAAAAATTAGACATTGGTGTTTGACTACATTTAAGATATAGTACTGTTGAAACGATTGATCATATTTCCATAGAAATAAAGAATAAAATAATAAATCAGGCTTTGTAAATTTCGGCTTTGAGTATTTCTGTCATTATTGCCGAATCCCCAACTTTAGGGGCCAAATCTTCTTTGATTGTGTACCTAAAGTGTGAAGTGAGCAAAGAACTCCCTCCACATTTTTTATTTTTATATTTAATTGAATTATACGATCAAAATTCTGCAAAAACTATTAAATTAAAACACCATAAATATAACTTTTCTTCATGGATAGAAAAAGAATGTGTAAAGCGAAATAAATATAATAAACATAAAAATGCTAAAAATACCAATAAATTAAAACACCGGAAGTATAACTTTTCTTCAGGGATAAAAAAAAGGCGCGAAAATAGGCAAAAAACGCCCGAATTTAACACTTAAAATTAAATACATAAAAATCTATTTCGAATTCTTTAAAAAATTTTACTGCTACGGCGTTAGTGCCATATTTGGTCCCGGTAAGTCCAATGGTCTGAATGTGCATGAAGAAAAAGAATAGGACATACATACATTCTTAAAAAATTGTTATAAAGAAATATTTTATTGTGAAGTGATCCTCTGTTCACCCGGCCGCATATTTACAAACCCTACCCTGATAGAACTGAGGCAGGAAATCGGACAATATGATTGGCTCCCTTCGCCGAGAGCCGATGACGTCGTTCTTTGCTCTCGTGCGTGTACTTTTCATTAGCATAATTTCTTGCAGTGTGGGATGTTTTATTTTTTATGATATTTTAAAAAATAATTTCATTTTTAAAAATATTACAACCCACGGCAGAATGTTTTCTGTGCTCAACTGTAGGAAAACGGAGAAGAAAAATAGGACGACTCTTGTTTTGTTATGATTGCCGTACGCTACTTGCGAGAGCTGAAAACGACGTCACTGCTCCTCGTAGCCAATGATATTGACTGATTTCCTGCCTCAGTTCTATCAGGGTAGGGTTTGTAAATATGCCACCCGGCCGCGGTGGCCTAGTTGTAAGGTCTCGACCTCGGGACCGGAGGGTCGCAGGTTCGAAACTCAATTCCACTGAAGATCCGCCGTGTATGGGGCCTGTTGCACGCTAAATCATACGTAGTGGCCAAACGTGGCTTGCAGTTAAGTAAAGTCTCGAATGAAACAGTATGGCGTTACCCGAAAGAAATATTGGAAATTTGAACGCGGTATTAAGTTTACAAAGGACGATGCTATAAAAATGACCACCATATATAAATGCTTAAATACATGATGCGATAAGTCAAATTTTCTCTGCACATTAGCGAGATGAAAGGAAGGGCGTGAGAGATTATATTCTTGAAAACCTTTTTATAAGACATATAAAAGATGAAGTCTTCGAAAAAACGATCTTGAAAAGTCGTAATTTTTGTTGCACGTTAAATTCTACGTAGTTGGTCAAACGCCTTCCCGTTGGTGTAGCGCGGAAGTTTGGAGAGGGGGTGCCAGCTCAAGTGTCGTCCTCGTTATCTGACCGCGGTTCAAAATTACGAGGTCCGTCCCTAAATAGCGCTCGTGTTGCTTCAAAACGGGACGTTAATATAACCTCTGTTCACCCTCCATACCACCCCCTCCATCCTGTCCCTCCCCTCCCCCCCAACCAGCGTTCCGCCACTGCTTAATTTATGACTACACCACTGTTCATAACAATAGTTTTTCACAATATAATAGAAGAGGGAAAATAATATCAAAACGATATAAAATTAAAGCTTGACATAAATTAGGAAAGAATACATTCTCAAAAATTCTATTAAATTATAATTATCAAATTAAAAAAATACCCATCGTCAACAGAAATATTTTATTAAGATATTGATGATTTGATTGCAAAAAACATTATCGGAAATATTTTTGTATTATGTTTTTACGGAAACATATCAAGCGAATTCGAATCAATCAAGTCAATCCAGGATGGAAAACGTCCATCCAACCAATCAGAACTCAATGACTTGTATTCTATTCGAAGTAACAGCCTATTGATCAGAAAAACACCAATTAAAGGAGCTCGGGTTATTGAAATCGCTACTCAATTACTGGGCTCATATGGAAATTAGAAATATGATACAATACTTTCAAGGAAAACTTTTTGAACAGCTTACAACGGAATCAATTGATGCTTTACTTGATACAAGTTAAATGGGGCGCACTCAGTGGCGTAGCGAAGGTAAGTGGCGCCCGGGTTATATTATGATTTTTTCGCCTCCCCTCCGTCATCATCAGTGACTTAGTTTGTCTAAACGGCGCCCGGGGCATGGTATTTTTTCGCCCCCTCATCGTATTCGACTTTAACCATTTAACTCCGGCCATCGTCAATAAGCGATTTAGCAAGTCTGCTTTGCATTCCGGCGATCGTCAATAGACTATTCATGTTTTTAAACTTATTATTATATTAGGCGGTCGTCAAGAGACGTACAGATATGCACCAATAATTTTATACACTTTTATTTATAGTTTTTACTTGTGGAATTTATAGATGTTAGTTTATTGCCTTCAGTATATTTTTGAATGATATTATTTACAAGTTTTATAATTTTTCTCGCAAAGTTAATAGAATGAAATTTCCTTTTTGTCTAAGTGATGTTCTAAAGTATAATTTAAACCATTTTACTAATTTATAAACAAAAACAACAATTATGATAAAATCGACTTTTTTTGCATTTGGCGTTGTAGTCGCGTATAGTTTTACCCGTAGTTAAAGGGTTAAAAAGTGACAAACGTATTGACGTTTTGTCACTAGGGCTAGTGGTATAGAGAAAGTAAGTGGCACCCTGAAAATAATAATTTTTTTATTCCAGTCGTCAACAGTGGTTTAACGAGCGTAAATGCCGAAAGGAGTATGGTATTACTTTTATGTCTCCTCATCATATTTTGCATTAAAAGTAGTATACAAGTAGTAGGTTTTGACTTCACGGCGCCCCGTAAAACCGTAGCCCGGGGCATCGATACTCCCCTTGCCCCCCCGGTCGCTACTCCACTGGCCCCACCATTTTTGTTTTGGTATCTACTCCGAATCTAGCATGAGCAAAAAATGATGTGCTGTCACAGCACAACGTAAGACATACAGTTAGACAGTGGCGGCGAGTCAAGGGGGCGAGGAGGGGGTCTCCCCCTCACTTTTCTTAGGAAAAATTTAAATTTTTATTTCATTTGTCAACTTTAAACTACCAACTGCTACTTCTCTTTCCCAATCCGCTTAGAGAGCATCCAAAAGCTACTATGTAATCGTCCAAAAGTTACCACCTAAATTCTCAAATTTTGCTACCTGCCCCCTCTACTCCCCGATACTTTTAGTTGTCTTTAAATTTTGCGCTCTTCTACTTATAATTCGCAATCGCCGCTACTGCAGTTAGAAAATAGGCGCAGTTTGATGTGTGGGACGTCACGCGAATTGACTCCGTTTGTGATGCGCTCTAGAACAGTTTTTACGGAAGTCGCGAATTTTTTTTCTGGTTTTAATAACATTTAAACTGCTGTCACATTACTAAAACTTTTAGATTGCAATCTTTGCTCGTAATTAACGCCTTTCTTGTTCTTTTTGAGTTTTTCCATCATTACAGTACTCCTATTTTAAAATCACTGTATTGAAGTATTGATTTCTATGGATGCTACCTCGTTCAGTTTAATGATGATAAAAGAAAAAAAATCAATGATTTCCGAGACTTTTTTGCTCTTTCAACCACAGATTTTGATTTTTCAATTTTTTGCGTAATTGTGGTTTGACTTTATGTTTGCTTAAAATCGACAAAAAGAAGCATTAAGATAAGAAAAAATTTGACATCAATATGAGAAAAAACAAGAGCAAATTGCATTGTGATAATAGTTATGAAAACCAAGTCTTAACAAATCAAATGAAGAAATTCAGCTCGTTGCCCAAGGGTAGAGAACCAATTAAAACTTTACAAAGTTTTTTTTGGATGAGAAAAGAAAAAAAAAAAAACGATCGAGTTTTTTTTTCAGGTATCAAAATAACTGGCTCCATAAAAATAAAAACTTAAATGATAAAATGATTAACATCTCTGAGCGATCAAATCTTATAATGGCATGTATAACTTGTAATGGCATGTAAAAATGAAAAATATCATTAGTTGAGTTAGCCATGTTATCAGAAATTCTGCTATATTTTAATAGTACACTTTGCTTTAACTTTCTTCATATTGTGTGAATTTATGATTTATTTTAAGGAAGAAATTTTAATTCGCAATGTGGCAAATGCACGCGCTTCGTATCAAGAACAGGTCAAGCAAACCTCAATTGAAAACAGCGCCACCTTGTGGTGAGAATTGTAACGAGTCAGTCTGAGCTGACAGATGAGCCAGTGAGCATGTATCTAAACATCCGAGGGAAAATTTTATTAATGATTATTTTATAATTGAATATTTACCTCTGTTTTTGTGTGTGTTATATAAATGTCTCACGTTAATGTGATAAATTTAACTGTTTAAAAAGAGCAAGCTGGTGTTACAGCCGGTGAGTTTTGGTTGTTTAACCTGCATAATAAACCCAGACAAAATCGCCAAGAAATCTCTTAAAACGAGGAAATTTTCAGAGAATAAGAAAGTGCTTTCCCACTTTTTAAGTCGTCGTAAGATCTGTAGTTCCTTTGGGCCGCCCGTAGTTGCTTATTCTTGTCTTTAGCCCTCACACATGTGATAATACAATAGGATTGGGGAGTACAGCAATCTAGAGGGCGACTGGAATTTTCCCACATATCGATTTCACGGGAGGAGGAAATCCTAATTATTTAGAGTTGAGACGGTTGTATGTACCAGTCCTTACACAAAGAAAAAAACGGCTGATGCATCATTTGTATCGCTCGAAAGAAAACAGCTAATTTGCAATGAATCGGAGCTTTCAGAAAAGTACTCATGGAATGAAGAGTTTCAAATATTCTTGCGAATTGTTTCGGTCGAATGGAGTGATTGTGTGTTAATCACTTTCAAGATTTCCTTTATGTATTTTGAAATCTATGTATGGTTGGCCATTCATTTGCATTCTACAGAGTCATTGGCAGTGGCGTAGCGACCGGGGGCAAGGGGGTATTCATGCCCCTGGCTCCATGGAGTCGAAACATGTTTTATGCCATTTTTTGATGGGTAATAGAAGTAAAAAAATTATACCTTGCCCGGACGGTATTAACGTTTGTTAAGCCACTAATGACGACTGGGGTAAAAAAAATTCATATTATTCTCCGATCGCCACCGGCCATGTTAAAAAAAACGTTAATGCATTTATGTCACTTTTTAAAATAAAATACGATGACGGGTCGAAAAAATACTATGACCCGGGCGCCACTTACCCTCTATAAACTTCTGGGCATGGGCGGTATCGATAAGAAACAGTTTATTACGCCGTTTAAAATAAATGAATTTCACAGCAGCATATTTTAACCATTATCTGGGTAATTCAATACAATTCATTATAATTTGCAGTAAATATGGTAAGTATTTCATATCATTTCCATTTCATATTCATCGAGATAAATACGAAAAAGACAAATCCGCGTTTACTTTTAGAGTGCAAAAATTCGTCATATTTTAATTAAGTTAAAGACTTATGAAATTAAGGCTCCCATTTTAATAGTATCTTTAAAACTTCAGTATCTACCAACACACTCCTAGCTTTTATTTCGTATCTAGAAAATTTCGAGCAAACAAAACATTTCGGTTTTTTTGTGTAAAGACAAAACCCAGTAAATTTCATAATTAACGATTCACATTTCCTTCCTCTTAAAAAAAGAAAGCAGATAATCCCTATAAATAATGGATCATTGTAGCCATCTGTGCCTTGCAAGAAATGACCTTAAATGTATTCAAAATTAAGAAAAATCAAGGTTGATAGCAAATCACTTTAATGAAAAAATATAAAATTAATGATAAAATGAGACATCTGTGGACGTAATTATTTTGTAGTCTCAGTCGTTGGCGCAGATATTTACCACAAAAATGTTTTTGGAAAGGACATTATGAAGTCTGATGAAAGGAATTCTTTTGGAATGGAAGCAAATATCTATGATCATAAAATGTCATTTTACTTAGAAAAAAGGATACAAATAAAAACAAATTTAAAAAGTCAAAATTGTTTAAAATCATGCCAAGAAATATTTTTCAAATGAATTCCATTCAAGTCAAAATATGGAATGAAGAGAAACGAAGCTTTAAAAATTTATCAATGCCTTTAATAGACGAATTTTATACACAGTAGAATTAGTGGAAATGTTAAGAATTTCTGTCAATGTTTGTAGACTGCGGTATAACTCTGCACGTAACCTCTATTTAGCTATGAGGTCAATTTATTAATGCCCTTAATAAACGTATCCAATATACGGAAAAATTAGTGTAAATGATAGAAATTTCACTGTGAATGTTTGTTGGCTACTAAATAATTCTTCACGTTATCTGTCTCGGCTTAAAAGAATTAGGGATATTAATTAATACACCTAATAAGCGTATTTAATATACGAAAAAATTGGGTGGAAATTATAGGAATTTCATTGTAAATGCTTATAGGCTACTGAATAATTCTTTTAGTAATTTGTCTCTGCTTGAAAGAATTAAGATCATTAATTTATTAATATCCCTAATAAGCATATTTAACTCGTTCACGCCGGCGCCTACCACCGGTGGCTCGCATTTAGATGTCCCATCAGGCGGCGCGTACCACCGGTGCCTTGCATTTGAATGTTTCATCAGGCGGTGCGTACTGCCAACAATTTAGTTCGTTTAGTAACTAGAAAAAATTCACCATATAGTTTAAAATTAAAATAATGGAAATTTAACGTATATTAATTGAGAAAGTAGGATAGTGGTTACAGTAAAGTGGTGTATACAACTTAATATATATAGTGGTTCAACTCAATAGAGCAATGATTATCATTGCGGTAAAACTTTATTTCACTTTAGTTCGGCGGCGCCCTATAAAACAAAGCGCTCTTAGAGTGGCTTGCCCATGGGAGACAATTATGAATTGCAGCGCCGCTGAACGTGTTAATAAATGGAAAAATTAGTGGAAATGATAGGAATATCTGGCTGCATATTTGCAGACTATGTGATGATTCTATGAGTAATCTCTCTACGCAATAAATTAATTTATAATTAACCTTCATAAAACATTTTTTTTCTCGTCTGAATGTTTACAGTTTACGTACTAACTCTGTAAACACTCGGCATAGAGCTTCAGAAACGACATCTGTTTCTGAAATCGATTTTTCATATTATTTGCCTCCAGATACTACTTGCTCCATTACGGTACCAAAACTCAAATAAAAGTAGGGCTGCTTTTTTTTACACCTTAAATGCTCTTCAAAAAGATTCCACACAACACCAATATGGAAATTTCACATTACTTAAAATCTCAAAGAGCTTTAAGCAACTATATCTTTTTTTAACGATAAGACAATCAGTCCTTTTGGAGCAACAAAATACCGGAATACTTTTCTGAATCAAAATAAAAACGGCAACATGGCACATGGCGTAAAAAAATAGGCTTGTGGCAGAAGAAAACAAAAAAACAGTACCTCATCAGGGAAAAGAAAGCCTGTTTCAGGAGTAGCAAACTCAGCGATCAATATGGAGAGAGCATTTGTCTTGTAAGTATAGCCGGGGACAAAGAGGATTACAAATGAAAAAGTCGAGTTCCATTTTGATAAATAGCTCATCCAGCATTTATTTTTCTGGAAAAAAGATGCAAATCAGTAGAATGTGGAACTAAGTGAAGTATTTTCCACCATGGGGAGAATTTAAATACTTCAGAATCACAGTGGTGTGGTGGAATAGTGTTTAATCCGAGACTTTATCAAAAGCTTTGAATTTTTTGAGGAACCAGTCATGGCAAAGTTGCATTGTTATGAAAAATTAAGACTAATAATTGGTAAAAGAAACTTTAGTTTCTATGGGGGAATTTCTTTTAAATTTTTAAAGGGAAGAAAATAATTTAAAAAAGGCAGAATTTCAAAAAGAAAAATCGCTTATATTGAAAGCGTACACGCCACTGTAAGTAGCAGTGGACTTATAGGAGTTGCAAGAGCCGTTTAGTATTCAATATGCTGTTGTTGTCTCTTCAAAATACTATCAAAAAGTATTAAAAACCAAATGTACGCTATTTCGTTTCATATTAAGCTTCATTTCGGTTTCTGTGACGAAGTTTTTTTTTTGAGAAATACGATTGTGTTTGCTATTTATTATTCACCACGTTGTGTATCAATAATATTAAGTCATCGAGAGGAAACAGATCTGGTAAGGTTTAAGGTAAGGTATATCATCGTGATGACTACCTTTGGTAACGGAAAAAAGGAAAATAAATGCAAACAATGTAGGAATTGTACACATCTCAGCCATTTCATTTCGTATTTAAATAAATATTTCATTTCTTTTCCTATGGTATTATTATTATTCAACATATTGATTAATAAAATTGTTATTAAGTCATTGGGAACGAATCAGCCTGATAAGGTTTACGGTTAAATGCCATCGTGATACCTTCTTGGCTCAAAAGAGAATGAAAAAAGGGAAAAATATCAATATACGCAATTCAGTTACTGCTTACAGTGAATGCCATCAGCGCTGATAGACACAAATAATGGTATGTCAACGCGATGGCAGTGTCATGTAATTTTATTCCTATTCACGGCAATTGTGAAAGCTGAAGTGGAAAATTATTTGACAACAAATTAAAACAACTTTTAAAAAGTTTTATAACGCCAATTTGAAAAAAAAGTCACTTTTGGGGGCAAAGTCGTATAGTATTTTGCTTGGTGATTGCTTCATCATTTGTCATAATAATAAAAGAAATGCTACAAAACTAATAGATAAAAGAAAACAAACGAGAAGATAAAATGTATTACGAAAGAAATGTAATTCTACTGCAACTTCCAATATTTTATATGGTGAAAGCAAAGTCTGCCTGCAAATAACTTCTGACAAGAAATTCATTGCAGAATCTCTTTAAAAAAATCTTCAGGATGAAAAACAATTTTGCTTGTTTTTCATTTCTTTCCAGGAAATAGGCAAATGTAAAATTTGAAAATTTAGCTCACTTCCTTTCTAGTACCGTAAAAGAACTAGAAATTTAAAGAAAATGAATAATCCTGTGAATTCTCCATATGAATTATTAGCGCATTAGTAGACATCTTCTAATACAGAAGTGAAACAGAAAAACACTACCATGGAATCTCATTTTTTAAATTTCTATTATTCGAGTATAATCTACATTTCAGAAACAATCTATTCTTAGTTTTTTTTATCGTAATTTTTATTTTTTAAGTATGCAAATTTCGACATATCTATGATCTTCTGTTATTTTTTCGTCTATAAGTAAAAAACTTGTAAACACACATTCCTTTGAGTGAAAAAAGTTTTTTCTAAGAATTTTTGTTCAAACCTAAAGGGTATACAGTTTATTTTTTTTTGAAATATTCGCTATATAAACAATTTTTTTTGATTTATACAAAATTTCCTAGTAAATCTTACCTTGTTTATAAAATACTTCGTTTCATTTTTAATGTGTATTATAAGACATTGCTTTGAAATTAAAAATTCAGTTTTCTCGCTCAACTGCATTTTAGATTTATACACCTTTTCAAACACTTTAAAAAAAAAAAAACTGGATTTTGTTAAAAATAATGGTTAGATATTTTAAATCAATCTTTTATATGAAAATAAAACGCATTGCATCTCCAAAAGACTTTTAAAATCGAAAATAGCACCAACCATAATCCAGATGATTTTCCATTAGATTAAAATAATTACTAAAACTTCATGAAGGAAATTAGTGAAAGAACATATGCTAACTGAACTTTTGAAAATTTTGATTAGATTTTCAATATTGCAGTTAATTAAAGATTAAACACATACGTTGTTAGGAGGAATTTTAAAGAACAGTAAGCTTTAAGGACTTATGCCATTGTAATTCTAAATCTCATAATTTATTCGGCGTTTATGAGACAGAAGAAAACTAAGATGCTTTTGCGGAACTCTTCCTTCCTCATATTTATCAGATTAAGGATATGGATTCTATTTATTTTCCTTCCGTATCGCCTTTTTTTTTTATCCAAACATTGATTTTGCATTTAAAAACTCGAAGGAAAAAAAACGAGAAAAGAAACATGCAAGTAAACAACGTTTTAAATAGGAATGCATTGATGCAAGTTTTCTGTTTAGTAGATAAAACCCTTTTAAGCCTCTTCACATATATTTTATTCAGGACGGTTAAAGTAGTTTTTCTTTGATGGTATATTTTCTAGTTTACAAGAGTCAAGAAACTTGGCAAAGTCAATGAACGGTTTACGAATATCTACGCTATCTGTTATTCAAAATGGTCTCTTTCTGCTTTAAATTCCTGACTATATAGGGTCATTAAGAATTAGCTTGTTGCAAGAGTGAAGTTTAGTTTCTTGTAAATATAAAAATTTCCGAAGCTGCAAGTAAACAACATTTTAAAAAGGAATACATGGATGTAAGTTTTCTGTTTAGTAGATAAAACCCTTTTAAGCTGTTTCACAGTTATTTTATTCAGAACTGTTAAAGTAATTTCTTTTATGGTGTGTTTCCTAGTTTAAAAAAGTCAAGAAACTTTGTGAAGTCAATGTACGGTTTAAAATAATATATCTGCTATTCAAATGATCTTTTGATGATCTTGCTTCCTGACTAGATAAGGTCATGACTCTACATATGATGAACTTTAAGAATTAGTCTGATCAAGAATAAATTTGAGATTCTTGCAAATATCAGCTTCACAGACATTTTATACAAAACATTAAAGACAATTCATTGTAGGGTATGTTTTTTAGATTATAAGTCCGTCTGTTTTGTTGATTTTTATGGCATAAGATTCATCGTTGGCTTAATTGCGCCAGTTCCAATTATAAGAGAAAAGAAACTTCGCTTAGTGTTAGTGAACGGTTTACAAATATCTACGTTGCCTGCTATTCTCTCTCTGCTTTACATTTTCTACTCTATAGGGTTATCACCCTACATAAGATAAACCAAAAATTAGCTTAACGGAAAAGTAAAATTTAGTTTCTTGCAACTTTAAAAACTTTTCCGCGGTAGTAAATAAACATGTTTATAAATCAGAAAGCATCGATGTAAATCTATTTAGTAGATGAAAATGTATATTTTTGTGGTGTGTTTTCTAGTCTACAAAAGTCAATAAACTTTGTGAAGTCATTGTACGATTCACAATTACTTCTGTTATTCAAATGATAATTTTCTGCCTTTACTTCCCGACAAGATAAGGTTATGAAACTGCATAATATAAACTTAAAGAATTGATGCAAAAATAAGGATGAGTTACTTGCAAATATAAGCCCTTCACAAATATTTTATTCAAGAAATTAAAGAAATTTACTTGTATAACAAATTTTTACTTTAGAACTTCCCTTGCATTGTTGATTTCTTATGGCACAAGAGCAACTTTGACTAAACTGTACCAATTTTAAATTATAAGATTAAAAAAACTTTGCGAAGACAGTGAGCGGTTTACGAATACCTACGCTATCTTTATTGAAAAGGTACCTTTCTGCCTTTTCTTCCCGACTACATAAGGTCATGAAACTACACAAGATAAATTTTAAGAATTAGTTTACTGCAAGAATAAAGCTTGATTTCTAGAAAATAAAACTTGTACTATTTATTCGTCATATTTTTAAAAATCAGTAAAGTATACAAATGTGATATTTTAATTTTTTAACTTTCCTACATAATCTTAACGACACTTTATTTTAAATACTTCTACTTTCATTATAATTAACGCACTATAACTTTCTTTTCAAGTCACGAGGTTCTAAAGGGGAAATTCCCTCTTCTGGGTACTTAAGCGTTCTGCGCATTCATTTCTGCCTTTTTCACGCCAGCATGTAAGCTTTCAATAACAACGCGCCGCTCGGGCGTAAACTTCTGAATACCGGTCATGGAGCTACGTAAAAATTAAATACTTTACCTATGAAGAAATAACGCCTGATGCCTCAATAAAAGAAGATTTAAGCAAAAATGGTCTCTTCTATGATCAAAATGAACTGCCTTTCACCTTTTTAAAGCCTGATCTTATATAAATACATTTTGAAATTTATAAATATTGAAATATGAATTCCGTTATCTTAAGAGTTAAACAAAATTTCAAAAATCTTCTTTATGAAGAAACAGAATTTTAATAAAGAAACAGAAAAGTGCTTTCTTCCCCTTTCCAGTAATTATAAGATGAAATCTGTCATCTTTTCGACCACCCGTGGGGTTAGCGATTCTTTGTTCCCTTATTACCAATAAACCTACCCAACACACACGTTGTAATACCATGTAAAAATGTATTAAAACTATGTACAGAGTGACAAGACCCATAGGTTAAATATGCAAGGGCAAGGAAAGATTAAGACAAACTATTTGTTTATAAAGCCAATTTTATTCAAATATTTAATTTGATTGAAGCAATTTGATTCAAAATTCAGTAAATTAATGAATTAAACTCTTCACTTGGTATCTTATTTTTTAAACCGATTGACATACAAATTTATTTAACCTCCTAATTACATGGCCCATCCGTTTTGGGGCATTGTTATTTAAATTCATATAAGAACGTAAGGGAAGCATGACCAAGTGATTTTTATCTTTTAAGTTAATTGCCTCTGTGTCTTGCAGAAATAAATTTCAAACATTCTGCAAGTCGATGCTCAAGAGACGTTATTGTATGCGAAGGAGTTGACCCTTTCGCCTAGATTAATACAAGTAATAATAGTTTCAGATAACCGTTTTCGAAATGGAAGAAACTATGTCGGAAGGATAAAATTTATGGCATTGGTTGAATACTGAAAGGAAAGACGTTTACAAGACAATAAGAGAAAATTATGTAAATGCATAGAATAAATGTAGTTTTAGGCTTCTCAAAAATTAATGAAATTAAAAAAGATTTTTATACAACAAAGAAGAAAACATTGTCGCTTAACAAACACCACAACTTATCTCAGTTTTTTTGAAATTTCAAGGAGGAAGAAAGTACTCAATTTTTCGTACGTGGTGTTGCTTGTTAAGCGACGACATTTAATTTGAATTTGATGTAATTAATCAATATACTTTGGGTCTTAATATTATATCGTCCTATTTTGCTATTTTTTGTTAGGTCTATCTAATAATTTTACCACTGCATGTTCTATTTCGCCGCTTAACAGGCAACACCACCTATCTCAATTTTCTGAAATTTCAAAGAGGAAGATTCAAATAAATTTTTCGCAACCAATAACGAATATTTCTAAATTTTTTCTCGCGTCTGGTTGGAACTTGTGGTCTCATGTTCATAATTGATCTTAAAAAATTCGGAAATATTAGTTATTGGTTGCGAAAAATTCATTTGAATCTTCCTCTTTGAAATTTCAGAAAATTGAGATAGGTGGTGCTGCTTGTGTTTTTAATAAATCGTCTCTTAACATCTATGAATTTGTAGACTGGAAAGAATGCCTGGTGGCGGAGTCTAGACTTCAGGCTAGGAGGGTGGAGGGTTCAAGACCTAATTTCACTTAAGTTCGCCGCGTATGCAAGCCTGATGCATGTTAAATCCGTCTGAGATCAAGTATACTCCCGCTGGTGCGGTGTGTATGTTTGGAGATAGAAATTCCAGCGCATGTGTTATCCTCTCCGCCTAACCGCTTTTCAAAATTTCGAGGCTGTTCCCAAAATAGCTCTCGTTTAGCTTCAAAAAATGGGACTTTGATTCATCTAAAATTATAAAGTTGTGGACTTGTAGGAAAATAATCAAAAACAGCCAAGAAGCTATAGAAGACAGCTAAGAAGTATGGCTGGAATTGGAAAGTCCCGAAAACTGAATAATATTCCAAGCATATCTACACTATTTACTTGAGTTTAGTTATATTAACGCTGCATTTTGAAGCAAGACGAGGGCTATTTTGGGACGGACCTCGTCATTTTGAACGGCGGTCAGATGACGAGAACGGCACCTGAGCTGGCATCCCCTCTCCAAGCTTCCGACCACACCAGTGGGAGGGCGTTTGGTCACTACTGATTTCACGTGCAACAGGCCCCATACACGGCAGATCTTCTGTGGAATCGGGTTTCGAGCCTGAAGCTCTCCGGTCGAGACCTTGCCATTAGGCCACTGCGGCCCCATTATTTACTTGAAAAATAGATACTGCAGTAAAATTTAATGGAATAGACACTTAAATTAGAATTTGCGCATTAATTAAATTTCTTTTGTTGCGAGATGTTCCAAATTATTTCTGCACTTTTGTAAAAGTTTTAAAAAGTTAAAGACATAATCAGTGGTCGGAAAGTTTTCTGCCTGAATAATATACGTTTTCGAGACCTTGGAATTTTAGACTGAGGCTCCGTTTTGAAAGTATAGAGATTGTTATTTTGAGACCGGCTCGTAATTAATTTTTGTCAGATTAAGAGGAGACTGCATTTCTCTCTCCGAACTTCCACTACATTCTAACTTAATGATATCTGAACCACTACAGCTGATTTAACGTGCATTAAGCTCAGATACATGACGAATCGTTGGGGGAATTGGATGTCGAACTTACTGTCCTCCAAGTTCAGAGTCCAGACTGTACTACCAAGCCTCCTCAGTCACTTGAGGCTCAAGAGAAAAGACTGCTTTTGTACCTGCATATATGACACAAGGCTTACAGAAGTAAGTAGGTAGGTACCTATAAAGCTTAAAAACATTTAACTAGAAAAAGTAGAATAAATTTTAAAATGTATTTAACTTAAACTTTAAACAGAAACAACAAAATTTAAACCATAAAATTTAGACAATGCAAATTATACAATGTTTAATTATTAATGTTTTTCTTATTAATTTGTCTGAATGGTTTGATTCCCTATCCTTCCTGTTTTGTCTTCCTTTTGTTTTGTCTTTTCGAATACAGAAGGCGCCATGGTTCTAGTTTTCCTTAAAAAAAGGGGGAGGGCCGATTTCTTGTTTGGGCGGGAAATTAGCGTTGGTTTGTGATGGCGTGGGGATATTTTTTTCGCTTTTCTAAGCATAGGGTAAGTTTGTTTTTATGAAGGCTTTTATTCAGCCGGAAGTCTAAATATATTTTTAAATCAATCTTATTAGCGTTTTTATGTTTGTGTTTGGTTTTACTTTTTCTTTTAAAATAATGCTTTTTAGATGGTAATGATCTCCTTTGTCTTTTGTTGGCAAATTTCAGGCTAAGAGAAGCTATATTTGGTTTAATGCAAGTTTCTTACAGCAAAATTTCCCCAATATTTTGAATCCATTTCGAATATAGTCCTTAGCCCTTGATAAAATGGACTAGAATGGATTCCTTGTTTGTTTAATTCGATTATCTCAGAGTATTTCTTAGTTTTTTTTTTGCTTTCTTTGAATGATTTTGATACATAGGTACCTATAAAGTAATGGGGGGGGGCAAAGGTAAAGTAACAAAAGGAAATCAAGTATAATTATGAAAAAAAAAGTAATTGAAAACATACATTGCATACGTATATAAGTACACAGTTTACAGTTTAAATCACCATGGACTGCTCTGACAAGTCACTTTGTATTTGGAGCTACTTAATGTACATGGTAAAGAAATTACCGAGTAAAGAATTGAAAATTTCTTGAATGAAATGAACAAACGCACAAAGCATTTTGTATAAGAAACGAAGCAATAGTATTCCCAACAGACATGAATTGTATCTTTGGAAAGTTAATACTCAAATAAAACTATTTAGAACGCATGTAGAAAGCAGAATTAGTGACGCAATTGAATCATTGAATTAGTACGATTTTGTTCTATATTTGTACTATTTTCAAAATGTAAATGAAATATATTTGTAGTTTTTAAACCTATTGTCTGAATTGTATTCCAAGCATATCTGTATCGAACACATGTTGAACAGGCTCAATAAATTGAAAAACTGAGGACTTAAAGTGGTAAACATTGTAAGTGCCAAAAGAGAAAATGTTGGGAACTCGCAAAAAACTGTTCAGACTAGCCGTAGGAGCGTTCAAAATTAGCGATATCTTTACATTATCTTTTAAACTATTTAGAGAACTCCCAGGTGCTTTTCACATTTACCACATTATAAAGCATCGCGCATTTGACACTTAAACGTGGAAAACGGTGTTTGAATTTTGTTTGGCATTACATTGTTTAGCACTTTTAGTCTTCGATTCCAAAGGTGTTAACGAAGAATTTAAGTGCTAATGAAATATATTTGTGGTTTGTAAATCCTACTCTCAGAACCATATTCCACTCATATCTGTACCAAACGCATGCTCAACAGGCTCAATAAATTTAAGAATTCCAAATGAACTCTCCCAGACGGATCTGGAAGCAAGACAAAATATTGTGCATAAATAAGAGCGTGGAGGAAATGACAAATTATGGGAGTGAATGTGAGAATCGATTTTATATCACTCTATCATATTTCATTACTCGGCAAAAGACTTACTACATTGTTCATTAATTTGCCGATGATACGCCAGAAAGTATTCCTCGAACCTCTTCCATTGTTGGACAACAATGGAAGCCATGGTTACCATTATAGTCCGGATCGAGGCGGAAATGTGGTTTTCATCTTTTGCGGCTTATATTAAGTCGAAATAAAAAGGGAAAAAATCTTCGGATTGAGAGGCCTTGAGCATCAACTCAATCCAGAGTCTTTTTCGATTGCTTCGCATTAATACTCAAGGTAAATAGAAATGAGAGTCAATAAATTATGCAAATTACTCACGCAAAAAGATGGAATATACGATTCATTTAGTATTCTTAGTATGTTATTGTTGCGTCCAGAAGAATAAATAAATTGGTATAAAGTTATGAATATGTTATAATGCATCAACTTTTTGCCTAAGGCAAGACTCAATTATTGCGGCTCAATTATTTTATATAGCTTGAAGGTTAACGCTGTAAATAAATAATATATAATTTATATATATATGATTTATAATTTTAAATATAAATAACTACTCGATTCGTTGCAAACGTATTTGGAGTTGTTCGCAACTTTGCATATGGACAGTAAATAAAGATATACAGGAAAAGTAAAAAGATAGCCAGAAGTTGGGGGTTAAATCGCAATAAGAAAGCCAAAAATTCTGACTGAGAATCCTAAAACAAACATTTTTTCGATTGCTTCGCATTTCTCAAGGTAAATAGAAAGGCGAGTCAATAAGTTATACAAATTATTGACAGGCAAAAAGATTGAATGGATGGTTCATCTAATATTATCAGTTGTTATTAAGGCTTTACTTATTATTTAATTTGTTCAAGAGATAATTAGTTTTTGAGAAAGTTATGAATATGCTGTAATATATCAATCTTTTTGCTTGAAATGCAGAAAAAAACCGTATCTCAATTTTTCCATACGACTTGAAAAATAACAAGATTATAGATTTGAACATAAACAACAATTCGATTCGTTGCAAAAGTATTTGTACTTATTCGATTGCGTTGCCTATAAATAGCAATTTTATTCTTGAAAAAGTATTTGGACTTTTTCCTCAAGAGTTGCGTATAGATAGCAAATACAAATATGCAGAAAAAGCACTAAGATTGTCCAAAGTTGGGAGGGGGAGGGTTAAATCGCAATAAAACAAATACCAGAAAGTTTGACGGTGAAGACCAAAGCATCAATTCCAAGTCTTTTTGGTTGCTCAACTTTAATACTCAAAGTAAACAGAAATTTGAGTCAAATTATGCAAGCTACTCGCTGAATAAATTTCTGAGAAAAAAAAACCAACGAATACAGTAAAAGCACCGTTTATACGTCTTTCAAGGGACTAATGTAGAACGACATATAAATGAAAAGACGTATAGTCGAAATTTTAATAAGCAACTTTGATTATTACAAATTTAATGCTACGAATGCAAATTCATTTAAAAGCCATAATTTTAATGTAAAGATGGTACAAGTATATTATTAAATTGTGTTGAAAACAATAATGAAGTTTTAAAATCAAACATTTATAAAAAAAAAGTGAGAAAAATCGCACCTTTATTGCATATCTTGAGTACTAATTATTCATTTCTAATTTTATATACGATTTATGTGCATGCAGCTTGGCGTTTTATTAAACAAATCTTGAATCGTCGCCTGACGTACCGATTGTCTATGAGTATTAAGTACAGCACTATGAACCGAATTAAGTTCATTGACGTATTTTTTACTTATATTTTGACAAACAAAATAAGTTCGAAATTTTTCAATGAAATCCATTGCGTCTCTAATGGAGGGTGGAATAACTTCCCCCCACTCTTCATCATCATCGCTTAAATTAGCACCAAATAATTTGTCTTTATTAATTCATCAATTCTGAATAATTCCGAAGTCGTGATATCGATGCGACAGTTCCCATACTAGAAAGGAGGAATACGATGTATAACCGAATCTTTGCGACGTATAAATGAAGTACTTTTTGATTCCAATGTATAGGAATGAATCGGGACTGTGATGAAACGACGTATAAATGAGAAACGTATAAACGGTGCTTTACTGTATATGATCATTTAATATTATTATTGCCTTACCTATTCTTTGAATGATTCAAAAACAGAAACAGTTAGAAATAATGATGACTATATTATGAATATGAAATAATGTATTAAGTCTAAATAAAAATGGAAAAAAAGTACCTAAAATCCGGAAAGAGCATTGATTGAGCCTTTGACATTAACTCACTCCATATCTGTTTCGATTGTTTCTCATTATCTTTCAAGGTAAACATTAATTTGACAAAAAATAGGGAAATTAATCGTAATAAGGAAAGAAAGGTTCCGACAGACAAAAGGAATTAATATACATCTAACATTAATAGTGTATTATTAATGTTGTACTTACTATCTAATACAATCAAAAGAATAAATGGTTTTCAGAAAGTTTCCCATTTAGTTCTAGATGTTGTACAATACTGTGTGTGTGTGTATATATATGTATATATACTTGTATATATATAATATAATCCAAATATAACTTGTATATAATCATACAGAAATAAAGTAAATAAAACATATCAAGAATCAAATTCTATACTAAAAAGTCATTATTTGAACAATACATCAATTTTAAATAAAATCTAAAAAATTGAAAATACTAAAGATATCATGAACAAAAAAAAATCAAGTTTAAGAATTTATATGTCAACAAGTAAAAAAAAAACTGTTGTTATTTAAAATATTGAAATAGGCAAACCAAGTAAATGGAGTTTTCAACAATTAATATAGCAGCTTGGCTGTGGACAAGCTTTAGCCAGGTTAAATTAATTTTGCTGTAAAGTGTGTGTGTGTGTGGATAGTAAACAATATAATATATTTGTATAATATTGAGGTATCTCGTTTGAGAAAAAATCAACATATTCAGGAAAGTGTTCATTAATTTACTGTATTAATATATTTGTTAGCAATTGAAGACAAGAAGAGTTTATTTGATACACACTAATTATGTGCTGTGAATATATTTATATTTGGAATAATTTTTTTGAATTTTTCTACACCATACATTTCTAAAGCTTAATTTTAATAAATTTTTGTTCGTTGCATCATTTTTGGACATTGTTTTTAAGTAAAATGTTTCAAGGATATAGAGCTCTATGAAATATACATAAATATATAGTAAGAATGAAACCATCAAAAATTGAGTCTTGTTTGTCAAATATTCTATAGAATTTAATAAATAAAACCGTTTTTAGAAAATTTCTTATCAAAAGAATTAAAGATGGTGATGGTGTTCAAAATTTTTTTTTATGGGAGTGGTATGATACAACACTAAATTAACCTTCCAGCGTGCGCGCGTAAGCACGAGATACTTAAATTGTGCATCGTATTACATACTTATATCGGTCTTTTATACATTCAAGTGCAATTTTTATTTATATGATCTTTGTTTAGTATAAAGCTAATAAATACAGATTACATACACAAAAGTTGCATTTATTTCTGTGAAACACGTTATAAGTACGTAATACGATGCACGATATAGGCATCTGCGCGTCAGCCGGAAGGTTAACCTTTGAATGCCCGATGTCTTAAAAATTGATTTTAAAATCTTTATGGACTTTCATTTCTTGAATAAAACATGGGGAAAATACTTTAAAAAATCCTATTTTGTTTTAAGTATGGTTTATTGTTAAAAAACTGCTTGTTACCAACTGACAACAGTGGGCTTTGTAACAGAAAAAAATTCCTTGATAAAATTCTATAATGTCACAGATGACTTTTAACAACTAATAATACGGATAAGGAATTTACTTCAACGTTTATACAATAAAAAACGGTATTCTCAAGCGTACAGACAAAGCGAAAAAAGATGCAGCCTCAAGCGAAAAACAACAATTTATATATAAATTTTTTATCAGCACTCAGTCTGCCATCCGTATGTTGTAAATTGATTTAATAAAAATTTCAGTATGTATCCTATTGGCAACAACAGGCATTAGAGCTTCAGTCTTATTCTCAAGATTTTAGAAGACAAAATGGATACGTTGCTTAAAGGCAACACTGGGACTTTAAAGGTTAAGATAGTTTACCTATGAGGTACACAGATTTATAAATGTTGGATTATGAAATATGAAAGAGTAAAAAGTAGAAAATCGTCGCTTAACAATCAACAACACCTATCTCAACCTTTTGAAATTATTTATTTTAAGGGTTAAATAAACCGCTGAATATATTTTGTAAGGAGTTATTTGCAAAGTCAAATCATAAGCTATTTTCTCCTTTTCTTACAGTACGAAGAACAATGCGCCATAACTTTTTAGCAGAAATCATAAAATTATTAATTTTGAATATTAAATTGATAAATTTCTAATAAAAGAAACAAGTATTTCTTGGATTTTATGGTACCGCTTCTTTAGTCGAATAGCTTCAAAAATAACATTAAGACTTCGAAAGCTAAAATTCTGATTAGTTAAGAAATCGTTGGCATGGTTTCTTTTATGGATTTTGATGAAGTTTAAAATATTACGTTTAATGGAATTAATGCTCAATTTTGAAATTCGCGAAATTTCTTGCAACTCACTTTTGATTCACATTTTTATAAATTTTTAGGATGATTCGCCCTACTCTTGTTTTACTTGCCACCCAATTATTTTCATTTAATTCAGTGTTTCCTTCAGTGAATGATGCTAATTGCAAAAGATCCAGAATATCTTCACACACTGAAGTTTCAGTTCAATATCGAACTATTCTTTGTTTACGATTCTTCACATCCCACTCTTTATAGTGGTAGATGGAAAGCGGAAGTTGTTGCAAAATAATAAAATCTACCCCTTTTGGTTGCTAAATAACGAATATCTAAATATGAAAGTCCAGCAGGAAAATTATTTATATAGCAGAAAGATTTCTATTTCTTACATAATTCATGACATGTTATTAGTAAATTTTTATAAGAAGAGACCATTATTCAAACAATATTAAACGAGGTTAAACCCAAGATGTTAGTTTCCATTGAAAAATTCAAACCATACTGGAATTATTAGCCACTATATTAGGAATGCAGAATACCACTCCATGCCTCTGTTCAAGAATCATTCCTTGAGATCCCTGATCAGTTGGATGGGCAAGGAGAGGAAAAAGCAAATGTTATGAAGGATTCGAATTGTTTTTCAAATGCATCCATAACAAAAAGGGGGATATACAGTATGCAAAATACCATTAAGAATAAGTAAATATAGAAAAAGGGGAAAAATGACAAAAAGAAAATATATACATGAAATAATAAAAACAACAGATAATATGCAGTCGAAAAGTGCAATGGGCAATAAAAACAGCACAAAAAAGAACACATGTATGCAATAATAAATAATTTTTTAAAGTATGTTCTGAATTTTATTAATTGATTAACTGAAAATTAAAATAAATGGATTAGAAATTCGACTCTAAGTTGAAAGAAAAGGCCCAAAATATACAAGGAGCTGTTTGAAATAACGCAATCTTGGTTAGTTTAGTTTAGTTTAGTTTAGTTATATTAACGTCCTGTTTTGAAGCAACCCGAGGGCTATTAACGCAATCTTGGGAAAGCGAAACTCGTGATAACGACGGGAGAATCTAGCAACATTGGATATAACATTATCTGAATATAGAAAGTCTAGAAGGGAAATTTATATAGTAGAAATAATTCCATTTCTTACACAATCCACGACAAATTATTAGTAAATTTTTATCAGAAAAGACCTTCGATTTTTATTCAAACAATATTCAACGAGGATAAACCTAAGTTGTTAGTTCCTGTTGAAAACTTCAAATCATATTGGAACTATCAGCCGCTATATTATGAATGCATGCAATAATACATAATTTTTTAAAGTTTTTAGATTAGAAATTCGACTAAGTTGAATGACACGGCACAACATATACAAGAAGCCGTTTAAAAAAACCCTGAAAGATAAACTTATGATAATGACGAGAGCATCTAACAACAGTGGAAAGAAACACTAATGAGCTCCATAATCTACAAGAGTCATTAAGATTCAAGAAAATAACTAACATATTTAATAAAGGTGTATCCACTATTTTTATCGCAAAGTGAGCCAAAAGTAATTACGAAATTTTTGGCCTTAATGAATATAACACTTAAGTTTAATAACCCTACAAGCGTTACTTGGTTCGTTCAGATTTTGTATGCGCGGATAATCTTCATTAACAAACTTAAAACCTTTTGCTGATAACAATTTAACAGCAATTTATTTATAATACATTATTGAAGCATAGAAATTAAATGAGTGTCTTGTAATTAAATCTGCATTAAATAATTTAACAAATTTAAATAATTACAAAAGCATGTTATGAAATTATTAATAAATGGAGGGTTCAAAGTTAAAGAGAACCAAGTCCGTGAGATACATAATTTCGTTTTCATACCTGAGAAAACGGATTTCAAAATTGATCTGCTGCATTTAAAATAACAGTAGACTTCTAATTGTTCCTGATGCCTGGAAGATACAAATTGAACTGTGAACTTGAATCACTATTGCACAGAAAATATAATATTTCTTTACTGCCATGGCAGTGTTAGTGCAAAATAGGCAAAACACGGACTTGGTTCACTTTAACTCTGAACCCTCCAATTATAATTACATGTTCAGAACCTAATAGAAATTGGGGAAATCAAATATTTAAAGGCAATATGCAGTGATATTGGGGTGCAAGAATATTCAGATACTTGCAGAATAGAGTTAGAAACATTCGAAAACTGGGAATTATGTTAAATATATATAATTATCAAGTTAATATAAAATTATAATTAAATAAATGTAATAATTATAATTTAAAGAAGTGGTTAAACAACTAGGATCCATATTTTCTGGAATTAAATTTGGAACGAATTTCGTCTTCATTATGGTGTAGTGTCTAAACTTTCCTAAATGATAAAATTACAGTATAAGAAGAATGTCTGGAAGTTTATTTAATCTCGAGCAAATCAAGATAATAAAACCATTGGGTATGAAAAAGTGAGGAAGGATGAAAATGGGCTTCGTACTCGGATAGCAGCTACGGAAAAATATGCATTATTTTGAGTGCAGGCAATCAAAGAATAAGGATATCGGAACATATTTTATTATAGCACCTGATTATTCATTTAACTTTAATAAGAGGTCACAGCCTTTGTTGCTTCAAATCCCATAACCCCTCTAATTCAAGTTCAAGTTCAAACTTTAATCAGAGGTTACAGCAGTCGCTGTACCACTCAGCTTGTGTTCCGACTTTAAAAGATCATTAGAACACTTATAGACAGAGAAACAAACAGAAAACGACTACCGTTCATCAGTCTATTGACAAATAGAACAATAGACTGATGAACAAAGAGAAATCAACATTCTCATAGGTATTTTCTATAGAATAAAACATGTTAAGAAAAACTATCATCTCTGACCTTGGGGTATTAAGTCTGGACATTTCATCAATGTCTGGAGTATTCAAATCAGTCTGGTCCAAGTCTCATCAATGTCGGAGTATTCAAATCATTAACATGAAGCAGTAATGGAACGTTACTGTGTCATGTAAATGATTTGAATACTCCAAACACTGTAGAGATGTTTACCACTTAAAAAATTAAGCTCATAAAACATAAAATGCAGCATATCAGAAATTAGTACAAACAGACTAGGGAGGTTCCACACATACCTGAAAAATTGAAGGGGTAGTTGTCATTGTAAGTGAATTGCCCTCAGGGTATTTTCTCATCGAAGTGAGCTTCTAGTGCCTTGCAGGGATTCTGGAGACTCCTGTAGAAACTTGATCAGATTCGAATCTGAAAATCAACATTTCACTTCGAAACGAAATCTTCTCAGTTCAAAATATTTCATTTTCAATTTGATTACTCTGTTTAGAACCATATTTGAAGAGTGAAAAATGCAAGTCCAAAGGGTATTTTACTTTTCACAATCCTCATCTAAAGGTAGGAAAAGTAGCCAAACAGAAGTGAACAAGATATCTTCACTGCAAGTGCAAAAAATCGTAATCAAAAATTCATTTGCTTGAAATCCACTAGTCGGTACCCCTTTTTATCGCCCACGGATGTCAAGAGTAGAGTAGAAACTTTGAGACGTATGCTCGCTAAAAGCTGCTTTGTCTCTAATATAACATGAATGTAGAGTAGTAGTAAGGTATGTTTGAGACATATGCTTGCTATAAAGCCGCTTTTTCTCCAATTCAAGAAAAAATTTGAGAACTAACTCTCGAATTGAGGACTACACATGAGGTCCACTCTGCAACCAGCAAAAACACGAATGTCAAGTAGCCAATGCCAAAAAGCAAGATGGGCTAAGGTAAACAATGCAGTGAAACGGCAATAGTTAAATATTAGCTGCTTAAACATTTAAACGAATTTTCATCCTTACCAGAGCATTCAAAGATTTCTTTTTAATTTTTCAAATTTTCTTAGGTTCTGTTTTCTCCGTTTACCATATCATATAGCCTTAGCAACCATTTTGTGTTTTGTCATTGTCGACTTTGCATCCGTTAGCGAAATGAGGGATACCGATTAGTAGATTTCAACCAAATGGAATTTTTTACATATGACTTTTCAGTGACAATAATAAGCTATTGCAACTTTTGATTTAGACAGCAATACTTTCAGGAATTCAATGTTCTGACTAACAGTAATTTTTATAATTTTAAAAGGAAAATGTCATCTTACTTTTCAGCTATATCAAAATGTAAATGTCTAAAAAGCCGCTTCGAATACTTATCAATAGTCAAAGTTCATGGCGGAATCGAAACTCTCGAATTTCTAAGTTTGATTAACGTTCTGTTTTGAAATTACACGAGGTCTGTTTTGGGAAGATTTCATAATTTGAAACCGTGGTCGGATGAAGAGGACACGGCAACTCTCCAAAATTCAACACCATATCACTTTGAGGACGTTTGCCTCACAACGTACAGGGAGATCTTAGTTTGAACTCGACAATATCCGATCCCAAAGCTGAAGCTCAACTACCATGGCACGGTGTTCCACGCGGGTTTCTGAAATTTCTCTTCATCACGTTAATCATCTCCACTTCCATTAGCATATAGTAGTTTTATCACCTGAATTGTGTAACCATCATAACGAATTACTCCTCCCCGTCACTAAAGGGTCTATTCTGGTACACCCGGTTGGGGGGGGGGGGGGGGCTTTTTAGGGGGGGGGGAAAAAGGGGGGGGCCCCCCCCCGGGGGTACCAGAATAGACCCGCAAGACATCAGGTAAAACTGAATGACCGAACAACAGGACGTAGCAATACGGTACTGGGAATGACGCGTAATAGACCCTCCTTACCTGCCACACACACGGAGCCATCACAAGGAGGTACGCCCCGTCCTTTACGACGGGACCGTTAATCAGTCAACACCAGCATTATTGTACCGCTAGGGAAACCGAGAAACTGCTTACTTATACGGAAACTTTTCATCCTCGTAGAATTTTTTTAATAAAAATGTTTTTTTTTTAAATTAACAATTTAAATCCGTTGTCACAAATTATTCTTTGTGCAGGTTTTCTTTTTGTGCATTCGCGTACCGTCAACACTCTTAATATACGTCATTATGTTTCCATATAAAGAGGTGCAAAAATTGGGACAACCCACAAGGAATACCTGCCTAGGCATCCAGGAACAATAATTGGGACAAGTCCAAAAGGGCATTCTAGCAACATGGTTTCCATATAATACGGTGCAAAATTGTGAGATCACTCTCTGGCAATAGAGCATTGTAACAACACGTTTTCCATACAACAAGGTGCAAAAGCATCGATTTACGTATCACACTCCACAAATATAAAGAAAATCCTTTTGCAACACGAAATTCTGACATTCCTTCGACAACACAGTGAGAATTAACTGTTTTATAGGAGGATTGAACGCATATACGAGTCGTTCAGAAGTTAATGCGGATAAGTTCAGAAAAAATTGTAAAAATTCATGTTTTTTAATACAATAATTTTTTAAATTTTTGGTTTATTAATTTAATTAGTGACAGTATATAAAGTCTTCTAATTAAGCAACGACTGAATCTCTTAATATCTAAAAATATTGTTATTAATTCCATCAAAATTAACAAAAACCAGAAGACATAAAAAAATGGACTTATCCGCTTTAGCTTCTGAGCGACTCAAATGAAGAAAGACGTTTTTCTTGCCTAACAACGAAAAGGTGATGAAGGCATAATCAAATATTAACCCTTAAAAGACCCGATTTTAAAAAAAAATTATTTAAAAATGTTTTTCAACTTTCATTTCTTGAATAAAACATGGGAAAAATACTTAACAAAACCCCATTTTGTTTTGAGTATGGTTTATAGCTAAAAATAGTTCGAACCCATCAACAAGACTGGGCTCTTAATTGAAAAAAATCTCCTTGATAAAATTCTATAATATCAAACAAGATGGATTTTAAGAAATAATAATACGGATAGGGAATTTCCTTCAACATTGTAGAATAAAATATGGTATTCTCAAGCGTACAAACAAAGCTAAAAAGATGTAGCCTCAAGTGAAAAACATCCATTTTTCTATATTTTCTTTATCAGCATTTCAGGTTGCCATCTATATGTTGTAAACTGATTTCATTACATTTTCAGTAGGTATTCTATCGGCATCAACAGGAATTACAGCTTCAGTCTTATTTTTAAGAATTTTAGAGGCCAAAATTGGGTATGTTACTTAAAGGCAACAGGGTCTTTAAGGGTTAAGATACTGGATCGTCAACTGAATCTTAAGGATTGTAACACTGATTCGTGTTAGTTGTTATTTATGAAACGATATTGACCCAATACAGCCAAACATTTTGCCATAAACAGTAGAAACTTGTACTAAATACCTGAGAGCTACATAACTAACATTGCATTCAATCAAATTCAACCAACACTGAAAGAATAAGCGGAATTGATCTTCGATGGAGTGAAATGTATTTTATAGCTAATAACATGCCCAAAGCAGCCTTTCCAACCACAGAAGTTTTCAGCTATATGAAAACTCGAAAAATATTAATTACTTAGTTTTTGCTGTCGGCTACGAATAAGAGCCCGAAATTATTTACTCTTCAATCAGTAGAAATGAATAATGAATGGTAATTAGTCTCTTAAAGTAAGTAAAATAATAGATTTTTGATTTATGGACTGAAACTTAAAATATCTTTTAAGTGTTTTAGCTTTGATTTGAGTTTAATAATCATCTAAGATAGTAGTATTTTGGAACTTTATTTTTTGTACGAATGGCCGGATGAAGATGAGACGCTCTTTTATTTTATGTAATATCTGCGAAAACTACGAACCCAATGAAGATTAAGCTCAAAATGATTTATCCCTCAATGAGAGTTTAATGCGCAAAATAAATTAACGACTTTGTTTTATTCACTGCGCAAGTAAATGACTTTGCTATTTATTATGGTAATAGCGTCCACTAAGAATTCCCCGTTCACTTTTCATTTTTCGAAATGTTTAATTTAAAATCACGTTCTTTAATTGTTCAAGTAAATCGCGAGAGAATACTTTTTATTCCGTGAAATAAAGGATTCAGTAGAGATAACAACATCCTGATAAGTGTATTTTAAATTGATCCATCGATATCACGTTTCAGCTAAAATAAATAGGAATTTAATAAGATTTTTAAAGAAAATTTTTACTTTCAAAGTTTTAAA